>LPNX010155879.1:914742-972848 GCA_001517045.1 Pseudotsuga menziesii
CCAAATGTCAACCAAGAGGGTCACAAAAACCCACATACCCATAGGATAAGGTGAACCATAAAAGGTGGAAAAAAAACTCCATTAGGGATCAACAAAACCAGTAAGCTTTTTTCTCTCTCAAGGTACATTGTTTTATATATTTTGTCATCACTGTATAAGGGAAAGATCCAAACAAATGGTACAATCCTTAGGTACTCAACACTTATTCTAAGGATTAGGTGCTAGGGACATCGTCAAGGGGTGGTGAGTCCCTTAAGGAGAAACCTAGCAATAACCGATTAGGAGAGGAGACATCACAAATTTAGGTGATTAATTACAAAGAACAAAAATATTGTAAATATTTGGTCATTTAAGAACACCCGGACTTGCCTATTTATACCTATGCTCCAATATATAACCTTACAATTATCATCCTGCATAAAGCAGAATCCAATATTATGTAAGAACACAAAATATTACTTATATCAACTAGAATCATAACAAAATACTAAATTAATAGTCACTTTCAAGCTAAAGAAATGGAAGTACTCAAGGGTTTGAAACTTGAGATTGAAGGTAGAAGAATCAAGGAGGTAGAGGAATCAAGGACAGAAAGAGAATGAAAGTACAGGAAACAAAAGAATAGGAATGCACCTGGAGACTAACCCAAATGTATACTGAGCAAGAACTAAGTAGAAATCTAAGTGAATTAGATATTGATAGTAAGCCCAACAAACTACATGAAGATGAAGTTGGAAGAAATTCAATTGGACCTCTAGTAAGAGAGGTCCGCTATCTAGAAGGAAGCATAGTGTTTTATGAGCCACAAAACCAATAAGATGAAGTAGGAGGAAATCATTTCAGACCACAAGTACTCATGGTGTTTAATGGTCTTGAAGGAAGAAAATAGATTGATGGGGTGCAAGCTGGAAAAGCATGCAGAGGCTCAAATTATCTACCAGTAGGCATGCAAGAAAATGTCTGCAAAGAACTATAGGAATCCATAGAGTTCAGTTGCTCGGAATCTATCACATCAGACAAAGTTTCATAGGCTCCACAGGTAGGGAGAAAGTCTAAAAAATTCACATATGTGCAAACTTGGAAAAAAATGTGATGACAAAAATATCGACAAACTTCAAGAAGATGAAGCAGGTAGTAATCTTATTGAGGCACAAATAATCATAAATATAAATGGTCTAGAAGGAAGCATACAATTTTATGAGCCACAAACATGAAAAGTAGGTATAGGCTTAGATGATCCACAAGTAGGCAGGCTAGAAAATCTGTGCAACCTCTTACAGGAAGTCTTAAATTTGATTGGATCGTAAGATGGAAAAACAAACAAATTGTATTATGCTTCTTAGATAGGGAGAAAGTCCGAAAATCTAGGAATGTGTAAATATGGATAAAGGGCTAATGGAAAAAAATCCAACAGACTATTACAAGATAAAGTACACATAAATTTTATTTAGCCACATCTAATTGAAAAGCTTAATGGTTCAGTAGGAGGCAGACAGTTTGATGAGATGCAGTCAGGAAAGGTGGGTAGAGGCTCAGGCAATATACAATTATGCATGCCATTAGATTTAAGAATTACGTGAAAGGACACGACAATACACAAGAATTTCCAATCCTCGAGTCTCATTAGCCTCTCAAATAAGAAATGCAAATGGAAAAAGAAGGTGAACTATGTGTACTAGACTTAGAAAGGAAGTAGTAACCAAATTCACTTCAAGATTGTTCCCAAATATGAAACAAAGACAACCACATAATTCCCTCGATGAAAAAATAGAGAAATATACACCAAGCACTTCAACTTACCTAGGTTAACCTGTACTTTTAACATCATTTGTTTTTGCATGCAACCAATACTTTGAGAATTGTAGCGAACTGTTTTGTTTGTATGATATGCAACAAATGCCATTCCACCTAAGAACCATTAAACTGTCTCTTAATATAAAGTATGTAATATTTTCTGTAGTATTCCAGTCATTTACCTGGAGTTCGTATAGACCCATGGCACATAGATGTGCTAGGGTAAAGGATGGTACGATCTAGATAGTGGGTCTAAGGCTAGGGATATGATCCATCGTAGTTGTAGTGGTGTAGGTAGAGGGGACACACTCCCCTCATGGGATCTTAATAGGTCTGATGTTGCTTGTGTAAAGTTACTATATAGGGAACATCATGGATGGGCCCACATGTTACTAACAACCATGCAAAGATAATTGACCTATCATCGTAGGATGATAGGAGGTAATTTTGCATTTGGGACTCCGTTATATGCCTTCTTCTTTGATAATATTTTGACTCTATGACCCCATGTATGGATTAGGAATGCCCTACTGAGTTGAGTATGCATCGGTGGGGATAGTTATTGAAGTGAGTGTGATGTGGTGTAGTGACCAATGTGGTCCATCCAGAGTTATTTACTCATTGGATAAACTACCAATTCAAATAAAAAACTACCCTTATGAGGGGATCAACTACTAGGAGGATCCCAAGAATTGATCTTGTCATAACATGAGTTAAATATTTACCTTTACTAGCGATGACTTTGAAAATCACTGATTCAAAAATCAAGTGGGTACTTACTTATCGAAAAAAATAGGATATCCTTATCAGTACTTGGAGCTCTATAAATCATCAAAATAAATAACAAAAGGTGATGGAATTTTTCGAAATTGTTAAACAAGCGACTCAATGCTCCACTTTTCCATTACAATAATTCCATGCACAGTTTTTATTTAAGTTTGGTCATCAACAAGAATAACTAACACTTTTAGAACCCCATGATACTCCATCCTAAAAATCTCCTCAATTGGCTCGACATGCCATTAAAAAAAAGGAGGCTTCATTTTTTCTTCTTTGGAAAGATCACGAAGTTTGTATTCAACATTCACTACACTTAGTTTCTTGAATATCTTAACCATACAAACACCATCCCCTCGACCTGAACTAATGAAAAACCTAGTAAAAATTGTTAATGTGTATCTGTTGTAATGTGAAGTGGAATATTTATCTAATCCTTTGGACTCATGAAAGAAAAATCCTAGAGTCTTGAAATTTAGGTCAATAACTAAATGGAGGGTGCATCAATTCTACAACATATGTGACACATGATTTCCAAACATCTAAGAATTTCCACTAGAATAGGACATAATATCATAATTCTATATTTAAATCCAAACGACCTCCAAATTACAGTGCTGCATCAAAATATGATATGTGAACCCCATCTAAAAGTTGATATACCATTTTCACAAGACTACCATCACATGCTCAACACTTGATAATGAATAAATATGAGCTCAAAAGGTTTCAAGACCACTGAAGCGTGAACTTTTTGTCAGGCCAAAAACCAAACCAAAGGAGGATAAAATATTTAATAAATAACCAACTGATAGCATGGTTTGATGGAAAACACAAGGATTTCAAACATAGTAAGAACCCATTATTTTGATATGAGCACACTTTATACTAGAAAGTCTTGTTGTAAGTATAATTTCAGCACACTTTGGTGTTATCTAGGTCTATCATGCAAATTAAATATTGAACTCCTCCATCTACAGAGATTGAACACCTAACTATACCTATAGTGAAATATGGAAATGATCCACTCTGTTTTTTTTGAATTAAAGATCTTAGAGTTTCCTAAACATAATTTCAACAATCAAATAAATATATTACCTCCATACAAATAGTATATATTTTATTGAGGCACACGATTAGACCTATTAAAAAAGTGTACACCATCTTTACTTAGATATAGGTAGTCTTTACTTCAATGCATTAAATCCATACTTATATAAACATATTGTTACAACAATAAAATAGTAAAATAGTAAATAAATAGGTTATAACAATTAGTAAAATTAATTATTATTAAATACAGTTATGAAGAGAAATGACTCTTCAATATTTGATGGCCAATCCAATATTTATGGTGACCATATCAATTGTAATCAGCATCCATTAATTATTATACATTTATATATCTGTTTATTTGAATATGGAACATCTTTCTCCCTAGACCTGGATACATGCTGGCATATTACACCAGATACGGTTGTACTAAGAGTCCAACCAGATACAGTTGCACTAAGTGGTATCAAAGCGAAATCACTCTTTCGGCCTGAGCTGATATTTGGCTCATCCTCCCCCTCTCATCCCCACGCTGTTGTTTTCTCTGTCCTTCCTCCTTTTACATTCCCTTCACATCCACGCTGCTTCACCCTTCTTCACACCAGCACCCACACACTCACAAGTTTCCCTGCTGCTACCCACTAGCCTCCTCCGCCTTCCCTCAACACTTTTGTCGTTCCCTACACCCAACCATCGCCTCCACGCCGCTCTTCTCCCACGTGTTGTTCGCACTGCTCCCTCTGCGCACTCCGCTCCCATGTTCTCTCAATCAGCGTGCCATCCCATCCTCTGCTCCCATCCTTAAACTCACGCTCCCATTTCAGCGTGCCACCCCATCTCACTCCCCTCACATCGCCCAGCTTCCATCGCGCTCCACATTGTGGATCTCTCCATCTGCTGTTACCTGCCTCCCACTCCCGTGACTTCCACCTCAATGTTGTTCTCCTTCCCCAGCTCACACCCCACCACCCTCGATTCCCGCATCCTCTCCCCAGCTCCTTCATCCCCCGTTCCTGCTCAATCTTGTTGTTTCTTCACTTCCTTTCGCGCACGCTTCCATCACTCATCCTCCCCGACGCATAGTCTTCCCCACAACGAAACCGTAAAAGCCTGCCAAAAAAAAATCAAAGTTTAATAAAAATCAAATACTATATATTATAATAATAATATATATTATTATTATATTATAATATTTACTTTTTGAAACTTATAAAACACTATGTACCATATAGTTTATAAAAAACAATAATAATATTAATTATTTAATTAATATTTATTATTATATAAAAAATAATATATATATATATGATATCATAATAATAATATATATAGAGAGAGAGATTACCCATATACAAGCCAAAATAACTTCCAAATACACACCTCTAACCCAAGCCATGACGGAATTAAAAGGAAAACTTGAGAAATTAGAGAAGGACATCAAGGCCTTGGTCGCCAACCAAGAAAAATTTAGAGACAAAATGAAAAATAACAAAGCACTTAAGAAATAAATCAAAGAAGAGGTTTTTCTAGTACTAAAACGAAAACTTGATGACAAAATAGACATTACGAACTAGAAACAAAAAGAGTTAGATGACAAGATGAATGTGATGACACATAGCATAAGCACCATGGCACATAACCTGAGCATCATGACACAGAACCATAATACAATGATATAAATGTTACAAAAACTAAGGTATAGTACAAACCATATCAACAACTCATATATGTTGGACCAGTGTGTCAACAAAAATGAAAGAAAGAAAGTCAACCAAGACAATAAACAAGAGAAGGAGACAAAATATCTTAGGGATGACCAAAATACCAATAATATGTTTAATAAAAATAAATATAAGTTCAATGAAGATCATAGTGAGATTCAAGCCAACGTCGTAGACAATAAGGACGATCCACACAATGACAAAAGAGGGATCCTACAGTATGCAAAGGAATCCAAGTCAAAGAAATCAGATATCGTAGATTCCTCTTCTACCTTAATTGTTCTACCACCCTCGAGAAACCTAAATGTAACACTACTTGGTGACTTTGAGTGTGAGAAGCCTCAAGATACGTCACTTCTCGAGATAACTCATAAGGATAATAAAAGGGAAACATTACGTGATGACATCCTAAGTATCATGGGACAAGAGATTTCTAAAACAAATCTTTATATGGCCAGTCTCAAATATATTCCTCATATTCATGTACAAGGAAAACGAGACCACAATAATAAACATAATGTAGTACAAATTCAAGTTACAAATGAAAGGAAAATGTCAAACTATTGCGTAAAGACCAAGCACGTACCTAATACAAGTTCTAAAAAAGACATAAAGGAAGTAATGACGTTGTTTCACACAAAACGAGAATGGAAAAGATGACAACAATAATCTAAGCTTTGAGGACAAATATTTCCTAAGGGGAAGGCAATGTTACAACAATAAAATAGTAGAATAGTAAATAAATAGGTTATAATAACTAGTAAAATTAATTAATTATTAAATATAGTTATGAAGAGAAATGACTCTTCAATATTTGATGGCCAAGCCATATTTATGGCGGCCATATCCATTACAATCAACATCCATTAATTATTATACATTTATATATCTTTTTATTTGAATATGGAACATCTTCCTCCCTAGACTTGGATACAGGCTAGCTTAACTCGGATACGGGCTGGCATATTACACCAGATACAGTTGTACTAAGAGTCCAACCAGATACAGTTGCATCACATATGTTAAGTATGGAATCTACTACCTTCCAAGTCAAAATCCATCCACTTACCAGTTCATAAAAGGGAGAACCCTATGATGTGTATCAACTCGCACAACCAAATTTTCCAATGCATTTTGGTAGCAACTTGAACCTTATTCAATATACAAGGATACTAAAGAGGAATGGGAGCTATAGTTCAATATAATGTTAGAGGGTTGTTAGAGAATAAATAAAGTTTGTGAAAAAAAAATTGTCACAACACCACAATAAAATTAGAGAAACCATTCAACAATGAGTAGGTACTAAGGATGATTAAACAAGTCTCACAGGCTCCAAAACTATCTAGTATTTAGACCACTGTATGTATTGATCACTCTCAAACAACTTTATTTTTGAGATTTTAACATCTTACATTTTTTTTGTATTTTCATATGACTGTGTTTATTTCTTATTTCAAAATGTATCAACCTCTTTACAATATCTCCACTAGCATGCAATTGAAGCTGTAGATTGGATGCTTGGAAGAGAAACCACACATGTCTTGTCTGTAACTATAACAAGGTTTGATACTTATTTAAGTTCATAAGTATTGCAGATAGAAATCATCTTTCCAAAGCTATAAACTAGAACAAATGCCTCAAAACATTAACAAGTTCTAATCATGGAGTTTTCATATTAAAATTTCCCATTTTAGGAAAGATGCAATACTTTCTCCTCACCTACATCTACCAATGATTTCTCTGACCTCATAGGATGTAGGTTGTCTCCCAATGATTAAAGTTACTCAAAATAATAGTTCTCTCTATTTAAGGAGGGAAGAAATATATACTATAGTGGATGCATAAACCAAAACATGGAGAAAAAACTCCCTTGTTGAAAATGCATGTAACATAATGGCCTTCATGAAAAATACTTTAAAATGCTTCAGTGAGTAGCTTTGATTGGTGCAACATTTTCCAAAATATATGTTGATTGTTAAAGGGGACTATGTTTGTAGGTAAATCAAGGGTATTGATATTCCTTGTCCGAAATGTGCTAATGGGGTTTTAGGAGCATCTCCCCGCAGACTCTGTTCCATTAGCATAGGAACATAGACAACCAACTTAGTGAGGGAGTGAGAAAACCAACTTCCTTTGAATAGATATGGAGCTCATTCAAACCCGATGGATTAAAATCATAGAACAACGTTTTACCCAAAAGGGAGGATGGATGCAAGGAACATGGTTTCGCTTCAGAAGTGTGTTCTTAATGAATAGGAAAATTCACATACAAAAGTCACATAGAGATATAAGAAAGAAAACTAGGAAAAACATTAATAGTTTTGTTAGACAAGGGTAAATTATAAAACCATTGCTCAAAAAATTCCTATTAATTTCAAACATTAATGGATAACGATGTTTTCTTCATCTAGCTTTCAAAAAGTTTAAAACTCCACATGTATATATTTTTGAAAGTTAACTAAATCAAAATAGTAATTAAACAAAAGGTTGCAAAATCTATAGAAAAACAATATTTGTAGATTCTTAGGGTTTGGTTGTTGAAAAGCATACCTGGTGGTTTTTTTTTCAAAATATACAAAAAGGATATACAATAAAAAGAAAGGGTTTCTTCTTTCTAGGATAGAAAATTTATTTTTTCTTAACAAATAAATAAGAAAAAGAAAGGCTTGCATGTTTATTATTACCATCATTTAAATCTCTTATACTAACTAGACGTTTGAACAAAAGCTGAATCAAAGGATGCTCAGATTTTTTGTTTCCATTAAAATGTTGCTTCCTAAAAGAACCCTTAAAGATATGGATGTGGCCAATCAGAGAATGCTTGATAAAAATAAAATTGGAAAAAAAATTAAGGCCATTGGGAATGCGTCCTTACCTCTGATAAATCCTCTAGGATATGTCTATGCATGAAAATTTGAACCTCTATTTGAAAATTGCCTTTGATTTCATGAAATTATTACCAAATTTATTCTTTGAACATCTCAAACTTCCCCTATATTAGCACTCCAATTCTCCTACACGAGTTTGGGTTCATTGTAACCTTCGATAGCCCTATTTAAACCCATGTATCATCACTAAGGAGTGAGACAAGAAGATTATGCTTATTCTGCCGCCTCGTAGACTCTATTCGATGGACGGCCAACAAAAACTACATCACTTCCTTTGCACGCACAGAACAACGTTTTACGGGGAAACTATGATGAATGCATGCAAGGAACAAGGTTTTGGTGGATGGACTTCAAAACCCCCCAAAAAAACTACGTTTCCTCACAGATGAATGACCAACTTAGTGATAGAGTGAGATGACCAAATTCCTTCAAACACATAGAAAAACATTTTACTAGGAATCAACGATGGATGCATGCAAGGAACAAGGTTTTAGAAGTGTGTTCAGCGTGTACGTCGCCAAGGGTTTCAACAACCAAAGACACAGATTGGCGGGGCCAGTCTATGTTTTATATAAAAACTAAAATCTTGAGCAAGATATTAAAAGGAATCTAAACTCTCAGCTGAGAGATGTGTTCGAGAGTTTCATACCAACAATTTTGAAATTTAATTATTCTCGGCCAAAAATTTGTCTAACCATACCTAAACTCTCGGTCAAGAAAATGTTAAGCTTAGTTAAACTATCGATCGATAAAAAATGTTGACTTTTGTCTTGGCCAAGCAATTTGAAATTATAACCGAAAAGCACCCCATTCTCAAAAAATTGTATTGCACCTTCATGTTTTCACCCTATCGTTTTCATCAATTCCCCAATGGTTTAACAAAGCCATGGTATCTTTACACCAACATCGCTTGAGGCGTAGTTGGTTTTGACTTGAGTTTAGATCAAGTTTAGGAAGTCTCTCATTTCCCATGTTATTTATATTATGCTTGTACAACATGTGCCTAGTCATATCCATGCTATCGATGGGGGAAATACCCACTTCTATGAGGAGAATAGGATAAGGCATATTTCTTTTAATTTTGAGGTTATAAGTTATAAACCGCTTATGGATTTGCTCAATCTTCCTCCAAGATTCTCTAGAAATGTTCCAACCCCATACTTCACAACCATATCAGATAACAGGGATGACAAGAGTTTCAAAGAGGAACTTCTTTTTATTCCACATGACTAGATTCGATGGTTTACAGTTATTTTCAAGACCAAAATAAGATTTCCACCCTCCATTAATCATTTTATCAATGCTATGATTCCAATTGAATTTTTTATAAATGTCAATTCTGAGATAATTGTAAGGAGCCACTTCCTCTATATTTCTATTATCATAAAACAATTTGCATAGGTGTCTTTCTTAGATTTTATAATCGTGATTTTTGTATTGTCGGTGTTAATAGTCATACCCATGTTAGAGAAAAAATATTTAAGAGTTCTTAATTTGTTATCGATATTAGAAGGAAACATTTCCATAAGAACAACATCATTAGCATAAAGTAGGAGGATGATAACTATCACAGCTAAGATTGTACCGTCGCAACCCAGGAGAAATTTTAAGGGAGAAATTTATCCCAAGGGAGAAATTAAAGGGGTTTTAAGAAAATAGTGGGATAATTTTTAATATAAGAATGTTTTTTTTTTTAATTTTACACATCAGCCCAATAATTATTAAATGAACCCTTACCCTCCAACAAATCTCCAATCGCATATCCAAGTTTGAGTTCACCCTACATTTGCAGCTGTGGATGTGCATAGGCTTGATTTCGCCCCATATGGTTCCATTTGAAATTGTGAGGATTCAGAGTTGAGTTTGGCCCAATATTTTTGAGTTTGCCCCTCATTTTTCCATTTGAACTTCAATTTTTCCATTTAGCTTGGACCCTAATTTTTCCATTTAGCTCATCCCCTTATTTTTCCATTTGAACAACAATGGAGGTGAGGATAACAACTTCAATGTTTTTTAGTAATGGAGGTATGGACGGGATATGCACCATAGGGTTGAATTCACACAAAAAAATGGGGAAAATGTGGACAATGGAATGGTTTATGAACAAATTTGTATCTATAAAATGCCTCAAGACTCAACAATTCATTTCCATAAAAACCCACATGAAGAGTCATCTTGTCACTTAAAATTTTGCATGTAGCTTGCTTTCACTACAATTTGACAGTGGTCGCCGCTCATAGGATTCAACATTCCTTGGGGTCTACAATCTGAGCTTAGTGAGCCACGATATGTACATATGGAACTGTTATAGGCTTACAACAGGCATAACAATATTAGGTGATAAAATTAGGATTGAGGTTTTGTTTAAATTTTTCTCTATTGCAAATTTATATACATGGGCAAAGTTACAAGTTATTTATAACATAAAATTCAACCACTTTTGTGCTCTTTTGGTACAATGAAAACCACTGGCTTCTGTGCATTCATGGACTTGGGTATGATAAGCTTGAAGTTTCTACTTTTGAGAAGCAAATGGAAAAAAATGACGTATTTTTTGTGCTAAGAAGTTGTTTTCTGTACATTGAAGATGTATATGTTCTATGCTTTGAATAGAAAATTCCTAGGATTAGAGATTTCTATTCAAGACACCATTTTATGGGGTGTGGGTGTGGTGCATGTGTTGGATTATAGATTGTAGGGACACTTTGCTCGACAAAATAGGGGGGAATAACTACTTGGTTTCTTTGTTACTCAATGATAATGGTGGGGTTGGGAGAAATTTGGGGTACCATATGTTATAGAAGAAATGCTATCACATTCCCCATCTCCTCCAAGGTTTCCAAATGCATATGATGAAGAGGGGCAGCATGAGAAGGATGGATTGGGGTATTTCCTTAGGAATATTGAATTATTTTATTACTACCAAGGTTGTAGTAAGTGTTATGAAGTTCTATTATCGTGCAATTCTTCACAAGCGAATTTGCATGATAATTAGAGGAAAACCAACCCTTGTCACAATTGGTCAGCCTATCCAATTAGAGTAGTGTTTTTATAGCCATAGAGGAGTTTCCCTAAATGTCATACACATCAATATTATATGAAAATATACATCAATAATTAAGACAACAACATACTAAAGCTCCCTCTTTTAGTGTCCTAAAATAGTTTAGGGCTAGGGTTGTTCCAAGAAGTGAATTTAAATTGTTGATATTAAGTTTTAGGAGTGATTGTAGCACAAAACTAAATGGAAATGAAATGAATTTTTATTTTTTTTGAGTGAAGAAAGGATCAAAACAAGAAAAAAGAACTACTAACCATTTTCCAACAATTAAATATTTAACAACCAAAGAACATATAAATAGTATAAAACATAAGTGATTCAATCACATGTAACCAAGAGAATGTTTGCAACATAATGGCTAACATGTGATAGATGGACAAAGATTTCCTTGTAAGAAAATGGTGGTGGTTTTGAAGGTATGGTGGATGGAAGTGAAGAATTATTGTATTGATGCAAATTGTGATCCCAAATTAACTATCTAACCTTTGACTTGCCTACATAGAAGTCCAAATGGCCAAAACACTCCAAGCAAGTCGACCTATTTTCACCTATGGAAAAAGGAGTAAAACAATTAAAGGAAATTTTTTTTCTTTATGTTGTTTGTAAATTTCTCCTTTTTTCCTCCATGAGTTGAGCTAGCTGCATTAGAGTTCCTATTTCTGTTTGGATAACACTCCTTTTATTTCTCAATGTAAAGGATAACAGATTTTTATCTTTAATCAACCTAATTATGAATTTTTATTTTTAAATTGTTCTTTGAAACAACTTTGTTTTTTTTTCTTTTTAGGATTTTATTCTACTTCCCTTTCACCACAAATGGTTATCTTTTCCTCCCTAAATAGAACTTCTTTTTTGCAATAAGATCAATCCCCTTTAGTTTTCTTTTAAAGGTGTTTGGGTTATCAATTTTCAAGTAAAGTGCATCGTGTGTGAGATTCCATATGAATTGGAGAAAAAACACAAATTGACAACCTTATTTTCCCATTGGAAACCTCCACTATTAAACAACCATTCTAATTCAATAATGATCCATAAAGTAAAGATGAAATCTGGGTGGAAAGTTGATTTACACTTATTTTTCTGATAGTTTTTTGTAACAATGATTCAGGCTTTCCTCAACTAAATTCTTGTAGGCTAGTATTTTCCTAAATTATTTGAATGTAAGTGGTAAAAACATTGCCATATTTTATAACCCTGCTAGTATAAGGATTCCCCACAACGAATCAAAGTTTCTTGACCAGAGGTCTTGCCTCCTCCTATGAAAGAATTTTGGAATAAATATTTTTGCACTTTGTGGATCATATTCATATATTTGGCATCCTACATGATGTATGGAAATTATTTGGTGTTTTCTTACCACCACCCTAGTACACACACATCTAGATAAACTTGTCCCCTAATAGATTCTACAAATGGAGCATACATGATCCATGCCAAACATTGACCTACACATTAGACATTAGACATGCAATGAGGAGGAAAACATCCTATGAGATATATGAAACATGGGTGAAAAATATGTGATCCCATTAATCCTAATCTTGTAGTTTTTGTTTTCCCATTTGTATGACTTATCAATATCAAGGTTTATAGGGTTCATGCACTTGATAATTCCTATAAGGGATGAGCTCAATAAATCTACCACAAGTTTACTTAAAGTGAAAACACCTACTCAAACAACACTCTTAACTCAACATCCTTCCACCACCAAAACCTAGATCACATCCTCATTGTTTTCTTGGAGCCTTGACTTTGAATTTGTTTTCTCCACATGATATAGAAATTTCTAATTACAATAATTCTTGAAAAAACACTTTTTCCATAAAAAAGAAAAAAAGTGGGAAAGATTGATTTTGAAGGAAAGAGGAACAATAACGCTTCTTTTAAAAAAGAAAAAATAGTATGAATATCAGAGGCATAAATGGATGAATATAAATGTTACATGGGTCCCCTGATCTCAAGTTCCTAAAAAAAGTAACTACTAAAATAACAGTCTTAGACTTTGTGGGTTCTGGAAAGAACTATGTTCTCTGATCCTTTATCTAATCTACTTTTATTATCACAAATAGGAAGGTGTTCCTTAACATATTGTGGTTCTCATGGATCATCCTCCTTTACAACAACCTTATGTGCTGATAACTACTCTAATTTATCAATGGAACTGGGATAACTTCTTGACCTCATAGTTACTTGATGAGTTGATTCATGATTAGAGAAATTAATATCATGCCCATATTTTATTTTCACAAATTGTGTAATACATCCTAAATTAGAACTGTCAATCTTGATTTTACCAAGCCCCGCTTTAACCTCAACTAAGAACCATTGTTTCAATGGGGGATTACCACTGAGATATTCTAAGGCATGGATTTCAGTGACCAGTATGTGCCTTTTTTTTTCTTATAATTGATCTCTAGCTACATACACATAAGGAAGTAACTCCATATCTTCACCTGCCTCAGACTGTACCTTCTCAATCCAACTGGTAAGCTCAAGTGTTTCCTTGTAGATAACTATGGATCACATGTTTGAGTAAACCTTGAAAATGAATTAAACTGAAAGAGTATGAAGATGCTTACATGATATCATAATAGAGCAGAAGGGACACTTTTTCCAGCTGTCACCTTTGTGATCACCTTCTCCCATCTTCAACTACCATAAAATACATGGAAAACAAAAGATGTGACCACAAGTTGTTATTTGAGGACACAATGGAGGGTTGTCCAAACAAATCGGGTTGTACAGGGAAAGTGCAAACTCCTCGATGATCATCCTTGAGCAATATATAACTCCCTAAAGTTTCTTTCCTTGTGAGCTAAACTAAACGCTAAGAAATACGGTAGGTGGTGTATAATTGATATATTAATAGCATTGGTAACGGATTCTTAGGTGATTAGGTATATTTGGATGTTATCATTTATTTCATATATCCTTGATTTCACAATGTGCACCCCATTCATTCATAATTGTGTTATATATCCTGATTTTCCTCTATTGAAGAAGGTTTTACAAATTTGTAGTAATTGGTATATATGAGAATTATCCCTCTCTTTTTAGTTGAACTGTTGGATTTTAAAGAAGTAACAGCACCCTCTCTCTCAAAAATAATGAGAGATCCCATGTCTCTCAACTATTCTGATATTTTTTCATTTGAACTTGGGAAATGATCACACTTCAAGTCCAAGAGGAAAAATATTCGTGTTAACAATTATCACCTATTACTATCCAAAAAGACAACAAGTCATCACTGCATTTCTGTTCATATCTATGAAGTGTATCTATTCAACAAGTTTAAATAATCAACTCAAATTTTAATTCATAATCAGTTACATTAACCAGGGCTAAAAGAATCGAGGATAGTCGCTAAACCCTAAATCAAATTAAATATAAAAAATTCATCTTATGTGGGGTGCATTTGACTCTGTATCAACAGTAATGTTCCTCATAAGCTGAAGCCTCTCCTTCTTGAAACTCTTCAAATAAAATCCTTCCTTATGGAACCTAGTGCCTTAAGTTTGAAAGTCTATCTGCCTTAGTGTTCAATTCTATAGAGGCACTGTCAAATGGAATTGAGTCAAAGTTGGAAACTGAAGCCTCGTCCTCTTCACCCAATTGATCACAACATTGAATCTTGATATAACTTAAGCTCTTTACATATTTTTTCATTGTTTCTTCCATCAAACTGAGAGCCATTAGCTCAACATAATTGTTTTAACCCTTACCTATGACTACCTTCATTCTAATACAATAAATAAGCCATTAGCTCAACATAATTTTTTTAACCCTTACCTTCGACTACCTTCATTATAATAAAATAAATATCAAAATATAAAACACACTCTGCAATATTATTATTCTGGCTTGAACAATCAAAAAATCCTTAAGCATGTGGTTTATTTATTATCAACTCATATAACTGCTACTTTGATTTTAGAACCATTGGAATATTATCTCATAGTTGGACAGTTTAAATAATCAACTCAAAATTTAAGTCATAATTAGTTACATCGACCAGGGATACAAAAAATCAAGGATACTAACTATAACCCTAAATCAAAGTAAATATAAAAACTTCATTTTCTTCTGTGGGTTGCAATTGACTCTGTATCGACAGTAAGTGTCCTCATAAGATGATGCATGTCCTTCTCAAAACTCTTCAAACAAAACCCTTCCTTCTGGAACCTTGTGCCTTCTTTTTGAAAGTCTATCTTCCTTACCATTCAATTCTCTAGAGGAATGATTAAATGGAATTGAGTCGAAGTTGCAAACTGAAGCCTTTTTATGCTCCCCCAGAAATTTTAGATGAACATCAAGAAACTTGCTAGTCCTCTTCATCTAGTTGATCACTAGCATGGAATCTTGATATAACTGTAATCTCCTTATATATTTTTCAATTGATGCTTCCATCAAAAACATGAGAGCCATTAGTTCAATAAAATTGTTTTAACACTTACCTAGGGATACCTTCATTCTAATAAAATAAAATTCAAAATATAAAACAAAATCTACAATACTATTATTATGGATTGAGGCATCAAAAAATCCTCAAGTCCATGACTTATTTATTATCAGCTCCTATAAATTCTTCTTTGATTTTAGAACTACTAGAATATTATATCATAGTTGAACATTATGTTCTTGACCAAGATTCCCTAATGAGATTTGTGTTGAGTTATAATGTTTCAAGTTGGCTGAATAAATATTAGGTGCAAATCAAATTTTCCTAAATAAATACTCCTATGTTGTATACACCTCTTAACACACAACAATTTACTAATCAAAAACTTACTTTGACTAAGGTCAAATTCAAAAACTCAATAGTAAAACTTTCTTTTAAAATCTTGCCAAAACGTGCACTGATATTTTGTAAAAAAAAGGCCAAAATATTGTCAAAAGTCTCTTGCTCTTTTGAAAGAATTTGAATATATTACATATAACATAGTTCGTTACCATACTTTAGTCATGTTTCAAGCAAGTCAAACTATTTTTCTAATTAGATAGCACCAGCTGTGTATTTTCCAAGTTTCAGGAAAGTCAAACTATTGTGCTAATTAGATAGCACCAGCTGTGTATTTTCCAAGTTTCAGGGAAGTTAAAGTATCGTGCTAAATACATAGCACCAACTATATACAAAGCTTGTGATTAGATGGTCCCAAGACAATGGGTGTTTATTTTTGTTCATATAACTGTAACCTATAATTTCTATTGGGTTCCTAAAGATAAAAGTACTAATCTTTTCTCTGTATGCTTGCTATTTCATATCCATTTTTTCATTGTCAACCCCAATTCTTTATTAGATATAGATACAAATCCCTTAAAAATGTTGTGTTATGGCTGAAGTGGTCCACTTTGGGTTTGGTCCCCATCAGGTCTCATGATCAAACCCACCACATGACAGAGGATGCACACATAATCAACAACATTCCCTAACAAGCCAATAAAATGAAATAAGCCTGAAATCAAGATAGTGGTTCCATGCATGCAATTTGAGACTCTGCCATTGACTATGAGAATACAATACCATATCATTGCATTGCAGAATTTACCACTATTATCTCTGCATACTGGTTATTTCATATCCACTTTTCACTATCAACCCCATTTCCTTATTAGATATGCATAGAAAAAACTTAACATCACATTGTAGCATTTAAACAAAGAGATTTGGGAAAACTAGCTTCATATATTGCAATTATGGTAGAGTTAACCTTGGATTATTTCTCCTTTGGTTGGAACTTATTTTTTGGATTTTGGGCATATATTTTGAATGTATGCACTATGCAGATATTTTATCCTCTTTGTCCCTAAGAGATTATCCTGCCCAATGAAAGTTTTCAATTACATTAATGGTTTTACTCTTTCCAGATATGTGGATGTTATTATTTATTTTAGATATCCTTGATTTTGCAATGTGCACCTTGTCCATTCATAATTGTGTTATATATCCTAATTTTCCTCTATTGAAGAAGGTTTTACAAATTTTTAGTGATTGGTATATACGAGAATTCTCCCTCTCTTTTTAGTTGAATTGTTGAATTTTAAAGGAGTAACACCACCCTCTCTAACAAAATGAATGAGAGATCCCAGGTCTCTCAAATGTTCTGATATTTTTCATTTGAACTTGGGAAACAGTCACACTTCAATTCCAAGAGGACAAAAATTCTTGTTAACAGTTCATTGGTCGTCAAAATGCTGAAAAGAAAATTTTAGAGAAACAAAATAATAATCTTTTATCATTTTCATAGTTCGATATATGGCATTTTATTTTTAAGCCTAGTTTCATGGGAATCACTCTTAGAAGTTTGGGAACTCATTCCTATTGTTTCCTAAGTTCCAAGGAATTTGAATCTTATAGTAACTGTTCTGGAAACTTTTGGAATGGTTTCAGGAGTTGGCTGGAGGTTTTGAGAAAAGTGTAGGCTACTGCCAATGTCATTCACATAATTTTTAGTGTGTTTCCAGCCCCATGGAGACTAAATTAATTTGTTTTGGCACTTCTTTTCACTATGTTACAATGCCACATCAGAGCAACTGGACCCACAAACTCATAACTATGATAGATATACCCCATATGAATCTATGCATTTGTGTGGTTTGCATTCACCGAATCATTGATTTCCCGATTTAATGGTAATTGTTGTTTTTTTCATACATGTGAGAAGAAAAGTAGGTGTGTATTAAGTCTTTTGAATAAATTCATTGTTCATCCTTTCTTTTTTATTCATTGTTAATTTCCCATGTCAATTTACTTTTTCAAAGAGTTTTGGGAAGTCTTAGGGTTATACTGTAGTTGAATTCTTGGTTATAATAATAATATTATAGATACAATTCCATATTAGCAATAATTTTATGCATCATTAGACCCCGACTAATATTATTAGGCATTAATGATCACATATGTTTTCATAAAACTAGAGAACTACTGATACACCCTGCTCTCCTATTTTTTCCTATTTAGTGACAACCTAAAGCAGTGCAGCAGCAACATATGCATGATATGACATGTGGATAGGAACAAATGCTTAAAATTCAATAGATAGAAAGGGGTGAAAGTACACTCTTCTGACAATGAAATACCTAAAAATCTTGAAATGAATGCATACATAAATGTAGCTCCATATATAGCTAATAATAGATGTCTTGTTACCTAAAAGAGGATCTCCACCATACAGAATAGAGTACATAGGATGCATCTAAAGTAGTGGCATAACCTGTGATTTGAAAACATAATAATAACGTTGTAGACAAATCCTACTCCTTCTCCCTGAATTGAAATAAAAACAAAATACTTAAACCCTACCCTAGAGCCTTCTTATATATTGGAGTAAGAGACCCTTAAGGTTTACAAAATTAGCTCATATCCAAATCTGGATTGATCCCCAAAACAGACCGAACCCTAGATCTATTTTAGTCCTGGGATCTGCACCCTTATCTATACATGATGGATAGTCTTTAATAAGTGGGATCCATTAGGTAAGAATCATCCTCCTTGGGATCTGCACCTTACTACTAGAATTCATGCACCTTCTTTGACTAGGTAAAAATTAGAACTATTCTAAAACTCAATAGTTTAATGCAAATAAAAAAACAAACTGCTAATTGAAATTGAAGGTATTTTTCTTAACTTGAAAAAAACCCACTAACACATGCAAACTACTTAAAAGAGATTGTTGGAATTATAACAACAATTCATTCGATAATAGTCACCCTTCATAGCCAATGCACCATATTGTTGAGAAGAAGAATGAGGAAGTGAACTCTCATAGTCATGTTTAAAGCATCCAGACCTGGTTCACATGTGCACCCAAAACAGTCACATGTGCATCGATGCTGAGAATACTTTAGAGATATAAATTATAACAATGGTAACCCACATAGGTTGTTTAGGAACACTCCAGGGGCCCGTCAATGCAGTTCACTCTTCTAAGGACATTAACATATAGGTTATCAAGGTGAATATTTCCATTTGTTCTGATAACAATAGTGACTGATACTCCTCTTGTATTTCTACTTGTGCTTGCATGCATAGTCATTCTCTTAGCTTTAGGTTTTTTATTGTTTTTTTGGAAAATTCCTTTGCATTCTGCTTGTGGCCATTTTAATATGTTGTACTTTATAGTATCGGTCTTTAGAGGTCATTAATGCAATTTCTTTTTATTTTCAAAACATCAAGGATCAAAGGATAATTACCTGTTGAACTATCTTCTTACTTTTGTCTACCTCTTGGCCCTTATTCACTAGGTTGTGGAAGATCATCCTCCCTCACATCTTGTAATGTGGTGTGAGACCATTGTCCCCTCTTTTGTTATTATACCAACTAAATTAGAAACATATCCTTCATATTTGGAAGAAATTATATAATCTACATCTTCCTATGCATCTCACTTACCATTTCTTGATTCTTTATCGTCAACATGCAAATCAATTCATTTTTTAGCCCCAAACTAACAATTACAAATAAGAACCTAAACCAACTTTTTAAACAACTCCACTGACAATTATCTGGTTAGTGATAGTATCAAAATCAACCTATATGCTTTGGATTGGTCACAAATACAATCAAGATCTATACACTTTAGATCCAATTTATAAATTTTCACCTTCATAATCAAAACATATGCAACAAAACCAAATACTCTTAGGTATAACTAGAGTTTTTCCTTTGGACCTTGCTTCCCTAGGTGGAATGCCTTGGAGGACCATTTTTCAACAAATAAACAACAATATGCATTGCTTCAGCCAAATTGATTGGGAATTGCTTTACCTTGCAACATAACCCTTGCCGTCTCCATAACCATCTTGTTTCTCCTTTGGATAAGGTCATTTTTTCTGTGCAACATACTATGTATGATATTGGAAATTAGTCAATTAAGTGGGCCATCTATTAGTAGATGTCCAACTATGGACTTGTGAATATATGTCCATCTTGTATCTCTTCTAAGATACATTTATAGACAATCATGGCTCCATTTTGGATGGTTATACCCAAAGGTGAGAAGATGATATATAGAAAACACTATGCAAAGACAAAGACTTGGGCGAAGGGCATATGATGCCAAGGACAAATCCTTGGCTTCTTCAGTTACTGGTAACTCACTTGCTAATGAGTTACTAACCAATTTGTTACAATCTGTGATATTTTTTAATTGAGGTTGAAGTTGAAGATGCCTACTATGACCACAAAAGTCATCTTGTTTCATAGTGGCTTAGTGACATACTTCCTACCATTGCAATATGTGTTCCATCTATCATTTTCTAATTCCATCAAGACTTAAATTTATCTAATTCCATGGTATTTAACATATTTTACATTCTACACACCCAACTTTACTTACGTTAATATTTATACCAAAAGTGTTTCTTATGGGGTGGCACCCCTAATGGCCTTATGAAACTTGTCACCCTCATCAAAACCACCTACCTCCCTCAACCACAATCTTCCAACCACCTTCAACAAATATAAACCATCATCAATAATACAATCGTCCATGTCTCTCCTCCAATTTTGGAAGCTAACACGATGGATGCCAAAGTACTTAACTATAAACATGATAGCAAGGCCAGGGGAAACATACCTCTTGAATTTCTCTTGAAAGTTGAAACTTATCTTCTAAAACATGTTGTTTTGCAATACCATTTTACCACTTGTCTACTATACTATACTCCATATTTTGTATCTTTGTTATAATGAATGATAAAACATGTTCGTTTAGTAAACAAAGTGAGATAAATGAAATTCAACCAAAAATTGGCAATGATAATGTTGAAGGTTTTTCCTTGGGAGGCAGCAAATCATTCACAATCACGAAAAATAGAAGAAAGGCCAATGGGACATAGGGAGACAATTTCAATCGGAATGGGCCTCAAAATTTCCTTTTATTGAACCAATAACTCCAATAAATGAGAATCAATATTCATGAGAAGTTAAATACATTGTATGTAGTTGGAAACTGTGCAAGGCAATAAAATTTCAAATGAAGTTGGATACAATAGAGAAACATGCTAGAAATATTTATGTCAAGCAAATTGAAATGGTGAGGAGAAGCCTATTACAAAATGGAAATATTCTGAGAAATGTCGACATGTCAAATATCAAGAAGAATATACTAAATAATTAATAAGTAGGTGTAAACTTGAGGCAAGTGGAGGACTATCACATCTCTATTTCAAAAAACAATGGAAAGAAATTTACTATCCAAGACGACACAATTAAGCATTGTATTGCACATCTTATCTAGAGGTTGTCCTATGACAGATTATCCATATTATAAGAACTATGTATCTTTTCTTGAAGTATCAAATTTTCCATCTTCTCATTGGTGTGGAACGAGTGGTTTGGAATGGGCAAAATATCTAGATCAAGTAGAAAAGGATGATTTGAAAGAGAAGATTGCAAATTCCATATTTGTTTCACTATATTTGGATGAAGTTACGGCTATTGATAATACTTCATAGATATGCATGAGTATTTATATGGTTAATGATCATATTAGGCATTCATATCTACTTGAGATTCAAAAAATGAAGAAGAGTTCTATATATGGAAATATTTATGAACTTGTTATTAAGACATTGAAGGAAATTGGTGGTATGGATGATTTAATGATCGCAAAAAGGTTGTTGGAGAAGATGGAACATCAATCATGCAAGGACAAAGGAATGAACTTTGTGTCAAACTACAACTATTAGCTTCACTGTTTATGATCAGTATTCATTGTATGGCTCATAGGATGAATCTTGCATTTAAAATAGTAAGCAAGTTTCCACTCATGCATAGTTTTACGTGAGACTCATGCATACGTTTGTCGTAGTCCTAATAGATTTACAGAGTTTCAACAATTTGCAGACGGTATTATAGATGGGAAAAAAACTATCAAAATATGTTGATACAAGATGGATTTCATTGATTGACCTAGCTCAAAGACTATTTAGTGAGTACCAATCATTGGTACGGGTGATGTATGAACATCGCTTCAGTGTAGACAAAGCTCAAGATATTATCCTTTGGCTAACTAATATAGAGACATTATTAACATTGGCTAGAATTCTTCCTTTTCTTCATGGAATGATTGTCCTTGTGAAAATGGCTTAGAGTCGTACAATGTATATTGGAGAGTACACAAATGTAAGGAAATTAGCATGCATTGCATTGGATAATTTGTATACGATGCCAAGGTATTTTACAAGTCCAACGTTTAACAGTTGGACTACTCTCATTAATATAGAAAAGTTTGAAAATTATTTGAAATTTGATGAAAAAGGGAGACTATGTATGGAAGTGCATGGGTATATGGTTTCCTTTCATTACGTTAATAAGGTGGGACAAACCAAGCCCGCACGGGGGTGGCTCATTGGTGGTTCAGTTGTTATGAAGTCACTTGTTGTAAATTGGAGGTCACGAGATCAAATCCCACCCGGGTTTACCTGTGTCCCATGTCTTGCGGTGGGTGTGGGGCACCTAGGGGTATAGTGGTAGCAGGAATGGATCCCTGGTCACCATGTCATGTGAGTACTGGCCCAGATCCAGTTGCTAATTCCCCTAGTTGCAAAAAAAAGGGTGGGACAAACCACCGAAGAGTGTTGTGTGTCAAGAGACCAGTTCAAAGATATTGTGATTTCAGTGAGATGCAACTTGATACAAATTGCACAATCACAATCATCATAGATAAGAGAACAGTTTCCTTGAGATGATTTATTGGAGGCCGTGTATGTGGTATACCCTCAATATTGGAACAATTAAAAAAATATAGACACTTTGAAAGTTGACTTTTTAGCAAAATTGAGTATTTTAGTGAACCACTTTGGTAGGAATTTCAAGGTACAAGGAGAATATATTGGAGGTATATTAGATTCATTAAAATTATATTAACAAACTACTTGCTTTGCTGAAACAATGCCAGATCAATATCATGTTTTGGTGAAACCTATAGAATATGGTGCAGTAATCAAATTATGGACTATTTTAGGTGAAATGCAATATTTACAAGAAAACATGTCAGAGTATTTCAAATTAGTTGATTTATGTCAAACCATGATTTTGGGATCAGTGGAGGACAAGAGAATGTTTATTGCACTATCATTCTTGAATTCAAAGTTGAGGAACAAGCTTGATAAGAATATGGATACTTGTTTAAGATTATATGTAACAAAGTATGACATTACCAATTTTCCATTCAATAGAGCTCTAGCACTTTGGCGATCAGATTGTGAGAGAAGAGGAGAATGCAATATAACAAATGTTTCCAATCAACTTGATACATAACATGATGTTTTGGAGGCTCATAATGATATTTCATCTACAAAAGTTCATGTTCAAAATGCAGAAAGACATGGGAATTGAGAATTTGATATCCCACAAGACATTATCTAAATTAATATACATTGGTAGTGTATAAATAATGAATGCAATCTAATATATCATGTGCTTCCTGTTAGTTTAAATTTGGTGTTCCTCTCTTTTGAATTAGGTTGGAAAAATGAAATTATTGACAGTAGAATGATAACCATAAATAGAATTGAACTTGCATTTCAGGTAAAAATAGGTTCTATAGTCTATACTTCGTATTAAATATAATAATATTGGAGCTACATTTCCTTGATGCAATCTATTTGAAGTTTGATGTTTTGATAGTTAACTAACACATTTTTTTTCTTATATTTGATAGGAAATGAATTTGGGACCTATCTATTTATAGACAGTTTCCTAGTATTAAAGGTTAAATAATTAATTTAACAATATATCTGCTTAGCAAGAATGGGCTCAGTCAAAATTTTAAACTTTTAAACTTTGATATCTTGGAAGATATTAATGGTTTGTTGTTTCTTGCATTTGGAGCGTTTTTTCAAATTTCAAATTTTGTATTTATTTTGGTTAAATATATTTTTATTCCCTTGATACTAAATGCAGTGTTATCCCTTTGTACTAGCTTGATTAGTTTCATAAATGTCTTGTTTGTTTCTTAAATTTGGATTGCATTTATTTTTCTTATATTTTTATTCCCTTGATACTTGATTGTGATTTGAGCCCTTTGTAGATCTTTGTAGCATTCAATTTTTTTTATAATTATTATTGTTCTCTTTAAATTTTTGATGTTTTGAGGAAAGATGCTTGTATTTCCTTTCACTTTATTGCATGCCTTAAGAATCTTCACCCTTTAAATTTTTGAATCTACTATGTTTATTTTATATTTTCTTTGAAAAGACGTGTTGGTTTTTAGAAATGGAATCAGATCTGAGTTGCTAAGCGAAGATAAAAATGGTCTATGCATTGGCTTACTAGGTTCCTATGCATTCATCATAGGAGACCTATTGGCATTGAGACCGACATTCATCTAATGAAATTTTATTGTTGATTTCATGACTAAAATATCATTATATGTAGCCTCTTGGATTCTGTCCATATTTATAAATAAAGCTTGGAAGAACATGTTGAGGTACGTGTTTCTAATATTTTTCCTATTGTGAATCATACATAAAGATGAGCATTTGTATTTTATGGAAAGTTTGTAAACTAAAAAAAATTGTTATTTTCCGTTTTAATGTTTTGTGAGAGGTACCTTATTATCTTTCTCTTATACAACTTATTCACCTTGATTGTAGGTCATGCTAGAAAATGAGGACATCCTTGCTAGAAAAATGTTAATGTCAATTTGGATGTTATGCAACCATCCATTGAAGTTTTTGGAGAGCATTGATCAAGCCTTGTATTTCGAATAGTGCTTCAAACAACTATTTTTATTGTAGCTATATTTTTAGATTGAGGGGGGATGATTGGGCCCAACATATTTTGTGAAAATTGACTGTACATTGAGTGTAGTATGATAAATGAGCTTCACACTTTGATAAAATGTTCTACTGTAAATTGCAAATGTTTATGAAATCATCTCTCCATTTTATCTCTAAGGAGGTTTGAACTTAGTAGTATACAAGTAGTTGTGATGAATAAAGTTAACAATTTAACTTAGAAATTGGATTTTCTTTGCAATGTGTACTAGTGCAAGAGTACGTGACAAATCTAAAGTAAATATAACATCATCTAGGTAATTTTATTAAGTCAAATTTTGTCAAGACTTGAGTTTTTTATCTTTCAATGAAAAATTCGTCAAAATTTACAAGTTTTTTAATTCTGTGAAAGATTCGCTAAATATTATACAAGGTTTTATAATTTTATGAAAGGTTCATCATTATTTCATAAGATTTTATAATTTTGTAAAAGATTCACCAATATTTTATAATTCCATGAAAGATTCACCCATATTTTACAAGGTTTTATAATGCCATGAAAGATTCGTCAAAAAATTATATATACATATTATATTATAGATAAAATAGCCTTCACAGTTTCTCATGTATCACGAGGATTCACCCATTTATTATACATATAAATTTAGGGGAGTTATTCAAATCTTCCCAGGCACAACCTACTTCTTCTAATCAATTTTCTAGCTTATCAATGTAAATGCCAAAAAAAGTAAGAGAGAGGAGGCAACCTTGTTTATCTCAAATATTACAATTTATTTCAAAACAAATTCAAATTACAATTTCATTAAATTAGAATTTAATTAGTAATTTTCCCAATCCTAAATAAATCATTTTGTTTCCATCAAACATTACTATTGCAATAAATAAAATTAAAAAAAAAACACTAAATTCACTGGCATTTACTTACAAACTAATGGTGAAATTCAATCATTATATCAAGAATTTTGTCGATAATTACATAGATTACTTCATTCAATAATTATATTAAAATTAATAATTAATTAAAAATGGCGGTACAACGTAGAATTTTCAAGTCATTTACATGTGTTTGGTGGAAACTAATCATCAAACAATAAAGACAAGTCAGAAACTAATAATCAAACAAGAAGGAGAAGTTCCACCAATCATCAAACAATAAAGACAAGTTGGAAACTAATAATCAAACAAGAAGGAGAAGGGGTAGAGTTTATGGAGTCAACGAAGTATTTAAAAAATATTTAATTTAGATGAGCATTTATTGAATTAAGAAAAAAAATTAAATAATCTAATTTTTATTTATTTTAAATATAAATTTTATATTTAAAATAAAGTATATATTGCTTTTGATTAAAAAAATATTATAAAAAGAAGTATATGTTTAGTTAATTATTAAAAAGTTATTTTTAATTTAGAAAAAATATTAAAAGTAATTTTATTAATTATTAAATAGATACTATAATTATTATATATATATAGTTCTCAGGATAGCTCAATTGGTAAGACATGGACACACTCTTTCAACTAGGGGGAGTTCACTCTTTTTTGTATTGAGTCTTTTGGAGTCAAATTCTTTACCACGCTTACTATCCATGAAACATGGAAAGTATTGGTACATTGCCCATAAAGGTTTAGATATCATATTTGCTTTATGTATATATTAATTAGTTTAATGTTTATGTTATATCATAAATGGATAACTATAACCATGTCTTATTAATAATGGATAAAGAATAAATTAATATTATTTTAATATAAAACTATATATTTTATTCTTTGTTTAACATCTAGTCATCTCCACAAAACTAAGTGGCTAGTTGTGCCTATCCACTTTCACCGACCACTTTACTTTTGGCTAGTAATATGTTTTGTTTCTATTAACAGTATGTTCCAACCATGTATTAGACTTTACCAATTCAAAATTTAAAATTATGTATTATTTAATTGCGTCGAGAGGGGTTCATCAACCTAGTATGGGAGAGACGGTGTCACATTAGTAATGTCTATGACATTCTAATAAAATAATAATAAATTTTAATATATGTTAGATATATCGACCTTAAAAATGAAAAATTAAAATTAAAATTTAAAAGTCACATCGTTTTGATTATAATACAAATCAAATCTACCTTGGAGACTCACAAAGAGTCTAGAGGACACGTCTGCGATGTGAGAGGCAACGTTTATGCCACGGGATGTAACCTCTGCCATCGGATAGAAATTCTGAAATAGGTACGAAATTAATATTTTACGAGTTACTGTGTATGTTCTTTCGCCGGTTACCGTCTCTTCTTTTATCGTTTACTCTCTTTTCTTTCACACGTGTAAATGGCTATTCATCAAGTTTCTACCCAAGTTTTCTTAGAGAATTTTTTTAAAAGGACTAGGACTCTACAATGCTCTTCTTGAAAACTTGAGGTGGATTTCACAGATAACTGCATTTTTTTTCGTGTTAATCGGATTTGCAGTTTGTTTTTTCTTCATTTGCAATAATCTTCATCTTCTTTGGAACTTGACGAGATATTATTATGTCCAAGTTTAAAGGTTTAAACTAAAAAATTTATGAAGTTATTGTTAATATTTCTTTAATATTTGCATTTGAACGTCTTGAGTTGACTTTTTTTAATATTTTTAAAAATATTTCTTGAAATATGTTTTTAAGTGAATATTTAATAAATTAAAGATTAAAATAATTTTCATTACAAAAGAGAAGAAAACACATGTAACCATATGTAACCAAGAATTTGGACCAACACAAAAAAATAGTTATAGAAATTAAAAACCATAATTGTAAATGTATATGGATTATGTTTCATTAATTTGAATAAAAAAATTATTTCTTACTATGTTTAATGATACATAATTTAATTATTCAATAGTACTAGTTAGATTCTAACTATGTGCAATATTGGTAGTAATATTTATCTTTTGTTATAACTGTGTAATTGATTATTGTTGTGTAAATCGTTGTGAATTATTTCTCAACATTGCATAATTTATATTCATTTATGAAATTTAACTATCCTTGCTTATTAAAAGTATAGAGAGTATATATAAATTAAGGAGATATTTATTTATTTATTTATTATTTCTATTACATTGATGATTTAATATATTGTAATTGTAGAAATCATTCTTTATTTTAGAAATATTTTCCTTATTCTATGCAGCTGATTATTATAAGTAAAGTTCCTGATTACTATATTGATTGAGATAGGTTTAGTTTTTCTTTATATATATATATATATATTGCATTCAATTAGTATATATTAGATTAACTATCATAAAATAATTGGAAAAAAAAAAATCCCAACCCAACCCCAGTTGTCGATTCCCCTAGTAAAACAAAAATTTCATCTTATTAGTAGAAATTTGTTGTCAAACATATTATTGGTTGAAAAGTTTGTTGCAACGTTGCATTGTGTTCAGTGTTAGTTACATTGAAAAATTGAATGATTTACATGTCAACGATTCTTGATTGCAATTTGATGTTCGAAAATGCCTTATATCATGGGTTGCATTGTTTTCAGTGTATTTGCATTGATGATATTCCTCTATTGTGTTTAGTTTTTAGTTAAAATGAACAAAATTATAATTTACATGCCAAAGATGTAATAGTTAGACGAATACAACGACAAAATTAATCACTTTGCATTGAATTTAATGGGTCTTAGTTACAATTTGTTGTTCTATAATTTCTCATAGTGTGGGTTGCATTGTTTTCAGTGTTCTTGAATTGTGTTTGGAGTTAGTTATATTAAACACATATATGATGTACATGTAAAAGACGCAAATTACAAAATTAATTAGTTTTCAATGATTTCAGTGATTCTACATAGTATCCACCAAAAAATGAAAGATGTGCTTGTGGAAGATGTTAGGAGACAAGCATGAGAAAATGGTAGGAAAGCAAGAGAAAGGTTAGAAGAAATGACATATGAACACAAAGAAATTTGAAGGAAACAAAAGGAAATAGATAGACAAGAATGATATCAATAAAGAAAGTCTAATGAATTGACATGAAAAGAACATGACGAACAAAGAAAAAAAGAGGGAAAACGAAAAAGAGCACATTGACAACAAAATTCAAATAATTTGACCCGAGAAGTACGGAAATAACAAAAAAAAAGAGATTATCGTGAAATAAAATTGAAAGAATTGGCAGTAGAAGAATGAGAGGAACAAAGGAATAAAAGAGTTGAACAACAAGGAGCATATCAACAAAGAAAGTCACAACATATCACTACTGGAGAACAATGTCTATAGGGTACACAAAATTTAGAACTACAAAGAATTTGTAAACAATGAAGCAAGTATTTAACCAATATACATGTATTAACAGATGTAGAACCTAATGAGGAAGAAAACCCCACCAAAATAAGAAATTTAGAAGAAATCTAGATATGAGAGATCAACGTGTAAATATCCCTACGAAAAATAATGTAGGAAATGTTGAGGAAGTTTAAATGCAAGAAGTCACAACTACTAATATGAGTCGAGATGAGGAGATTCAAACCAGGGTTAATGTATCGGTACCATTTGAAGAAATGAAAATTAGACATCATATATTTCGTGATCGAATATATCGATTAGAAAAAGTTAAAATGTGTTAGGTATGCAAAAATTCATATGCTGGGAACAAGTATTTAAAACAAATAGAGGTCCAATGTGCATGCGATGTAGAAGAGAGGGAACTGATAACAGATTCTTAGCTAGGAACCACATGGATCTGGGAACACACCTCATGCACTTGGATTTATCACACAAATTGAAGAGATGTTGATAATGATGTGCACGTCTAATTTTTCAAGTTACACATTCAATAGGTGGACAATACAAATATCGGGGAAACACCATGAATTTTCCGCAAGAGGTTAAATATGTTGCAAAGACATTGCCATGATACATCAATAACTTGGACTTAATGATCATTGTGTGAAAAAAAGGACTATAAGGATCAGGTTATGATTTCACTAGTAGGAAACAAAGAGTCATGGATGCCTTACTATATAAGATTCAGAATGATCATATTATTGAGATGTTTGAGTTTATTACAATGAAGTTGAAGAGTTACCTGAAAATGAAACATATGTCTCACATATGATTAATTCTATTACTATACCAAAGATTTATGATGAAACAAAATTTACAATGTTGGAAGGGATATCAAGGATTGATGATATGTTAGATGGTTTAGAAAATTCTTCTTTTGTATCTAGGCTTCCAAATTCATCACGGGAGATTGATATGATTCGAGCATGGGAAAATAATAATGATTTAGAGGAAAACAACAGAAATGATGAATCAATTGATGTGATAAATTTCCCTAGAATTGGGTCATCTCTGATTAATGAGTACAACACAGTGGGGTTATTTGATATGGCATTCTCAACATTGTTCCTTAAAGGAGAGGTAGATTTGTTGCAACCAAGAATTCGAAATGTCTATCTACATGAGTATGCAAAACATATTCTTAGATATTGTGATAACAAATTTGGAAGGAATCCTCACTTTAGATATTTCTTACTTATTATAATCATGAGACATCGTGCTCAAGCATCATCAGCAGTTTTTGTCAAAAGAATATGGTTGATCTATTGAAAAAAATGGAAGAGTTATGAAAGCATTTACAAAATATTTCATAATCTATACTGGGAGAAAAATTAATGAGATTTGGAACTATATTAAGAGGTATGCATGCATATTGGAGTAAGAGTTGTGTTGAGTTATCTGACTTGATTTAGCAAATTGGTTTCTCGACAATATTTTTCACACCAAGTGTGGTAGATATGAACTGGCCTGATTTGCATAGATTAATGTTAGGAACAAGTCCTATGGATCCTAGGGAAACATGAAAATGGATACATCAACATGTAATGTATAATCCTTGTATTGTTGCACATTATATGCATTTGAGACATAGTGTCTTAAGGATAAAATTTCCAATAGTTTCATCATGCAACAGATTATTGGAGTCGCTATGAATGAGAATATCGTGGATCTACTCATTTCCATGGGTTTATTTGGTTAAAAAATTCTCCTAATATGGACACTTTGAATTGGGATGATCCTACAGAAGTTAAATCTGCAAAGAAATATTTCAATAGATGTGTGCATGAAATGAATTCCTGTAATCAACATCAAATAAGTATTCAAGTTATACTTAATGTTGATGATCATTCTTTTGTAAAGGAAACATAACAAATATTTCAATCTAATTCGATGATTTATTATGAATAACTTTTTAATTGTGTGGACCATCACATTACCTACAGTGACAAAACAAGTCTTTGAAATAAGGGAGGAAGAATGGTATGTCGATGTAATGTGCCAGGAGAGCTACGTGACCATTTGAAACTTTACATTGATGAAAACAGAGAAAAAAAGTATGAACCCAGACGAAATGATGACATAGTGAATACATATAATTGTGAAAAATTGATGATGTGGAGGGTTTATATAGCTTAGCATCTAATTATTTCTAAGCACATGGTTATTAATTACAGAGAAAAATATACTACTAAATATGAAAAGAGATCATAAACATTTCATGATATGTTAATGTGTGTCTCTTCTATCCAAAATACGAATGAACCAACAACACATACATATAAATATTTGTTGTGTGAAACCATCGTTGACAGGAATATAGGTGCACACGAAACATGTCATTTGTTTTTGGATATTCATCTTTTAGAATATAGGCGATGATTTATCGTTCTCAATGTTGGTATGAAGGTTTTCAAGAAAGTACAAGTTGCGACTTATAATGAAGACATTGCAAATTCTCTTATTGATGCATATACTAAGAGACTTGTACATATGGAGCACCTTGCATTGATGGATGTTTCAAAATATTGATCCTATGACAAACAATGACTTGGGGAAAAATGGTTATCGTGAAGGGATGAAGCGATTGTGATGAGAAATTTGTAGAATTTTATTAGTCTGATTTGGTTTTGTACAAGAAATTTCATGACTTTCAAAAAGATATAGGCTAGACAATAAATGAAATAGGAGAGAATTTGGAAATTTTTCAATATAGGCCTTGACATGTTGATTGCAATTCATTTCCTCCAATTAAACGAATGGAATCTGATGAAGAAGAAGAACATTTAAATCCACAAAAATATTCTAGGAAACATGAATGGGACATTAGAGGAAATTTGGAGTCTAAAATGGGCCTTATAAGAAAACGTGCCAAAATAAGTTTTTGTGAGTTGGAATTCAAGAACCAATAGAATTTCAATANAGTGAGTACCCACACTGCATACTTTTGACAGACCCTGCTACCCCAAAAACAAGAACTACCTAAAAAAACATGATGATGACATCATCATCACGTTTTTTCAGGTATTTCTTATTTTTGAGGTAGCGAGGTCCGTCGAAAGTATGTAGTGTGGGTACTCGTTGGATGCAGAATCAAATTCCGCATCCAACAAACTCTCCCGATTGAAATTTGAGTAAAAACACAAGGAGATATGTCGAAAATACGAACACAAAAGTAGTTTTTTTCTTTCTTCCTCCAAAATTATTCAATATTATTTTATTATTTTAACTATTATTTTATTATTTTCCTTTGGAGGCCCATTTTAGACCCCAAAATTCCTCTAATGTATCATCTGTGGTTTATATAAAATTCAATTTATAAATTATAATGAGTTTGAGATGCATGGACGTAGAGATCATGATCGTTTGCATGACCGAAAGACTAATTTTTTGGACGAAGACACTTCTAGTCGTGCAATTCATTTCATCTCTCAAAAGAAAAAGTCAATGACCAATCTTACTAATCAACAACCAAAGTCTTATTCTATTGAAATCTTGGGGGCGAAGCAAAGAAAATGTTTAATGTTACCCTTTACCATTATAGATCAGGGGTTGATCCTCTATGCATGACAATCCAAGGAACTGTAGGTACAAGAAAATCATATTTGATTGGATCTATTAAAAGTACCCTTGATAGTGTCTCTCTTCCTGAGAAAAGTCTATTGCTTATTTTATCTCCTACAGGGGTTGCAGCTTTCAGCATATCCGTGACAAAAATTCACTCCACACTTCATATACCGATCAAAGAGATAACTCATCTACAAAGACCAAATTTAATTAGATTACAAGAAGAGTTGAAACATGTGAAATGTATTTTGATAGATGAGATGGGTTTTATTGGAAGATTTCTTTTGATCAAAATTGATTCAAGACTTCACTAAGCCTTCCCAGAAAATACTAATATTCCTTTTGGTGGAAGGTCAATTATATTGGTCAATGATTTGGGATAGTTTTCACATGTCATGGATAAACCTGTATATGCATCTAAAGGTACTGCAAAGGAATTGTGTAACTCATTCACGGCATTTGTGACCCTCAATACTATGTTTCGACAAGTTGGAAAAAGCAATGATAAAAAATGTTTTTGCCATTTGTTAATGGATATCAAAGATGCAATTCCAATAGTAGAAGATTGGAAACTACTTATGACTCGTACATATAATTCTTTGGATGCTTCAACGAAAGAGTAATTTAATGAGGCAATACATTTGTTTGCGACAAATGATGATGTACACAATCATAACAAGCGTTTAATAAGAAACTTTAATTGTCTCATTGCAACCAATATTACTACATCTATTAGAAGCAATTATTATATGGAAAGAGATGAAAAATACTTGGAGATTGAATTACTTATAGAAGTTGGAGCAAGGGTAATTCTCACATCAAACTTATGGACAAATTCAGGAATTTTCAATGGTGCTCTTGGAGTTATACATCAAATTGTATATAACCATGGAAGTTTGCCTCTAAAACCATCCACATATGTTTTAGTGATATTTGATAATTATTTGGAGGTTTCGTGGGATGAATCATTCCCTAAATTTGTTCCTCTTACACCTATAAAAAAAGGTAATAATTTTTTTTTATTGAAACTCACTTGGGGCTTAACAATCCATAAGTCACAAGGATTGGTATTAGAGAAGGCTCCAATTAATATTGGAAAACAAGAAAGGAAAGGTATGGCATTTACATCGATATCTCGAGTTAAATAATTGGAGGGCCTACAATTTCAACATCCCTTTTCATATGATCGATATGAAAAGATGTCAAAATTATCTAGTGTAAATATAAGAAAATTCGAATAAGATAGATTGTGATTGATCACAATGTAAACTATCTGTTGATTGTATATGTGATACTCATTCCTTCCAATTTTACTTATTCCCGACAATACAATTGTATCTCTGTTTTTAAACAATTGTCTCTCTATTTTCAAACAAATGTCTCTCTACTTTCAAATTAACTATTGATTATATTAAATATATGCAACTTTTTCCTTTCAATTTAACTTAGTCCTTACAATATTTCTATCTCTTTGTTTACAACATAATCGATAAATATAATATAATATAGCATAACTTACATTATATTTGTTTCTTGATTTACAACTTAATTTGTTCCTTACAATAACGATATATAATTAAATAATGTTGATCAAAGTCATGTTTCATGTCACTTCCCACAACTGGAACTGGCGTAGATCCAAATACTAGGCTCTATCAAGTGCCGAGAGGGATCAAATATCTCGAGCTGCAAACCTCTCCTAAGATATTGCACTCAAAAAAGGATTGGTGGGAGAGGTTCCCCACCTTGAGAGATTTGATCCCTCTCATTGCTTGATAGGTCCTAGGATTTGGATCTAGGTTGGTATTACACCATTCATAACACAATTTAATGGTAAATATAATGAATAATTGCTTTAATTATTAATAGTTGACTTGATGTCACTGTTGAATACTTGTAATAATGTTTTGAGTTACATTTAGATTTTATACGATTCCAATGACAACATTGAAATTGATATTGGATTCCACTTTGAAAATATATTCCATCCTTTGTTGAGAAAACTTGTTAAGTGGAAGCTAGGGACAAAGTGAGCAATCTAAAAAGTAAAATTTGAAAAATATATTCCAACATTAGTTGAATAAACGAGTTAAGTGGAAGTCAATGACAAGTGAGCACTCTAAAAAGTAAAATTTGAAAAATATATTCCAACATTAGTTGAGAAAATGTGTTAAGTGGAAGTCAATGAAAAGTAAGAAATATAAAAAGTAAATTGTATGATTTAAATACTCTAATTGACCAAGGATGATTTTAAGGAACCATACTTATTTAACAGTGTATAAATGTAAGTGAATCTTACCAATTCTTAAAATGCCAACTATAAAATATTTGGCGATATTTTTCAAAAAATACTTTAATTTCCAAGAATTTTATATCGTTTATACAATAATTTGGCAATTTTTAGGGTCAAAATATTATACCCTGTCAAAGTTGGACAAAAAAGGGCTTCAAAAAATGCAAAATGGTGAATATTTTTCTGGAGAAAAACATGGAAAAGTATCCCATGGGCTAAACTTAGCCCCTAAAATTATTCCTATAATTGACCTCCCTAGCTACCATAACAAGAATTGAATTTTGCTACCTTCCTCAAATGCTTTAAATCCATTGATTGGGATCCTATCCTTAAAAAAAGTTCAAAATGACTAATTGAGGATGCCAATGGATTAAAACATAAGATTGTTCTCTCTTTGTTCCTTATCTACATGTGCTCCAATATGATTTCTCCTACTATTTCTATTAATAGTGTCTTTGTAATGTAGAAACAAAATTGGAGGATAAATAAGAGAAGCGCTTGTGCGAAGAAGAAGAGTATGCATAAAAAGAGGTTGGGATAGATCAAATGAAAAGGACATGTTCAAATTCCGGTGCAAGTCCTCTAGCAAGAAATAACTATAAATGGAAAAGGATTTAGAACAATACCAACATTCAATATTGTGAATTAGAAAATGGTTAAATCTCTCCATAATATAGGAGGAGTGGCCATAAGAGAACCCCCTTGTGTGAATATAATTATGTGAGCTAAAGTGACATGGAGATATATTATAAGGGAAGCAAAATCACGGGAAGTTCCAATTTTGATGAAATGTATAAGAACCTACCCATGGAAATGTTGCTTGGACCAACCTCTTCTAAAAATAAGAGGATACCAAATTTGGATCCCATTGAATGTTGCGACCCTCCTATTTGGGAAGACAACATCATTGGAAGGAAACCTATTGGAGAAATTGTTTCCCTCTTTCAAAGAAAAACATGACTTAGTGTAAGGCATATATGTATGCGTTTACTATATTTATTATAGTTTAACTATTAAGAAAGAAGAAGTATAAATATTTGTGAAGTACTAATATTTCCTTAATTGGAGGATAAATCCCTTCATTTATAAATTGTTGAGAATGTAAGGTGGTTATACAAAGTTTCTTGCCATTTTCATTGAAATGGAAACACACAACCATTGCTTCTTAGAAACATGTGCATGATTTAGAACACACATGTCTTCATGTTTAAATATATTTGGCCTTTATTGAATCTCAACACAAGTCATTGTAGTGTGGAAACAGAAATTCCATGTCCTTTTTTAATAAAAAGAACATGTGTGCATTGCTCTATGCAAAAAACACCAACAACATCATTTCCTTCCCCCAACCATGGCCATTTAGGGCCTATTTCTTCTCCTCAATTGCAAGGCATTTTTTTTAAAATTTAGTTCAATCTCAATGAGCATAACCAAGATGAACTTGGAAATTGTTGGTACTTGGCATTTTCCAAGTAGATTTTTCTTTGAATCTGATTTTTACATTTGTTAGATTAAAGAAATTTACTCAATTTATAAATTTATTTTGTTATTTATTAATTGTATATTTTACTCCCCCACTGTTAAAAACCCTTATCTAAACCCAAACCCAAATTCTCCACAATATCCATAAAAAAAAATTAATCAATGTTTAGATGAACTTAGAAAATTAATCGATGATATTAAGAAGAATAGAGATACATCTCATATTTTATTATCAACTCCACTTGGCAATAATGGCTCTTCCATTTTCCATGCTCTTTCCTGATTATATGATAGATCTAAATATATTGCTAGGAGGAGAGACTACTACTCAATCAAAATTAATAAGGAAGATGTTAACAACTTGTGTATAACCAAAGAGATGATTGTTCAATTATTTATTGAACTAGAACCAACCAACCTCTTGATCCAATAAAGAGACATCTTCGCATGGATTACTGCACATTTCAACCATAGAAACACCAATAAATGGATAGGTGGTTTATGGTATTTGATAAACCTACTTGTAATAATTACGAGGTTCCATTGTATTTTCTTCATAAGTTATGATACGAGATTATTATGGATTATATGATTACACAATAACCTATACAAGTCTAGTGGGTCAGAGTGTGTATCTTTGATACCAAACTTAACACAACTCGACCTCTTGAATGCCTTGAAAATATTCAAAACAAAAAAATGGCCCTATACACAAGGGCATGGATTCAATTATAGCCCCTAAGTCAATGCACACATGCAGTGGAATTACTCACAATTTCAAACACATAAGTTGAAACATAAATAGGGTGAATTGGATTTTTCAATTATGCACCGTAAATGTACAATTACATCAATGTTCCTCAATGCTATTTACTTATCAACATAATTACATAAGGTTTCTCAAACCATTCCTCTCTCACACTCAACCTCTCACCTTAATGGTCTAAATATAAGCTAGGCATTGCATCCACTACATATTCTAGTAGTATGCTACTATGTTTTCTTAGCATGCACTTAGCTTCTCTCCACCTTTGTTGGATGCATTCTCTTATTCTTTGAATTTTCTACCTTTTTGTTGTATTCTACTCCATTTTTTTCTTTTTGCATTGTTGTATTCTCTATATTCATCTTCTTCTTTGCTTCTCTCCCTATCTCTCTGTCTAAAAAATTCTTCTTCTCAAACTTTCTAGATCTCTTGTTTGGAGACTTCTCTTTTCTTTGAGAGGATTTTTTTCTCTTCCCTAGATGCCTCTATAGTCTTCCTAACTTCCTCTTTTCCAGAAGTTTCATCTTCTCACACCTTCTCCTCTGGCTCATTCAATTCATGTCATTATTGCATTAACTATGCATTCATGGTGAAGTACTTGATATTCACCCTAGACTTGACCTCTAATGTACACGTGACTTTCTTCTAGATCCCTATTAAATCCTCGTACTATAAAAGTAAATACACCATCAAATTATGTGGATGTTAGGTCATTTTGTACCATAATATATCCTCTTCTCACCCTCCTTTGCTTCATTAAGAACCTCAATTCCACTATGAGTCGATCCCTTGGAATCTGATACTCTATTGACATCCTTTATTCACACCTTCTTTGTGCTATCAAGTCCAATCCATTGAATCCATTCCATTTATATTCGAACCATGCAATTCCAGGGGTATTTTCTGATTCTCGACCTCCGATGAGGTCCTTCTTGATATCATCGGTGTGATACATTGTTGAATCTCACCCATAAGGACTCATATCAACTCCTTCTATGGAAATTCCTAGATGTCATTCCTATAATGATGCACCCCCGATACGATCAAATCCAATACACTTCCCTTCATCTATCGGGATTCTCCACATATACTCCTACAACATTTATCTAATGTCATGCCTATGATGAGACTCTTTTGATACTTAGGGTTGTATATTCCATTGGACATCAATTTATTGAGGTTTCCTCGCTTGCACTCTGTGATGATTATTCGATATGGAAGTTTTGATACCCATCGCTCAATTATCCATTAGGTTTCCAACCCTATTCTTTCAAAATACTCTCTCAATGCCTCACCTCCTATGAGGAATTCCTGATCTAATGACTGGGATCCTATCTGACAACTCATTGAATGAATAGAATCTCTTCTGATATAATACTCATAATAGTTTATCGTGGTTTCAACCATCGACATCTCTCATATCCCTTGTTGGAAGAAACTCCCAATATGTAAACTCCAATACGTTGAGTCTGGATACACTGTTGAGATTCCATCAAACATTCCTTTGATACTCTTGTAGCCACATATTTTGATAGGTCACCTCCTATAGGGAGACTTTAATATTGTTCTTGATTCATATCACCAAATGGTTTATATTGCATTTAATATCTCAATGAAAAACCAATATTTATTCTCCCACACTTCTGTGGATGACTACAAATGCGTCCAACTTGTCTGCACCAATTTTTCAATGGTTCCTAAAACTCCTACAGGAGATTATGATTGTTCCTGAAAACATCAAATATAAGTTAGAAATGGTGCATGAATGCATGCACCTAGTCCTATGACCAAATGCTCCTACATCCTATTATTTCAATTATTTTGACATTGGTGAATTTGAAGAAATTGGCCTTGAATCCAGCCAAGATCAAGCAATGTCCAAGTGTAACATACAGAAAAGGGACACTATAAGGCCCTATCCTTGAGAGGCTTTGAAAACCTCTATCACATGATCACCTTGGTTGTCACTTGGAAACATGGAAAAACATGACATAAGGTTGATGTTTCGAAAAGTTAGTCTTGAGGTTCCTTGTTCAGTTGATAAGGCACACCATGAATATGTTGGGTGCCCTTGCATGAAGTTTGGGTGCACTGTAGGCATTGGTAACTCACATTATTTGACAAAACAAGATAATCTTGGACATAAATTGGAAAGGAAAAAAGGATTCAATGGGAAACCTTATCGACAGGAAATCATTATGCATGATGGACGAATCAGAAATAAGAATTGAATAGCTTATATATGACTTGAACAAGATTGATTGGGTGCACAATAGCTGGGAAGACTAAGTGGGTGCACTTGGTTGGATGCACATTTGATAAATGCATGTTGGCACCATGCACTTGTTGGGTGAACCTTCTAGGTGCACTTGGGAACATTTCAATTAGGTGCATATGAAGGCACATTATTGAATGCACTTCCTGGTTGACTTGGGAAAAACGTTCTAGGTTCAGTTTGGGCACACTTATGATGAACATGGATTCAAGGTTGATATAATAGGAACACTTGTGATGGACATGGATGCAATGGGTTCACTTTTGTTCATTTGGATCCCAGACATACTTTTTATTGTGTGGAATAGTAGGTACAAAACCATTGGATATGGATGATGAAAAACAATTCACGAGGGCACAATTGAGTTGGATGTAGACACTTTGGTCCATATAGGCTTGGAGGAGCTTACACGAGTTTGGAAATATTCATGTATATATAATGGGAACCTCAAAGTGGCCAAGGCATAATAATTTTAATTGGAAAGTGATTCAATCAGAAAAGTTCAAAGTGAGATCTATAATTGGGTTAAGTTATGGACTTTTCCGAATCATGTGAATTTGCACTAGCTAAGTGCAAAACACAGAAGTGAACAAGACTTATAGGAAACATGTCTATGGTGTATTTAGTGGTTGGTTTGTATAGGAATATTGAGAAATAGAAAAGGGATATTTTTCCTTATATTCTTTGTACCTTTTTAAAAGAGTGGAAAGTGGATGGCCTCCCTCCCTTACTATATATTGTATGCATTATTTTCATAAATAAAGTTTAAGGCATTTGCATTAGGTGCCACATGTACATGTACATGTCTATTAAGAGTTGTTTAATGGGATGAATGTTTTTCTATCTTCTATGAGGCTTTATCTTGGTTAATTGTTGATGTTGGCCATGTGAATAATTGTCTAAGTATTCCATCTTTTTAAGTATTGTTGGGATGTTTTAAACGTCGTGGTTGGATGCATGCCAGACTATTGAATGAATATGGATGAGTAGGAAAAAAATGTGATTGATTTTTTGTAGTACATGGTGAAGTTATGTGAATACCTCAAGTGAAGAGGCATAGTATAGTTATATTTGGCATAGGCTAGACAATCCATTTTCATCGAGGAAGGTTCGTAGTTTTGCACAACATCAAGAGTCAAAATGAAGTTGGGAAAATCCAAGTTTGTAGAAAAACGTTTGGGAATATTGTAGGTATTTGACAACTACCTACTCTTAGGAATATTTTTAAAACCTTGTCGCCAACCATCTTAACTTAGATATGTGATTTGGACCACTAGTACTATATATTATCCTTGTCATGTAGTCTAGTTCAACATAGTGAATTTATGGTAGATTAATGTTATAATCCCTTGTTTGATGAAGTTACATCACCAAGTGTAGGGCCTTTGTGCCACATCTATTCTATACAATGAAAAACATATAGCCATCATTTCCATTTTGGTTCCAACCCAATTGCTCCACATCGATTCTCTTAATATTGTGGGCATACTTGTCACGACCCAATAGAGGATATTATTCATGAAAGTTTATTGGATAGTTAATATAACATATTTTTAATATCTTAAATGATTATATGTTTAATTTTACAATAAACAAATATTTGGTAAACATAAATTTAAAGTATTTGTGACCATCTTATTTTTTCTATGTACAACTTCTATGATATGACACACCTATGTCCAAGTAACAAGGCACATATTCTCATGGAATTGATGTAAAGGTTGTTGTAGCATGTGAAATTAAGGCACCTCACACAGTTATTTACATGACTTTACTCCCCCCCCCCTAGAAACTTGAATCCAAGTTATAAGTCAAAGATGTGTATAATTGTAACCAAAAATAACTTACAAGAATTAGATGTGTCCTTTAACTAGACCATAATTAAGATCGATGGAAATATATATTAGGGGATGTGAGCTACTATCCTTTTCCTATATTAATATGGACACAAATAAAAAAATTGTTTACTTCAATCTCAATTTGAATATGAAAAATGCAACTTACCTCTTGAATATTTGAATGCCAATTCACTCATGGCCATTAGACACCCTATTGGACTCTTGGGTAAGTTTTTCTTCCTTAGAATAGGGAGATTGTTTACTATTTATTTTTCTTTCCTTTTGGATTGTGTTTAAATACCATCTTTTTGGTAAGTGTAAAGATGGAATCTTGTATATATTCCATACTGTTCATCTCAAGGAAGTGGAAAACCCCAAATTCATTTGGTCTCCTCATGACATATTCCTTGTGTGTGGGAGAACTTACCAATTTTTGCTCGCAAAATTTCTCAGAAAAGTTAATTAGTGGTGAATACCTATCCTTATTTGTCAATTGTGCTATATTTTTACCAAGCACTCCTTTGCAGTTTCTTTGCCTCCACCTTGTTCTTCAACTTCATATTCTTCTTAATTCCCATTCTAAAATATGTCTACCTTGTGCTTTGTTTAGTGTTTGGTCTTCTTCCCTTGTGATTTGCTGGATACCTGAAAAGGGGTAACACAATTTGGCAAGGAAGGCGAAGGGGGATGGGTTTTCACAAAACTTTATGAATATTTGTTTAAGCCCTCGATCAAGTTATTAAGAGCTTGATCAAGGGACTAAATAAAGGTAATATGATGGGAAATCTAAACCCCAAAATGAGAGTTTAATTTGGTTAACAAAACCCTCGTTTGAGCCCTATATAGCGATTGATCTCTATCCCTTGATTGAGCTGATTGTTTTTATATAAGCATTTAAAAAAGTTACTTTTTTGTGTAGTTTAGGAAAACCCTCAATCAAGTATTTGAAACCCACCATTAATAATTTGTAACCCATCAACTGAGACTTGTGACCAATCATTCAAATGTAAAGGTTAGTGATTTATTTTAAATAGTTTTAAATAATGATTTTTTTTGTTACCTTGAAACAATTATGATGCTGGAAATTTAAATTTTTTGTTTAAATTTTAATTTCCTTCTTAATATACAATGAATTAAATTTCAATTTTTCTTTCACTTATTTTACCAGTAGTAGTTATGTTGTTGAATTTTACATTTTTAGTTTAAGTTTTAATTTTTTGTTTCAATTATATCAATTGACAACAATAATGCTACTATATATTTTCCAATTGTGTGTTTATAAGAAGAAGTGTTGTCAACTTTTTTTCAATCCTCTTGTAACTCATGGAGGGTTGAAAAGTATAAATCCCATGTTATCACTTAAGAAGAGACAATAAAACTCAATAAAACTACCCTACTATTAAAATAATTCAATTAAACATGAGTTTATCCCATGAATCAACTCATTTATTACTAGTGTGCACGACTCTGACACTTGCACCTAGGTAGATAAATCACAACTATAATAAATTGTTTCCATTGAAACTACACCAGTAGAGACTTTGACCAAGACTAGGAACTCCAAAATGCTCCTTTCATACAAATCGATTGAAAGAATAGTAGTTTTTATAGTTCATATTGCATATTATTAAGTTACTAATTTTATTCATATTTTAAACATGAACCAAGTTTTCCATGGAGGTACTCTTTGAACACGAAACAAATAATTAGTTATTTCTAAGGTTATCATGAAAATTGCATGGATCCTTCAAGATAATTTTACACACAACCCTTAGATATAAACCATTTGGAACATGCATACTCAACACCTCCATCCGATCACGATATTTTGAGATGTCAACCTTAGTGTTCTCAAACTATCTTTGAAAATGCTATGACACTTTTCAATAAATTCAATAAAACTGGGCTAGTACATATAGTATATCATTGTTCTTGTAATGATATCTCGTTTTCTTGCAAATTCCTTGTTCTACACAAAATTTTTATGAAGTAAATGTACCAAGATTCTATTGATATCAAATATTATCAAGTGTTTATCTAATAATCTTATATCCGCAAACAAATAAAATCAATACGTAAATCTCATTAATTTTTAAATTATTATATATTTCTAATTGTATATAGAAAAATCAATAAGACCGCTTGTTTTAGAAAAAACACATGATCACTTGCATAGTTATATCATATTTGTTCTATCCAATAATGAATAGAAAAAAAAATTGCACATGTCATTCAAAGGAAGAATTTAAGGTTGACTATATCACAATATAGAAGAATTGTCACTTCTCATCCCGCCCCGAAGGAGAGAACACGACCCAACTGTTCTACTTGAGTTACCTATCTCTGATTCTGCATGCGTAGGATGATTCCTGATTCTTTTTTTTCTTTAAGATATACACAAGAAAGAATTTCCCTTGCTAACATTATGATCTGGACCGTGTATAACTCTTTATCTTCCCCAATCGCAGAGAGATTGAACAATGGAGAATCATCCCACAAAAAATCAACAGTGTGGAGAGCTTCACTTGCAGAATTAAAAAAATATCAAAATTTCACTCTCGCACACCGCATGTCGCATTCCACATCCCACATCCCACATGCGGAACGGCCGTTGCAGAGATCAAGTTGTGGAAATCAAAATTTACCATAAGTAATTTATGCATCCTGCATCCCGTAAATTGTGGAAGGGAAATTGCAGAAAGCAGATTTCACTAAACGACATTTCCGCATCTCGCAAATTGCAAAAAGCAAAATGTGGAGATCGAAATTTCAAATAACGTTTCCGCATCCTGCAATTACGAAAAGCAGATTTTGCAAACGAATTTTCCACATTCTGCATCCCACAAGTTGCGGAAAGGAAAATGTAGAAGGGAAAATGCAGAGATTGAAATTTCTAAATAAATTTTCTGCATCCCACATCCCACAAACTACGGAAAGGTTAAATATGCAAAATTTCGATCTGCTAATGAAACTTTCTAAGTATAAAACCGATTTCCAACATCCAGGCCATCACCAATCTAGCCAATCTAACTTCATAACAACTTAGAAAATTCATTGGAATACAATTACATACACATATACATCAGTCATGAAATATACATCTGCATCAAATACATTCCATTCAAGCATTCATCATAATCACATTCATTTATAAACAAGTATAATTGCAGGGATTGAAACAAAAAAATACTTAACTTTATTAGAAGCTTGTCCTGCAACTAGCTATGTCACTGTAATGTTCCACCCAACCATAGGACAATGTGCTCATTAATCTCTCAACAACACTGCCACCCCCGAGCTGGGCATGATTTTCCTAAGGAATAAGGAACACTAGTAGACTTCCCCATATCCAAGGATACAATAAAACTCAGCCAACAGAAGCTTGTCCCGCAACCGGCTATGTCGCTACAACGTTCCACCCAACCCTAGGCTAGTGTGCTCATCAATCTCTCAGCAACTCTGCCACCCCTGAGCTGGGCATGATTTCCCCAAGGAATAAGGAACACTAGAAGACTTCCCCATAGCTAAGGATACAATAAAACTCATCCAACCCAACACAGTTGGGTTTATCAGGATTACACAGGTAATGATTTACACATAACCAAAGTTTATACAAGTCATAGCCAAGTCAAAAGATGGGTTTATCAGGCTACCAACCAAGCCATCCTTCCAGTTGGGTTTATGAGGCTACAAAAACAGTGGTTTACTCTTAGCCAAAATTCACATGAGACACAGTCAAGCCAACATATGGGTTTATCAGGATACCAGCCAAGCCATCCTTCCAGTTAGGTTTATTAGGCTGCCAAGGAGGTGGAAAGACTGACTGCTAAGCTAGTGAGCTCAATCCCAGAGCTATGGACACCTACATCGGATCTAGCCCGATTTCTAAACATTTACACACCCAACACAAGGAATCATCTCCTTCTTTGCTACACAGTCCCTCAGGCCATGCCTTCCCTTCCAATGTTATCCAAGGTATGCAAAGAAGAAAAACAACCCTCTAGATTGGTCTGTGAGGTTCCTTCATATGCTAGGTTTATCAAGCAAGTCCAGACTCCATTTCATTCCCCAAATCAGTTCAGATGTCAAATGAGGATGTACACAAAACGATCTCAGTTCTGGGATTAAAGAAACGTAACAAAAGTCAAGGAATAAACACACACAACAATTACGAATTTTTGAGCATTTCCTAAGACAGACCGACTACTGCAATTATAAAAAATGTAATCGTTTGCTAGTCATTCAATTCAAAAACAAAAATCAGATTCTGGGCATTCACATTCAGGAAATGACTAATAGACAGGAAAAATTGTAAAAAGGAAAACAATTCACAGAACAGGAAAAATTCATGAAGGATCAAGACCAAGAGCGGTTTTTGCTTGCTTGCTGTGTGAATGCCAGAATGCCCTTGCAAAAATGTTCAACACAGTCCAAATCGTTAGGGGAAGGTGAAACACGATTACATGAGGGAAAGGCAGGCATTTTCTTGGTGTTTTCTTCCCGAAGAAAAATTAAAAATGTTTTTCCAGAAATGGTTCTCTTCCCATTTCGAATTTCTGCCAACTCTTCCAATCTCCCCTCTTATCCTTAGGAAAAATCATGCCCCCATCTCATTTTTTTGTATTGACATAGTTGGCTGTAGGATTTTAATTAAAAATAACAAATTAACATGATGTCCAAACTTATAATGTTCAACTAGCATAAAAACACCATTGGCCTAAATCTTAATCGCTGAAGCATAAACACTAAATTGATGGTGAGGATTTTTCCTTGAGTTCCACACCATGATTATTTACATCATATTATTTAAATGCGAATGGGGTCAAAACCGGGGTGTTACATTCCCCTCCCCCTTCAAGAGCACTGTCCTTAGTGCTTTACAACATTGAACAAAAATACTTTGCTGGTACTGCCCTCATCAATTCGCAAAATTGAACAGAAATGGATGTACCAGTCACATGGCATCCTCTAGCTCCCACATATATTCTTCAGGACTGTAGTGCTCCCATTGCACCTTTACCTATCCTATTGATCGGTTTCAGAGGATTGTGACCTTCCTGGTGAGGATGTGCTTTGGTTTGATTTGGAACTCTCCCTCTGGTTCCAACTGAATCACATCCCAATTTATTACATGGTTAGGATCATGTACATATCTTTTAAGGGAAGACACATGAAAAAAATTATGAGCCCTAGTGCTAGCAGGAAATGCAAGTCTATATGCAACTGATCCTATTCTTTCAAGCACTTCAAACGACCCACGATATCTAGGAGACATCTTATCACAACTCCCAATCTTCAAGGAAATTTTCCTTCCCTTCACCCTGAGGTACACATGGTCCCCAATATTGAACTCTCTTTTCATCCTATGCTTATTTGCATAGCTTTCCTATCTGTCCTAGGCTTCCTTTAGATTCTGTCTGATTTTTACAACTTCTTGCTCCATCTCCTTAAGAAAGTCTGGACCAATCACAACTCTGTTCACTGGGTTATACCAAGTTACTGTTGTTCTACACCTCCTTCCATACAAATCTTCATATGGACTCATCCCCAAGGATGCTCACTGTCCATTGTTATAAGCAAATTCTACCAAGTGTAAATAGTCTTCCCACTTGGATGGTTTTTCCATCACATACATGTGAAGCATGTCTTCAAGAACTTGGTTAACTCTCTCGGTCTGACCATCAGTCTAAGGATGGTAGGTAGTGCTGAAATTAAACTTTGTCCCCAAGTATTCAAATAATCCTTACCAAAATTTTGAAGTGAACTTAACATCTCTGTCAGAGACTATTGCCTTAGGCAATCCATGCAATTTAAAAATTTCTTTCATGAAAATATTGGCAATATCATCAGTCTTATGTGTGGACTTTACTGGTATAAAATGCGTTGCCTTCATCAACTTGTCCACCACAACCATGATGGAATCATGTTGTCTCCAAGTCATCGGAAATCCTGTAATAAAGTCCATGGAAATCACTTCCCATTTCCATTCTGAAACCGACAAAGGATGCAACAAACCTGCTGGGTGTTGATGTTCAACCTTCACTTGCTGACACTTCATGCACCTTGAAATATATTCATCGATGTCCTTCTTCATGCCTGGCCAAAAGTATTGCTTTCTTGTTGTAGCAATCATCTTCTGATATCCTGGGTGACCAGGATATGGAGTTTGATGGATTTCATCCATAACAACCCTCCTCAAATATGCCACATTTGGAATATATATTCTGCTCTTATAAGTAAGAAGTCCATCCTCTTCTAACTTATAACATTCATACTTATTTTCAAGGCTTTGCTGCTGTAATTTATCCTTTACCTACGCATACATTTCATCTTCAACATTATGGTTAATAATCTGTTGTCTCAAATCTGATTGGAAAAAGCTAATAGATGCCACATGCATTTCTTGTACTTTCGTACTTAGTGCATCAACTACCTTATTCTCCTTACCTTTTATGTGCTTGATTTCAAAATAAAACTCACATAAAAATTCTATCCATCTAGCTTTCCTAGCATTTAGAGTAGTCTGATCAAACAAATATTTCATACCATAGTGGTTTGTCCTTAACTCAAATTTTCTTCCCATCAAGTAATGCCTCCACATCTTGAGAGCATGTACTATGGATGCAAGTTCCAGATCATAAGTGGAATAATTCTTTTTGTGCTCCTTCAACTTCCTGGATTCATAACATATCATGTGGTTGTCTTGCATAAGAACTCCTCCAAGTCCTTGACCACATGCATCTGTACATACCACAAAATATTTTTCTAGGTCTGCAACTTTCAATACTGGTGCACTAGTGAGAAGATACATTAACCGCTGGAAAATTTGTTCACACTTCGAGGTCCATTTGAAATTTATCCCCTTCCTTTGCAAAGAAGTGATAGCATGTTAGATCTTGGAGAATCCTTCAATGAATCTCCTGTAGTATCCTGCAAGCCCCATAAAATATCTTACCTCTGTCACATTCTTTGGAGTGGGCCAATTCTTGATAGCTTTAGACTTGTAAGGGTCCATGGATATACCCTCTTCTGAAATAATGTGACCCAAGTATTGAATTCTATCTTTATAGAAGTCACACTTTCTCATCTTTGCATACATCCGATGTTCTCTGAGCAATTGCAATGTTAGTCTCAAAAGTTCTTGATGCTCTTCTTAATTCTTATAATAAACAAGAATGTCATCAAGGAAAATAAGAACGAACTTGTCTAAATACCTGTTGAAGACACTATTCATAAGGCACATAAATGTTGTTGGTGCATTTGTGAGACCAAATGGTACCACTACAAACTCATAATGTCCATACCTTGTTTCGAAGGATGTTTTATGAATGTCTTCATCCTTGATTATCACCTGATGGTACCCAGACCTCAAGTCAATCTTGGAAAATACCTTTTCTCCTTTCATTTAATCAAAGGTCATCAATTTTCGGCAAGGGATATTTTCTCTTCACTGTGATTTTCTTCAGCTTCCTGTAATCAATACACAATCTGAGTGTACCATATTTATTCTTTACAAACAGAACTGGTGCTCCCCAAGGAGACACACTCGGCCTGATATACTTTTTCTCCAACAATTCTTGCAGCTGTATCTTCAGCTCTAACATTTCTTGTGTACTCATTCTGTAAGGTGATTTGGACATTGGTGTTTCTTGTGGCACAAGCTCAATTGTGAAATCAATGTCTCTCTTCGGAGGAATCCCTGGAATATCACCAAGAAAAACATCTCTGAATTCTTGCAACATGTGATAGTCTTCCAACTTGAGAGTTTCATTCTCTACTACCTCCTCAATATGGGTTGCATACAACTGAAACCTTTTCTACAAAACTTCTTCAATCGCATCACTGAAATCTGTCTTACAGAAATTACCTTTGGTATGCCTCTTACAATTATTGGGTTCCCTTATTAATCCATGCATTCAAAAGTTTTGTTATAATAGTCAAGCTTCACCCTATGAGTTTCCAACCAATCCATTCCAATGAGAACATCATAGGAACCGAGTGGTAGAAAGTTCAGATCTATGCAAGTGTTCAGTCCATTTATCACCAATGGACATTTCTCCACCACTTCATTAACTTTTCTCTTAGTTCCAGTGGCTAGGTGAACTAACCATGACTTGCTATGATTTTGTTTCCTAAGAGCACAAACCTCCACTACTCTAGGAGCAATATATATGTGAGTAGAACCAGGGTCAATCAAAATAGAAATAGATTGCTCAACAATATTACCTGCAACTTCAACCACTGTTGATTGGTGATTTGCTTGGCGGCCTTCTAGGGTTGTGTAAATTATAGGTATGGCCCTTGATACTTGTCCCACTATTTCTACCTCTTTAATATTGTATGCTGGCCTTTCATTTTCATTCTCTAGTGGACAGAACCTATGCAGATGGGGTCCTCCACATTTCCAACACTAGAGAGGCTCTTTGTTCTGCTGCAGTTCTCTTGGATTTTCTCCTACTACTCTGGATGGTTGCTTCTCAACTTGGAATGGCTGCTTCTGCTGCTTCTAGAATTTAGGAGGTTTGAAACCTCTCTTCCTATGATCAGAATTCTCATTCATATTTTTCTTCTATGCCTTCTGGTAGTTAGGTTTTCTCTTGCTTTTCTCGTAGCACTACTTAGCTTTTCTTATCGCCTTTTCCAGAGTTCTGGGTTCATAGAACTCAATTCGTTCTTTGTAGGATTGAAGCAGTCCACTTAGAAAGCAATGGATTTTTAGCCTCTCATCTTTAATATACTTAAAATACCTCAGCAGTTCCTAGAACTTGTTTGCATATTCCTCCATGGTCTACTGTCCCAATCTCAGCTCATGGAATTATTTGATTTTATCATCATAGTATCGGTTAGAGAGGTACTTCTACTTGAAATGTTTATGGAACTATTTCCAGACAATATTCCTTTCATTTATCTTCTTTACTTTCTTGAAGTGTTCCCACGAAATAGACACTCTTCCTGTCAGATTGAAAATGGCTACTCGAGCTTTCATATTTCCAGAAAGATCTTGGACTTGGAAATATTTTCTTATTCCCAGAAGCCAAGATTTAGCTTCTTGACTAGTATTTACCTCACCATTGAAGGTAGGTGGATTTGCCTTCCTGAATTCATCTCGTGAGCAGTTCTAGAAATGCCTCTTCCTCCTACCCCTGTGAGATGAAGAGCTTGAATCTTCTATGGATATTTCAGATTCAAACAACCCACTAGGAGATATCTTCCTTTTATTCTCATGAGAGGAAAATATTGAACCATTAGTGAATTTTTCAGAGTCAAATGACCTACTAAGGCATTGCTTTCTTCCTCTAGAAGTGTTCTTACTTCCTTTTGGATTTACTATCCGATCCCCAGAGTTCATATTTCTCTGAATGTCTGTCAAACTGTGCAATATGACTGCGTTCAGCTGATTCTGCTCCTCTTGAGCCTTAATTAGTATTTTTTTGTCTTCTTTGTATCTCTATATCTCCACCTCGAGGCTTCTCGTGGTGGTTGTAAAGTCTAGAGGATTATCTTGAAACCTTCTCCCATTGGACTCTGTCTCATCATTTCCAATTCTAACATTTTCCCCATAGCATATTCCTCATGCACATTGGGGTCCTGTGCATAATCATTCATATCATCTTTCCTCATGGCCAAACCAACTATTCAAAATTGTATTGCCCTTTCTAAAGGTGACTGTAATTCTACAAAAATGTGTTAGATAACAAAACTGTTAGATATAATCAAAACCATGATCAATTACCCACTGCCCATGGAATTTTTTCTCGATCATGTGGCCAACAATACATTGGGAGTATTAACCAACATCTCTGTAACTATCCAACTTGGCCCATAGAGGCCCCATACTATAACCACTTTTCTTTTTGACCCATCCAGGCCCAACGCTACAACCAATAGTTTTGATACCACATTGTCACGTCCCCTCTCGCCCCAGAGGAGAGAACGCGGCCCAAATCTTCTACCCGAGTTACCTATCTCTGATTCTACATGTGTATGATGATTCCCGATTCTTTTTTTTTCTTTAAGATCTAAACAAGCAAGAATTTCCCCTGCTAACATTCTGATCCAGACAATGTATAACTCTTTATCTTCCCCAATCATAGAGAGATTGAACGGTGGAGAATCATCCCACGGAAAATCAACGGTGCATAGAGCTTCACTTGCAGAATTGAAAACATATCAAAATTTCACTCTCGCATGCCGCATCTCGCATGCCACATTCTGCATCCGGCATGCTGCATTCTGCATTCGGCATGCTGCATTCTGCATCCCGCATCCTACATGCGAAATAGACGTTGCGGAGATCAAGTTGCAGAAATCAAAATTTACCATAAGTCATTTCCACATCCTGCATCCCGTAAATTATGGAAGGGAAATTACAAGAAGCAAATTTTTCCAAATGACATTTATGCATCCTGCATCCCACAAATTATGGAAAGGAAAATGCGGAAGAAAAAATGCGAATATCGAAATTTCCAAAGAAATTTTCCACATCCCACATCCCACATCCTGTAATTGTGGAAAGCAGATTTCACAAAATGACTTTTCCGCATTTTGCATCCCACATCGCGCTTCCTGCAAGTTGCGCAAAGGAAAACACAGAAGGGAAAATGTGGAGATCAAAATTTCTAAATAACTTTTCCTCATCCTGCATCCTGCATCCCACAAGTTGTGGAAAGGAAGTTGCGGAAAGGTTATATTTGCGGAATTTCGATCTGCTAATGAAAATTTCTAAGTATAAAACCGATTTCCAACATCTAGGCCATCACCAATCTGGTTGATCTAACTTCATAACAACTTTGAAAATTCATTGGAATAAAATTACATATACATATACATCATTCATGAAATATACATTTGCATCAAATACATTCCATTCAAGCATTCATCATATTCATATTCATTTATAAACAAGTACAGTTGCATGGATTGAAACACAAGAAATACTTATCTTTATCAGAATCTTGTCCCACAATAAGCTATGTTGCTGCAAAATTCCGCCCAACCATTGTTGATGTATATGTAACTTTGGAATGTATTCTTATATGTATTTTATATATTGTAACCCGATGTTTATTCCGGGATGTTTCTATTATGTATTTGAGTCTTGTGGTCATGCCCCGATGTTCCGATCGAGAGGATTAATAATGTAATCAAGTCATTTCAAGTCATTAGGTAAGTCCCCACAGTTATGGGGCACTTGAGTTATTATACACTAATTAAGGTGTAGGCTCGAGTAGTAATTATTAGGTCGAGCCTACGTGTGAAATGGTAATTCAAGTGAACGGACTAATATAAATAGAGAGGGTGAGTCTCTCTATTTATCACTTGTGAATTACATCACTTGCTCTCTCAAGTGTGGCGCACTTTTGGAGAAGGAAATTCTTTGGCTTGACAGAAGACAGAAGGCTGCTATTGTGTTGGGAGGTCATCTTACTGTTTTGGGATCACATCTTGTGGTGATACTATCTTAGAGGAAGTTGAGGGGTTTTCTCCATTTATGGTTTCCCCTCCCAAAATCTTTGTGTCTCTTGTTTCTTGATGTGCTTATGTGATTGCTGTGCTTGTTATTCTCTCAGTGAAAATCTCTTGTCATAATGCTAGCTTAAATGGTGAAAAACTAACATGGTATCAGAGCTAACCTGAGAAGAAGACACTGTGCAGTTGCGGAGGCTAGGGATTCCTTGTTTGTGGATATTTCTCCACTATTTTTCAGCAAAAGAAAGGTGGACTTACTCTCCTCCCTAGGGCGCATCTTTCTGTCGAAACAAAATTCAATTCTGAGGATTTTTAGTTTTGGACCTATCACTAGGGCCGGAAATTAGGGATTTTTATTGAAGAGGAATTTTTCAGTGGGACCAAGCCTGGATTGTTCTCCAAAATCGAATTTAGGAACAAGTTTGAAGTCATTTGGGTGGATAGAACTCCAGAAAAGCAAAACCCTAGTTGCTCCTGAACCAGCTCTGCAGGATTTCAGCTCAAGCTTCAGATTTGACATCTTGGACCTGGTAAGATCTAAAATCTTTTGTATTTCCATTTGAGGTTCTTATTTAAAGATGTCTCATCATACCAAGCTTGATGAAAAGCTTGAGGGGGCTGATAATTTCTGAGCTTGGAAGTATAGAATCTCCCTGGTACTGGAAGAGAATGAACTAGACTCCTACATCCATGAGGAGGTTCCAGTTCCAGAGGGAGATGAGGAAAAGGATCTCCATAAGAAGAAGATGGTTATGGCAAAGAGGATCATTGCTGATTCTATCAAGGATCATCTTATCCCTCAGGTGTCCTCTCTCAAGACACCTAAAGCTATGTTTGATGCCCTAACCAAATTGTTTGAAGGAAAGAACATCAATCGGAAGATGACCCTGAGGAACCAATTGAAGAATGTGAAGATTTAGAATGCAGAAACTATCCAGTCATACTTCACAAGGGTTTCTCAAATCAAAGAAAAATTAGAAGCTGTTGATGAAGAAGTGGAAAATGCTGAGATTGTCATGACTACCTTAAATGGCCTTCCTAGGTCATGGGATGCCTTCATCCAAGGGATCTGTGCAAGAAAGAAGCTAGTCAAATTCAGCAGACTATGGGAAGAGTGTTCTCAAGAAGAAGCACGGATAGCAGCTCGAGAAGAGAAGATGGGAAGTGAATATCAAGCCCTCACAACACACTCTAAAACAAGCAAAAGAAGACCTCATTACTCCAAAGGTAAAGGTCCTCATTCCAGAATAGATATGTCAAAATTAAGATGTTATACATGTGATGAGATAGGACATTTTGCAAAAGACTGTCCTAAAAACAAGAGTCACCCTCATAAGAAGAAGGGGAACAAAAGAAGACATCATGCTCATGCTACAGAAGATGATGAACCATCCAAGAAGAGATCCAGATATGAAAGTGAAGATTCTTCAAGCGAGGATGAATATGTTCTGATATCAGCTCTCACTGGCAACATTACTCATGGGAGTGATGATTGGTTGATAGACAGTGGTGCTTCCAAACACATGACGGGATTCAAGGAATCCTTTGTGAGGCTATCAGAACATGAATCACCTCACAAGGTGAAACTAGGAGATGACTACCAGTATCCAATAAAAGGTAGTGGGGAATCTTCATACAAGCTAGAATCTGGCAAGTCCCTAACAATGAAAGAAGTATTGTTTGTTCCAGGACTTAAGAAGAATCTTCTATCCATTTCAGAATTGGATGCAAAAGGAATACGGGTTGCATTCATAGATGGTCAAGTCATCATGTGGCCAAAAGGAAAGACTATCGATGATGCGGTAGTAATTGGAGAACAAGAAGGAGGCTTGTACAAATTGAAGGGACATCCAGAACAAGCCTTGATCCATGATTCAGTAGAACCAAATGAACTTTGGCATAGAAGGCTTGCTCATGTGCATTACAGAGCACTACCTATTGCAAGCAAAGCTGTTGAAGGACTTCCAGAATTCCAAGCAAAGCATGATGGAGTTTGCAAAGGATGTGCGAAAGGGAAGAATACAAAGAAGACATTTCCTAGCAGCGAAAGCAAAGCCAAAGGCATTCTAGAGATCATCCATTCTGATGTATGCGGTCCAATGTCATCAAACTCACTAAGCGGGTATGCATACTATGTTTCCTTTATTGATGATTTTTCTAGAAAGACATGGATTTATTTTATGAAGAATAAAGATGAAGTATTTAGCAAGTTCAAGGAATTCGAAGCCTTGATCGAAAACCATACTGAAAAGAAGATAAAGACCATTCGATCAGATAATGGTGGAGAATTCACTTCAAATGAATTCAAGGAGCTATGCAAGGATTCAGGGATTAAGAGGGAGTTGTCCACTCCTTATAATCCGCAGCAAAATGGGGTTGCAGAACAAAAGAACAGAACTATCATGGAAGTTGCAAGGGCTATGCTTCATGATCAAGATCTACCTATGCATCTTTGGGCTGAAGCTGCTAGAACAACAGTATATGTACAGAACCGTACTCCACACAGAGTGCTCGAGAACAAGAATCCTGAAGAAGTCTTCTCCGGAAAGAAACCAGAAGTCAGCCATCTCAGAATATTTGGCTGTACAGTGTACATACATATTCCTAAAGAGAAGAGAACAAAATTAGATCCTTCAGGAAGGAAGGGCATATTTGTGGGATACTCTAAAAGCTCGAAGGCTTACAGAATCTACTTTCCAGGATACAAGAAGATTGATGTCAGTAGGGATGTAATATTTGATGAAGACATAGCTTACAACAAATCCAGAAAGAGGCCTACTGAAGAACCTGAAGAAGCAGAAGCAGAAGCACCCAGGATCCGTGATACAGTCATGAATGAAGAAGCTCAAGAAGAAGATCGAGAAGTTGAAGAACCACAAAGACCAGTAGATCCACCTTCAGAGAAGAATCCTCATAAGAGGAAACCTGCTTGGGTACGTGAACTTATCCAAGGTGCGGAAAGATATGGGGCTCCAGAAGAAAATCATAGAGAAAGAAAAAGAACCAGATCAAATTTCGGGTATGTAGCTTTACTATGTGATTTCATTGATAAAGAACCTTCCAGTTATGAAGAAGCGGCAGATCAGAAAGAATGGAAGGATGCGATGATCGAAGAATATCAATCGATCATGAAGAATGATGTTTGGGATGTTGTCCCAAGACCAAAAGGGAAGTCAGTTGTCACTTCCAAATGGATCTACAAGATCAAGCATGCTGCAGATGGTAGCATTGAAAAATACAAGGCAAGATTTGTGGCTCGAGGATTCTCTCAGAAAGAGGGAGGAGACTATGAAGAGACATTTGCACCTGTAGCCAGATACACTTCCATCAGAACAGTCCTTGCTCTGGCTGCAGTGACGAAGTGGAAGATACACCAGATGGATGTCAAGACTGCTTTCTTGAATGGTGTAGTAGAGGAGGAAGTGTACGTAGAACAGCCACTCGGTTTTGAGACACATGACAGAGAGTCTCATGTGTGCAGATTGAAGAAAGCCCTGTATGGTTTGAAACAGGAACCCAGGACCTGGTACGGAAGGATTGATAGCTTTCTATCCAGTTTGGGTTTTACCAAGAGTAAAGCAGATTCCAACCTTTATTACAAGGTTGAAGGTGGCAACCCAGTGATGCTTCTACTATATGTAGATGATCTGTTTGTGACAGGTACAGACGGGTTGATTGCTGATACGAAGAGAAAGCTTGCTGCTGAGTTCGAGATGAAGGACTTGGGGATGATGCATTACTTTCTAGGTATGGAGGTGTGGCAGAGTTCAGATGGAATCTTCCTTGGACAAGGGAAGTATGCAGTAGAGATTCTAAAGAGGTTTGGGATGATGTACTGCAAGGCAATGGCCACACCTATGGCATCGAACCTGAAACCTTTGTGTGATGCTTCGTCAGATTCGGTTGATGCTACGATGTATCGTCAGATGATTGGGTCATTGATGTACCTGACGAACACGAGACCAGATATTTGCTTTGCTGTGAACACCTTGAGCCAGTACTTGACAGATCCAAGAAATGTTCACTTGATTGCTGCAAAGCATATTCTGAGGTACTTGAAGGGTACAATTGATTATGGGCTCAAGTATGATGCGGATCAGAAGATTAACCTCAGGGGTTATGTTGATTCAGATTGGGCAGGCAGTGCCATCGACAGGAAGAGTACTTCTGGATGTTGCTTCATTTTGGGATCAGGTGTGATCTCTTGGTTTAGCAGGAAGAAATCCTGTGTGGCACTAAGTACAGCTGAAGCAGAGTATGTCACAGCTTGTTCAGCTAGTTGTGAGGCAGTATGGCTTTCCTTAGCTACTATCTGAGTTATTTGATCTCCCGTTGGAGGCTACTAGTATCTTCTGTGATAACCAGAGTTGTGTGAAGCTGTCCGAGAACCCAGTGTTTCATGATAGGTCGAAACACATAGAGATAAAATATCACTATATTAGGGATATAGTGCAGAGAGGAGCTGTGAAGCTCCTGTATGTTGCGACGGATGAGCAGATTGCAGATGTGCTGATGTAGCCACTAGCTAGGGTGAAGTTCGAGTACTTCAGAGAGAGACTTGGCATGCTTCAGATCGAGGATACTTCGAGGAAGAAGTGATGGACACATTTGATGAAGCCATTCCAAGCATGTTGGAAGGGGGATCCTTCACATGGCTGTGGATGTAAGCGCTGGATGATGTGTGCTTGGACCATGTATCTATCTATGTATCAGGTGGATACATTGTATGGTCAGGTAGATCATGTATGATGATAGATACTTGGTATGCATCAGGTAGATGCACTATATGATCAAGATGATCATGGATGACGAGCTTCAGGATGTTGCTCCAGATGATATGCAGCAGGATGTTGCAGTGATGATGATCAGGATGATCATGAGTACATCAGGATGATGTATGGTGAGTATCAGGTTGATAGTCTATGGCCGTGGATCAGGTTGTGTAGATGAGCATGTAATTCGGAGCCCTGGGAGATTTGCAGATGGTCTTTTGAGGTTTTGCCTATGGCATGTAATTCGGTGCCCTGGGACATCTGGCAAATGCTCTTTCGAGGTT
>LPNX010155879.1:973900-1084914 GCA_001517045.1 Pseudotsuga menziesii
GATGAAAAACTAACAACCATAGGCCAGTGTGCTCATCAATCTCTCAGCAACACTTCCACCCTCGAGCTAGGCATGCTTTCCCCAAGGAATAAGGAACACTAGTAGATTTCCCCATAGCCAATGATACAATAAAACTCAGCCAAGCCAACATAGTTGGGTTTATCAGGCTTACACATACACTGATTTACAAATAGCCAAAGTTTATATAAGTCACAACCAAGAAAATAGATGGGTTTATTGGGCTACCAGCCAATCCATCCTTCCAGTTGGGTTTATCAGGCTACATAGATAGTGGTTAAAACTTAGCCAAAATGGTTTATCGGGATTCGATCCAATCCATCCTTCCAGTTGGGTTTATTAGGATACCAAAGAGGTTAAAATACCAACTGATAAGATAGTGAGCTCAATCCCAGAGCTATGGACACCTACACTGGATCTAGCTGACTTCTAAACATTTACATAACCAACACAAGGAAGCATCCCCTTCTCTGCTACATATTCCCTCAGGCCATGCCTTCCCTTCCAGTGCTATTTAGGGTATGCAAAGAAGAAAACCAGCCCTCTAGATTGGTCTATGAGGTTCCTTCACACACTAGGTTTATCAAGAAAGTACAGACTCCATTTCCATTCCCCAAATAAGTTCAGATGTCAAACGAGGATGTACTCACATTGATCTCAGTTCTGGGATTAACAAAGCGTAATAGAATCCAATTCATACACACACACAGCAATTACAAATTTCTGAGCATTTCCTGAGAAAAATCGATTACTACAATTACCAAAAACGAAATCGTTTGCTGGTCATTCAATTCAAAAACACAAATTAGATTCTGGGAATTCGCATTCAGGAAATGACTAACAGACAGGAAAAATTGTAAAAATGAAAACAATTTACAGAACAGGAAAAATTCATGCAGGATCAAGACTCAGAGTGGTTTTTTATTGCTTGTTGCATGAATGCCAGAATCCCCTTGCCAAAACATTCAACACATTCCAAATATTGAGGGGAAGGTGAAACGTGACTGCGTGAGGGAAAGGAAGGCGTTTTCTTGCCCAAGAAAATTTAAAAAACATTTTTCCAAAAATTGTGCTCTGCCCATTTTGAATTTTTTCCCACTCCTCCAATCCCCCCACTTATCCTTAGGAAAAATCTTGCCCCCATCTCATTTTATTGCATTGACATAGCTCGCTGTAGGATTTTAATTAAAAATTGCAAATTAACATGATGTCCAAACTTATAATGTTCATCTAGCATAAAAACACCATCGGCCTAAATCTTAATTGCCGAAACATAAACACTAAATCGATGGTGGGGATTTTTCCTTGAGCACCACACCATGATTATTTACATCATAGTATTTAAATGCAAATGGGGTCAAAACAGGGGTGTTACAAGAATCCTTTGGAAGAGGATAAAGGGATAGATATTATAAAAGTGTCGACTATCTGTATGAAATAGTTCCTCTATATCCAAAACAAATATGTTTTTCTTAGTTGACCATCTGACTGGTAATGAGATAACCATATTTGTAACCACAACAACTATATACAGGCCCCCATAAAATTAAGAAGCATGTATATGATAACCAAGTAGAAAGTAGCCAACATATTATAGTGCTCAAAATTCCACATCCGTAATAGTGAAATATAACAAACTAAAAGTAGCATTCGTAATAAAGTGACACAAACAGATAAATAATTTTTGAGATATATGTTGGAATAGTAAGATGTCTATTACAAGTTTTTCTCAATTTATTGATGCATTGAGGAATATTGGTCTAATATCATACATTACATCCATTTTAGAAACATCGTGCTTGACACTCTCCACCAAATATTTATCTTCTTCACAAGATACAATGTGAGTTTTAACCAAAACACATTTTTTAGCAATATTTCCTTGTATCTTTTAACCTTCCAAGACAATCATAGTTGTACATTCGACTGTAAATTCATTTCCATACTTATAGTACACAATTTTCATGACTTTGACGTTTTTTCCATAACCATATTTAGAGTATCTATCAAAGAACCAAAAAATATTATTTTTTAGTAGGTTTTTTGGGTCCAATTCTCCTATCAATTTCTATAACAAATTCCTCCCCTAAGTTACACTTCTATAAGACCAAATTCCAACTTCAAATCTAGCATAACACAATTGCAAATATTGAATTATGTTTTTTCATTATTGATACATAATAGAAGAATAATTGAATCATATTTTTGGTTGACAAGTTATCAAACACTTCAACCCCCTTTTCAGTGGTTCCTACCTTGAAAACAAAATCCCTTTAATTTCTAAAATCAACAGATGTTTTTATGAGAATCGATGCAAAAATAAGTTGTCTCATAAAATGAAAAATGATCTTCTCAAACTAATTTTTTAAAAACTAGAAAGAATCTACAACAGAACGGAGCTTGACGGTCGAGCTATAAAATTCATGCTTGATTTCACTTCTTACATGTGAACCTCTATAGATTTAGAAATCCACCATAATCTAGAAGCTCACCTTTCTCACCAGTACTAGCCATATATTGTTTATTTCTATATGAATTATAATGTTTGTTGATACTTCAAGGACATCAACATCATGATATGATTTTCTCTTCTTATTAGAGGATTAATATTTTGAATCACCGATGCTTGCAACTAAAAGCAAAGAAAAAATGATGGTTATAAAGAAACAAAGAATGGAAACAAAAATGAAATAAAACATTTGTAAATAAATATATAAAATACATTTACTTGATCATTCAAAAAAGACTAATAGAATTGGTCCATAACAGTTCCTATTCAACTATCTCCGCAATAGAAATAATGCAGAGGTTTGTATTTCTACTTAGAAAACAAATTAGTCTAGAAACACCATAGAAATAAATGATGGTTCCTCGAGATGATGTTAAGTTGCTAACTAAATTATCCCAAAATTCTATCACTCTTTCTTCTTGAAATACATGTTTTCTCATTTGGAGGTTAAGATCCTTCAAAGCTATGATATAAATGAGTGGCAAGTACTCATCAGTTCACTCCATTTTTCAAGAAAATAGAGGGAAGATCATGCCCCTCTAAGACAACTCTCTAAAAGTGTAGAAGAGATAAACATGCATATAAGTATTTATTAAAGTATCTAATGATGCCGATACCATCATAATCTTTGATAGGTTTTCGTATTTTCCTTCTTAATAAAGATAAAAGTTTCCAAATCAAATAAGAAGTATCAGGTCACCTATAAAAACAAAAGGAAAAGGTTATGTATTTGATGCCAAGAAAAATAACATCTCAATGATGCCATTTTCTATCTTGTTGTATGAACTCTTACACATATGAAACAAAACTAGTTCACATCATAGTCCATTTTGAAAGTTATTAATCCTCTTTAGTATATTATGCAATGTAGATAGAAAACATAATCAAAAAATAAATCTTATAGTATCTCTCATAAAACCTATAGAGACACTGATTTCTTTCTATTTAATATAGATTTGTAAAACTGCTAAGCCTCTTTACGAAACCAAAAAAGAATCCTCCTCTACACTCATTTCGATTTCTTATTTAGAGACTTGACTTGCTTCTCATCACATATAATATTGCAAAGCTGTTGAAAATTATTTTGAGAAATTTAATCAACCTCAACCACATTTTTTTTGGACATTTTGTTTGAAGATTAATAATCATATTCCTGAACACTCAAATATTCAACAACCATAATTTTATTTGTTCGATCATCTTTCACTCTCTTGCAATACTGCAAAAGAGTATCTACATCGATATTATGGTCTCTTGTTGTACTCAAACAAACATATCCATTAATTATTGTATCTATAGTGGTTCTCAATTTCGCGTCATCCTTATCATGCAGACATTGGTACATATGGAACAAAAGTTCCACGAATAAGTTAAAATGGTAATTTTAGTGGATACATTGATAAATATTTTGAAAAGAAATTATTCTGGCCCCTAATCATCATCGTTACTACGATGTACATGCCTGTTTGTCTCTATAGCGGAAACATTTCGTCTCTATTGTGACAAAGAAAGACATTCGTTGCTCTAGCAACGTAACCTTAAACACTTGCAAATCAATAGTCATCACAATAACGGTCATAAATTTGGATGACAAAAAGAAGCCATTTGATTGTGGTATACCTGTAGTTTTTCAAGACACTAATGTTTCCTCTAGAAGTGACAAGCATCCAAAAGTATATCAAAATAGGTACTATGGTTATTTAGAAGATATAATTGAGTGTCACTTCAATTCCTTTAAAATAGTTTTGATTGAGGTCAAATGGTACAGGCTACGAATGAATGAACATGATCCTAAAGGAACTGTTATTGAGAATACCAATGTATTTACCATGGTTAATACAAGGGAACTTGAACCAGTTACAGAGTCTTATGTTCTTCCAAGTCAATGTGAGTAGGTCTTTTACTTGGAGGTGTCAAGAAAATCAGGTTGGCCATACATTGTTAGATATGATCCAAGAGGAAGACTCGTTATGTATAATCTAGAGGAAGAAGACAACATCAAAGAAGAAGGTGATGCAAATCAGGAGTATTTGGTCGCTGTAGATGTGTTGAATGAAGAATATGATCAAGAAGTTGATCATCCAAATGACGTAGCAGAATATTTTGTACTCGGTGATGATATTGATGATGAAAATATAACCGAAAATGACGTTGATGATGATGATCATATTTGGATATCCTTTCAACGATAGCGATTCTGAACCAGATGATGATATAGATGAAGAAGATGATGATGATGATATTGATGATGAGTCATGATCATTTATGTTATAATCATCAACATCATCAATGTTATAATCATCATCATCATCATCATCATGCTCATCCTCATTAGAATAATCACAACCATCATCATCTTCATCTTTATGATCATCAATGGTATCATAATCATCTTCATCATCTTCATCAATGGTATCATCATAATCATCATATTCTTCATCATCACCATCTTCCTCATTAGCATCATCATCATCATCATCATCATCATCATCATCGTCATCTTCTTGATGATGATGATGATGATGATAATGATGGAAATGATTATCTTGATCATGATGATGATCAAGATGGTGATGATGGTGATGATGATAATGAACATAAGTATTGATGCCAGTTTCATGATCATTGACATTGTCATTGAATTTTTAATATAGTACCTTGTATCCCAAACAAACATCTCTCATCTTAATTTTAACCTGGTTGTTATGCTACCTTGCCTCCGTGTTTCCGGAATAAGTCCCTAGCTTTATCCTTTCTTGAAGGGGTGTAGGGGACTTATTGAATTGAAGGAAAGGTAATAAATCACATTAAAAAGAATAAACATCAAACAAATAATAAACATTAAATTAATAATAAACATTAAAATATTAATAAACATTAAAAAGAACAAACATTTAAAACTATCCATCTCACCTCCCCTCCATCGCAACAAAGAAAATACACATATTTCACTTACCTCACCCACGAACTAGGCTCAAGGTCACAGAGGAGGTTCCAAGGTTGCATAGGATGTTTTTAACTTACCTCACCCAGGAAATAGGCCCGAGGTTGTAGAGGAGGTTCCAAGGTTGCAGAGTAGGTTCCAAGTTTGCAAAGGAGGAAGATCATGTTCGTTCATCAAACCCATGACTTGACACAACGATAAAGATATCTTGTGAGCATGGAGAGCCCCTTAAACTACACTAGACATAGATAAATTTCTTATTTGACTCAATTTATATAGTGTGGGTTCTTCCTACAGGCCGCTTTTTATTGGGTGGCCGTCGGGATTCAAGTCAATTTTAATGGTATCCTAGATTTGGGGGTTTTCTATCCTCAAGTTTGTCCACCCCCTTCATCTACAAAATATACACAGAGGGACACTGAAAGATTGAGATGGAGATCCATAAGCAAAGGTGAAGATCACTAAGGCATCAAGAAAAGCATAGGATAAGGTAGCTTCAACACCAAGATCCAATATACGTATATGTTTTCCCGCATGTTGGCAGGAAACAACCCTCTCATTTTTTCTATTATGCTGAAAAAATGATCAGTTCTCTTCTATGATTTATTTTAAAAAGATTATATAAGAGTGATTTCAGAATCTTCAGTTCTGAAGGTACTCTCAATTTCAGAAGAGTTAAGAGTCATATTAGAAATTTATGAAATACTTTCATAAATTTGATAAATTAGCAGCTGTTAATCTTGTAAATTTTATATATAATCAATTTTTGTCATTATTAATTCATTTGATTATATATTGATTCATGAGATTTAAGGTATAGTATGATAATTAGTTCTTTGGATTAAAATGAAAACACATTTTGAACATGTTACAAATTTAGTTTTGACAAGGTATTTATTATCATAAGTTTTTGTAATTTTTATAATTAGGGTTGATTTATTAATTGGAATATTTTATGTTAACCCTAAATTTATATTTTACATATAACTTGATATTTTAATATCATGTCATTGTTTTGTGGAAAGTGTACATATGTCTCACGAAATAGCTAGAGTTCATTTGTATATATATCATTTTGAAATTTTCATTGTAATATAATCATAATAATCGAATTTTGATTTAGTGTTAGTTTTTTATAAGCTTTTCATCCAATCATATTTTGTATTTGGTCATAGGTAATTTGGATTTCATGAATTCATTCAAAACTATATTTTGTTATCCTTGAATCAATTACATGTATAAATATGGTTTTGAATGGTTTAATTATTATCTAGAGTTGATATTGCTACTTAGTTGTAATTACGAAGCCCTATGAGACATTATGGATTGTAATGATGACTTCACATCATCTGGTTTATGAGCACGATTGCCCTCCATGTGTAATCCTTGTTTATTATCGATTGACAGTTGTGTTTTTGGTACAGGATACGAATGGTTGATTTGATAACATCTGTTCATAGGGATTTTAATGATAATGATATTTTTGAATAGCCTACATAAAGATTGATATCATATTAACATTCGGTTTTGGCTTTAATTTTATGACACCAAGAAATACAATTGACATTTGTTGGTTTAAATGATGGAATCGTGTCATTGAAATTCAATTTCATAATGTCTGATAACCATTACCATTTATGGCGCTTGTACGAAGCTATCATTCTAGTATGTGTATTATCAATGCTTCGTTTTTTGTATCATATGGTTATCAAACCCTGAATTGAATTATTTTGAATGTCGAAGTTCAGTTAGAATTGGAAGTGTTAACATAATAATTTCTAAGAGTTCGGTTAGTCATGACTAGTTTATCCATTACTCATAGCACAAAACGCTGGCATTTGTTCTCATTATTTCAAAATTTGGTTACCATGGCCGAATTTGGGGTTCTTGTTCTTGTCATGTATGAATCAATTAGGCATTTGAAGGTTCACATAATGCCTTTCACTTGGATCCCTATTCCTTCAATCTTCACAACTGCATTCATTTCAAATCGAGACTAGAATTGCAGTGATGAGAAAATTGCTCCTCTCAGCCAATTCGAGATTTTAGGGCCTGAGCTGGTGGAAGTTGATGAGAAATTTGCTGCATTATTCGAAAAAATAGGATGGGGTTCGTTCTTTAGACATTTCAGTGGTAATAATACTGAAGTCAGTAGACAATTCGCTTTGAGCTTGAAGGAGAATGTGGCTCAGATTGGGGGGTTTAAATTTATAATTGATGAAGATAAAATTGCAGAAGCAACAAAGCTTCCTCAGACTGTAGAACGTTGGTTTAAAGGAGGAAAGGTTGATAAGAAAAGGTGCAGGTCATTACTTTTACCCTTACCCACTAATGCAAAGCTAAAGGTTGGGGTTTCAGTTAAATTCTTAAAACTGAAATGGCGAGCGTCTTATGAAATTTTAGTCAGGTATGTTCCTTATGACGGTTATTTCTCTCATCTCCATTATTATCTGTGATTATTATTATCTTTGAAAGGTTGTAAACTTAATCTACCTTTCTACCTGATTCAAAGCTTGAGGAAAATGGCACACTTGGTGCAAAATACTATAGGCAATCCTGATAGGAGCTTGTTCCACCATGGTTTGATTAAAATTTTAATTCAGCATCAGTTATCCCTTATTGGTAGATCCTAGGATGAATTATGGGCTGAAAATAAGTTAGGTTTGACACAGTATTGGCCTAATCCTCCTCCTAAAACTCGCAGAAAGCGTAAAGCTCCATTAAAATATGAAGTGGATGATGTTCAAAAAGTTGAGCTAGGGGATAGTAGGTTACCGGAAGCAAGTTCGTCGTTAGATACTCATATTAATAATGATGTTACAAATAAGGTTGATCCATTAGATGCTGGAACTAATATGGACCCATCTCTATTTGTCAAATGTTTCAATGCATCTACAAAGGGGGATAGTGAATTGATGAATGACGTAAATTTTGATTCTGTTACACATGAATTCCTCTCTGATTTGTGCACTCCTAAAAAACCTTGTGATGAGTATATAATAAAACTTGAACAATTAGCACAAGTTTGTTGTGATAGAAGATGTTTTAAGTCAAAGGGTTCTGTGTCGGTTGGTACATGAAGATTCACTTGAAGCATGACTACAGCCTCCATTCCTGTAACCATTCAGCAGAATACTGAGCCAATTGTTGTTCAACTTGAGGATGATGTTTCATCTTTGATTCCTAAGACAACGCATATGAATGAACCTATTCCCATAGTGGAGAATCTTGAAAAATCGTTGGCCAAAAACATTACTGATCCAAGTAAGCTTGAAATAGCACCGTCATTTATGGATGCTTGTGGGTCTGGCCCTGAACCATCGTTTATGAGCATCCCTTCACCGGTTCATGATGTGAATAATCTTAATTCTTCTCAGTTTGATGATTTATTTAATGATTAGGATGAAGAAACCCTTCAACAGGTACTTGACTGAGTATATGAAACCAAAATTGTAGAATTAAAAAAGGAATTAAAAGAATGTCAAGCAAATGCAGCCTTAAAAGATGAAGAAAATAAAACGTTCAGGGTGGATTTACTAGACTACGTTAATAGATGGAAAAATACGAACCTGAAAAAGAATCGATACAAGGAAGCCAAGAAATCAATGATAAATACTAACTAGCACTTGCTTGAGCAAGTAAATCGATATAAGATGACGATCATAAAGCTCAAAGCTAAACTTTCTGAAGCAAGAAGAGTAATTGGTTTACAAAACAGAACTTGATATCTTTTCTCTTTTAGTGATGCTGGTTTATTTCCCTTTTTAACAGGTAATAAATGTTTTAAATGAGCACACCTGAAAAATCATAGATTTTGCAGGCATGCTTATAATTTTTTTTGTTTTATTTCATTTTCTGTTAACATGATTTTAATAAGAATTTTATTTTGTATGTTACAGGTGTACATGGTATTGATAAGCTATAAAGAATATAGGCTATTTTTGCTCACCGTTGGCATTCATTGGTGCTTCTGGAAGGATTGGATGCTCAAGATGGCCATGTTATAAGTCACTTCATTTGAGCAGGAGATAATACAGGCTAGTCATTTAATTGACAGTTTTTTTTCCTAGGATAGATCTATCTTCCAGCTGCCCTCTTGGAAAAGATTCGATGCTATTGAATAGGGATAGGATTTATGCTGTCTTTATGATAGTAATTATTAGAAACTAAAGTGATATTTTTAGCATGTTTGTTACAGAGAAACAAGAATGAGTTATGAGTCTCATTATATAATCTAGTAAGCTCAAGGTAGAGGAGGGATGGAGTATAAGAGAAACAGACTTATTTGAAATATAATCTCAGTTTTAGTTTTAATCTCTTTTGCTGGAGTTTTGCCTTCGAAGAAGGATTGTGACTTAAGTTCTCAAACTGGTATCACTGTTTGTTTCTATTTTTGAAAACTTTATATATATATTTTAATATATCACTTTCTCATTATGTTTTTGGGCAATTATACCGTGTTATGATTGTATTCATTATCCGAGATAATACTCTGTTAACACAATATTACTGTTTGAATGAGTATATTACTATATTTGATTTATCAATATTTTTATTGAAAATTGGAATTTTAGTAATATAAATATTTTATGTTTATTTTGATTTCATTTGTATTTTAACAATGTTTTCATAATAAATATCATCTTTTATTCAAATATTTGGTATTGATTATTGATTAGTAATTAATAGAACATTACAGAGAAATCTAAAGTAGTTGTCTATTTTAATTTTCTGTTGTTGTGAATATATAACAGAGTGGTTTAATGTTAATGATTTAAATATTTTCATTTAAATCATAATTATTTATCTCTTTGTTTATTTGAAACATTAATTAATAATTAATCTAGTAGTCAAGTTTCTCTCAGCTGAGATAGTATAACTAGTTAATTTTAGTCTTAGTGTAGTTTATTTTAAACTTTAGTTTATATTTAACAATTGTTAAATAGGATTAGATTAATTCTGTAAAACTTATAATAGTCTTTGAATTAGAATATTTGAAGCAAAATCCTCAAAAAATTAAAAGACTTCATTAAGAAAGCATTTTAGGATAACTTAGGTCTTAGAAAACTAATTCTAAGGTTTATTTAGGTAGTAATAAGATTAGGATAAATTTTTAATGAATTTTAGATTCTCCTTAAGAGGAAAATTCAGTTGGTATCAGGACCATAACCTACAAGATTTTGCCATTTCAAACACATCGGGAGCTGTTCTAAGCGACTTGTGTGGGCCTAATCTCCTTATTTGGCCTATGTCAGGAAATCAGGCCAACACTGTAGAGACATACTTGGTAAGTCAACTGCTTTCATTTAATCCATTAACTTATTTTCTAGTTAAGGTTTTATTGATAGATAGCATCAATAAATTGTAGTCACAATTTTATTGATAGATAGAGTATTGCTTTTCTCCTATATTCCCTCCACTGATTGATTAGGATGGATGTTTTTATACAAAAAACACTTCACCTACTTCCTATAAACCCTGATACTACATACCCTGAAAATTAACCCTGCTTATTAAAATGACTAACAGTTGTATACACCCATTTCCCACGACCATGGATTGTAGTTCCACGAGGAAGATTTACACATTTACTAAAAGACTAAGCTCGAATCTTATATGTGGGCCTTAAGCTATATCCTTCTCTTCACGCCATGCATGCTAACCCAGCCTCCTCTTCTTCAACTTCTTCTAATCCTTCAATAACAACTTGTTAAACTACTATTTGTTCATGCCCATCAGAATAAATCTCTCGTCGCATACCAAGACCCTGAAGTAACTCATCCCTCCTCTTTAAGGCTCGATGTGACATCTCATCCTTGGTTTCATGCCTCAACTGTTGTACCTTATCTACAAGAAATCCTTCCCCTTTGTTATCCTTGTTTTAAAGAGTATCCAACAGATTTTCATCCCTTGAACCAATCTCACTTTCTCCAGAAACACCTTCTAGTGCATGGAGGAGAGGTAACATCCTCCTTTACCAATGCAATATTGCATGGAAATATGTCCCCTGGAGAGGCCCCTCAACATGGATAAAATCATAGGTACTAATGAAAATTTCACACCATGCATCCATTCTGTGGAATACTTAAAGTCACCTCTCTTAAAGACAACAAATACTCCTTTTAGGTGTCCAACTACCACTCTTGCAATGATTTTAATGATGATATCTTTTAGCCTCTCACCGGATGAATTTATCTTGATTGATTTTGAAATCTTGATAAAGTTATCAACTACAATCCTTTGTTCAGCTGCTTTCTTAGCTAAACTTTCATCATTCATATTTTTTTGGTGCCTCTATTGTAACTCATCAAATTTAGTCCAATCCTTCAAATAGGGATTGAATTGCTCAACAAGAACTTCCATGGATTTTTTTTCTCCATATATCAAGTATGGAAAAATACGTGCCACCATCTCATTGTTACGCTGTTGTTTGTTAGAAATTTTGGGACTATAAGTCTCTCTAGAAACATCAAAACTACTTTTGCATCTTTAACACCAGTTGCATTACAGTCATCTGACATGGTTAAGACACTCTCTGTGATCCCAATGTCAGTTTCATTAGATTCCATAACTATACTTTCAACAATAAGGAGAATTCCTTCAGTAGGTTGAATGACATCTACAGAAAATGTCCTCCTAGTTCTGCAAGAGCAATGCCAATGCCCCTAGGTGCAACGACTCCTATTTATTATCTCATATCTTGCAGCAGTATAAGAGAATATTGAGCACTAAACCTAGCTCTTCTTGATTATATTTTAATTCATCATCCTTCAAGTGTTGAACCATGCTCAAAATAAGATTTAAACCACCACATTTTTTCATTGCACCAACAATTTCAAATTCAACTTTTGGATCTTGGTTTGCCTTCGTGTCCTCCTCTATTTATTTATTCATCAGCTTAGTGTCTTCTCCATCAAGTCCTTAGAGTCTGTATGTCACTATCATTGGTGGGAAATCCTTATTGGCAACTTTTGTTGAAGCAGATAAAACCCCAGTAGCAGTTGCACTATTTGTAGCCTCGCGATTGTGTGTCTTTCTCCAAACCCGTTCATGAACTTGAGAATTGGTAAGATCCATAGAGATGATGTTACCAGCTACTAGTAGCTCCAATATACCCAATAAATCCAACTGGTGACAAATTTTATTTTTAACATTGCGCATAAGTGGACCAATTTTTGCACTCGAATACGGATTTCTAAACCCTTGGTGAAGTCTTCTTGTGTGGAGATTTGCTCAAAATAGAAAAGTAAATCAACTCAGGCTTCAACGACAAGATTATATTTGATAGATTCTCCAAAATAAACAGCGATGTCCTCCCCTTTCTCTCCTGACCATGACTTTGTAGACCTGATATGCATGCCCGTATGAAATGATGCTTGATCTTATTACTCTCATGTAGAAGAGAATCCAGTAGCTCTCCTAAGAGGTGATTGCAGTTGCTGATAAACTTCATCTTTTGTATGATCATACCTCTTATCACTAGAATTTCCTCCAGTACTTGAGATAGAATTCCATCTCGCATGAATCTTGAACGTATGTTGGGAACCTCCAGGAACTTGCTAAGGAGCTCAATCAATATATGCAGTATAAATCCCTATGATATATCAATATGGAAGCTTCACTCCTATGCCTCTATTCAGACCACATCATTTGTTATTAACATGCATATTGTAGTTAAGAATCCCTTTACTTTCAAATACAGTCATACATCTTTAGACTCTACCATTTTGAAGAGTAACTCAAACAATTCTGCAGCACTTTCACCTGTAGATTGTGCTGCAGGGAGAAAAGTCATCAGCAATTTGAGGAATCTATACCACCTTGCTAAACTTTGACCACACAGCACACTAATTAAGACACACATATCTGATCTTATAGACTGGGAACATGTGCTCAAAAATAACTTAGATACCCAGGAACTCCGTTCAAATGCTGAGAACTCATGGGTAACAGACACCTTACAAGCCCTCCTTTTCCATCTAAGAACATAAATGAGTGCAAGGTAATCAACTCTCTTAGAATCCATACGAGAATTTTGAACTGAAACTTTGGTCTATTGTAACAAATTCTATTTCCTCCTCAGAAAGTCCAAATACAAGGCACCTTTTTCACATTCACCATAATTTAATAGTTGAACATTGCGACTTCTTGCATCCCATTCTGAATCCTTTTTAGATAAAACATGTTGGTATTTACTAACCTTGGAACTATACTTTTAACTGTTATTCTAACTATAAATCCCAACCTATCCTTAGTTGTGGTTACTACTTTGTTGTCTTTCATAATGTATGATAAATGGGAAATTTATGTGTCTTCAATAAATAGAAGTAGTTATGGTTGAAATTCAATTTAGTGGATATAATAAAATTTCTAAAAACCTAGGTTTTGGCATAGCAGCCATATTCTTAGTTTTGATTACTGCATTGTTGGATTTCATAATATATTCCAAATAGGAAATTTATGCATCATCAATCAATGGTTTACTGATGACCCCTGGGACCATGAATATGTTTATTTGAATCTTGAGCATAAAACTTTCTTGCCTTCCATTAGGTAGTGGTTAATTATGAAGAACAGAGGAATCAATCAATGACTTGAGATGTAGTTTGAAAACTATGATTAATATTTTATAACACTATCTGCATTACTGTTAGAGAGAAAAAATCAATAGAAGTAATATGGTGGTTTTGTCATTGTAAATATCTTTTTATTGTAAATTCCATTTTTTTATTTTAGGATGAACGTTCCATAAGTATCTGAGTTCTTTGTGACTAATAAACTCCTTATGATCCCCATTGATCAAGTAACATAGACGAACAAAATAGGTGCATGTTGATGGGGTTAATCTAGATAGCAGTATACTTCTTGAAAATTTGTTATGTCTTGATAGTTTCAAAGGTGTAAGGCCTCGTAACAATCCATCCATAAAATTCCCCATTACTAGGCTTCCAATGGACATCACCTAGAAGCATATTGGATCATGCCTCTAGACCTATTCACTCTCACCAGTTAAGATAACACTATTGCAATGGTGGTCAATAATGGATCTTTCTTAGACATCAGTGAAACACTGAGCTTAAAAATAATGGATAAATAGTTAAACTAATTCTATGCTCAGTGTTTTGATGATGGTGGTCAATAAAGGATAAGCTTGGTGTTTTATTGATGACCAATGTATTTGAAGACATAAGGAAAGAAGCGAGCAGCTAAGGAACCACTATATTTATGTCTTCTAAAAAGTGGAACACATTTGAAGACAACCAGGTAATGTGAGTAATAGTAACAATATTCAACATTTGCAATTTTTCTAAGTGTATGGTTAGCTCATTAACTCATTATAATCTATAGTTCTTTGTTGGAATGTCACTAATTATTTTCTTTGTAGAATGAGAAGTAATTATAATTTTACATGGATATGAAGTGGTTAAGTATTTAAGTTTGGAGATTCAGGACCAGGTCTTCTAGAGATACCCCCCTCATTTCATAGAAGCACTAATACAAAATTGAGATAAATCATGTTGGTGACAAGGGACCCTTTTGTAAACTGCCCATTTGGGATCCCTCATATTTCTTAAGGAAAATTAAAGTGATAACACTACCACTACCTTAAAATCATAGCTACCAAACCCATCATTATAGGAATTCAATGCAATTCATATTCATGAACCTTTTGTCGTTACTAAGAGAAAAATTAGACATAATATCTTTTAGCCACAAGAGTACAGTTGGGTTGGTGAAAGTCATGTAGTTCTCTAGCCCCCACTAGGGTTTGATTCCTCAAAGAAGTGATCAACACACTCCCATGAGGTGGGAATTTGAACTAAGTAAATTCCCGCTATTTAGAATCTCTATAATTTGATGGGGTCTTGACCACCTCATGTTTAGTTTCCTAGATGAGTCCAAAATTAGTTATCATGTTGTAAATTATGGGTCTTGTTGTACCAAGAGTAGATAGGTGCTATACATCATAGTGTGAGGGAGATATTACAATACCAATAGTGAGAGATAGGGTGAGAGGCCTACTCAATCCAATTTTGACCCTTTCACTCAAGACACTAAGATATCCACCTAATCTCGGGTAATTTGGACAAGGTCTCAATATTTGGGGGGATGTTCTAAAATTTTCATATTTTTCATTTTGGTTTGCTATAAAATACTAGATATCTAAGATTATTTGTTGTTGAGATAAAGCATTGTCTCATTTGGGCCCTACATCCACAATTATTGAGATCAGAAGAACAAAATGGGTTTTCTATTATGGAGGTGTAGCAAGAAGATAGTTGACAAAAATATCAAAGATCCTTTTTCACCTTCAATTGATACACCGACACCATCTCCTTAATAGTCCATAGTGTCATACAATGGATATTCTTTGGAGGTCCCAAGGAAAAAAAAAGAACTATCTTTGAATTTCGATTAACTACTAAGTCAGAGGATGGAATCACATTGGTTGAGCCTATTGTCTAGTTTCCAATGATATAGAGCTTTGTTGTTGGGAAATCCTCCCAACACGGGATCCTGAAGCTCCCCAGTTTCGAGTGGTTTTCTAATATAGAGTGGCTCTCCTTTGGTCTCTTTCTTATTGGGAAATTGTATTTATTTAGGATATACCAGCTAAGTTATGCTAATCATACAATGGCATGCTATTAGTTATTGTTAATTCCAATATTGTTTATGTAAATGGATCCGTGTAATGAACTATATAACCTAATGTGGTGTTGTGAATGCGGGTGTGGAAGTGTAATCTGTCCCAAGGCCAAATTAGAATTTCACTATTACATGTGATTATGGTTTTCCCCCTCCTTAAGGGTATGTAGCAATGGACTAATGATCCCTTTTATTTTTTTCCGTTTGAAGAATAAAATTGTCTTCATATTAGAGTCAAAAGATTACGTGATATAACAAAACATATTTTATTCATCGAATTTTTTTTGGTGAATGTTGATCGAACAAATTGGGGAGAAAGGTTATAGAATTAAGTTTTGATTGGGTGAAGAATGAACTGCTCAAATGAACTAGTCAAATATGTGAGAAATAGGTCATAAATGATGTGTTTATTTTGGCATGAATCTAGTGGCTCAACATTTATAGATGTTTTTAAGGGTGTATCTTACAATAATGGCTTTTTCTTCTTTTTTTAACTCAAAATATACTATGTTATGACTTTTAGGACAAGATCATGTCAACAAACATCAGTTGATTGTGCACTTCATATGAATGAATATAAATTAACATATCCACCACCTAAAGAACAATGTAAGTGGTGAGTGAGACTGTAGACTATATCTTGTAGGGTGGATTGTAATTTTAATAGTTTATGGATTTATTGGTTTGCAATTTCAAAGACATAATTTATTTTTTGCAACATTGTTGATCTATAGAAATGTAACAAAAACACTCTATTCTTCAACTTTCTTCTTTTCTCCTTCAAAACCTTGAAACCATATTCTGCATTCTAGGAAACACTTCTTCTGAGAACATTTTGTCATCAATGAATTCCTGGAAACCTCATTATCAGTTGTATTTATGTCTGTATACCATATGCATTTCCTTTTATTTGAATAAAATGATGGTGGCGGTTTAGATCCATTGTATTTAAATGATATACTTCTTACACGGTATAGCTATATTGTGTATGCTTATTGTTCATTTATTTTATTCAGATAGTTTTGTTTACTATCAGAAAAATATTTATGTTTGTGAATGTTCTCTATCATGAACACTTATATTTTACATTTCCCTATTCTTCTACCTCTGATTATACCAATTGAATTTTCTAATAGCGGGTTTATTTTCCTTTAATCCATAAGATACGTTGGATAAGCCTACAATGCATCTCTAATTTATAAGTGTTAGACAATTTTGCTAAGAACTATCATTTTCGAACAATATTATCAATTAATATGTGCTTGGCATAGTTCCTCTTGCAACTAGGAACATCTTAAAAGATAAAAGTAATCATGCATAAGCTTTTTAATACTCAATCAAAGCTATCTATTTCCACCAGATAAGAGTATAATATAAGATAATGTTCAAGCATACACATTATGAGACCGATAAAGAAGATGGTACCACCGAAGCTATTTATTGCTTAAGCTTAATAACTTCTATGATAAAGAATTTACCGAGGACATTAATAGGTAATTTCTACTTGAGAATTCTGAATTGTACTACAATGGATAATGTTGCCACATATATTCTTGGAAATTGAACATGGTTTGGTGAGATCATTTTTTAAATCTGTTCTAGACAATGACCTTAGAAAATCATTGGAGATCATTAACTTAGTGAAAGAGTCTATTTTTTTATGTGCAAAACAGCTTGAGGTAATCTTAAAATTGCACTTAGCATACATTATGTTGTTACTGGTTAATAATTTTGCTAATAATAACCTCTTCCATAATACAAAACTGAGTTAGGTCCCCAAAAACAATTATAATATTGGGTTTCAAATGTGTGAAGAAAAGTAGCAACAAGGTTGTTGAGAATGACTAAGTTGAAAAGTTTTCTTTAAATTTAATGGAGATTTGTGTCATACCATTAACAAAGCCAGTTTCTATGCAGAATTTATTTGTCAAAGGATGTGGATGAGCATGGTAAGTTAATACAATAGCATCAAATAAATTATGGTATGAGCCTATTTTTTTTAGTCTTTGGTTATGCGTAGTGTTGTTTTGTTATCTTTTTTAGTCTTGCAATCTCTTTATATTCCAAGAATCATGTTTTTGAAATGTTGTGATTGATTCTGATGCATTTATTTTTTGTGTGTATATGCAGCTCAGGATAACTGTCACACAAGACATCTTGCCAATATTTTGATCCACTTGATATGGTTCCTATAGGAAGCAGTTGGTGCAACTCCTAGGGTTTGGGAAGTTTATTCAAAATCCATAAATGTAACATGCTTCTCTTCCATTTTTTCTGAAATATTATTTGAGAATTCTAAGGGTGATATTTTTGAGGAAGTCTTGTTTCTTAAGCTGACACCAATGTGAAAGGAGGTGGTTTTCCACAAGGTACGATCTTTTTTAAAGTATAATATATGTTGTATATGTTCACGAGATTGTTATTGACTTTATTTTATTATGTGTTTTAATGGAGACATAGACACGCTGTTAGTTAACTTATTGCTTCCACTTTTTTCGAGTTGGGATCTAAAAGGAAAATAGTTATGATAGAAAGGAGTAAGGACACAACAAGTACAAGTAATACAATCTACATGTATCCATCCACCTTGACCTCTAGATCAACCAAGATTCTAAAGGCAAGGGAACTTCTTGGCACTGAAGACAACATAATTATTGCAAATGAGGAATATCTTGTTCATTTGGGCATAAAGCATGTCTTCACCGAACCTAATTATGTTGCATTGATTCCTTTATTATTCAGAATGTTCCAGTTATGAGGATGTAGGAGGTGATTTGCATATTCACTTACATACACATAGTCTGCAAGTAAATTAATTTAAGTCGCATAATACATTTACATAAATTCTACAAATTGGATAAGCAGTTGATTTGGAAAAAAATTCACATCCTATTGAGAAATGCTCATAACCAATTTGAAAATTCCTTTTGGACTGATAAAATTCCTGCGCTAACTTATAAAATTCCTATAGGACTCAAACATATGCACATAGGTCCAGATAAATGACCAAAAAAATGCATAAAAGGTTGAAAAATGCCTGCAAGCAACCATATCAATAAATGAAGTAAAACACTATGAAATTAGCTAAAATATGATTGCAGAAATCTACATTTGTGAATGGTTGATATTTTTTTTTGTAAGTAATATGATTATCCTTGTATTAATAGTAAAAAGAAAATTACAATCATAAGACCTTTGGTAGGCCCGAATCCACAGTCTTTAACCATCCCATCCCATTTTAAAAACCAAAAGGTCACCCAAAAAATCCCAACAGTATCCATATTCATAGTCGGGTATACAAAAAGAAATCCACTTTTCTTGAAACAATACAATGAATGCATATTACTGAAACGATAATAAACTTAAAATTTGAAAACAACATGTATGCCACTGTTGACACACAACATACCAGAGAACCCAAAAAATTGACCAATCAGTGCTTAAAATAAGGAAGATCCGTATTTCCATCCTGATTAGACTCCTCCTCTGAAGACTACGTGGTTGGAATCAAAGGAGGAGTTGGTGGAATCAACAGCCTGAACCTCTTTAGAAGCAGATCGACCATGAAATTCATCCTCTTAATGTTAGCCATAACAGCATCGTGCCAATGGTCCCTCTGACCTGGCTGATCTTCTGTTGCATCCTTGTCCCAAGTGGGGCAACCAATAATATTCTCCATGAACCAGAACAAAGCCACTTCCTTATCATATTGAATCGCTTTGCCAACCGAATGACCCAAGTCAAGAATCCATTCCTCCACCTTTGAGAATTCCTCTTGTAGATTCTTGTTATCTAATTCATCCCATGACTTCCTCTTAGAGTCATTGGCACATTATTGAATCTCACAAGGGATATTGATTTCATATAGATAGGCTTCAGATAATCCCTTTCATTGGGCTCATGTACCCCTCCCAAATTCATCGACCTCATAATAGGACATGCCTTTCCCCTTTCCCTTTCGTCCTTCCATCCTCGTACTCAGCAACTTGACTGAGATATGCACTTTCCTTATGCTTGACAATATGCTAAGAGAAAACAATCAGTTCAAGACGTTAGTGTTGCAACTACCTACATAGCCCATCATCCTAAATAGAAGCTTCCCCATTAAAAGCATCATTGCATCACCAAGAATCCTAATTTTTCCAATATAGTCCTTGGTTCGAGCCTCATAGTTCTCACATATAGCTCCAAGATTACCAACTCAATCCTTCATTCTACTAATCTTTCGAAAATATGGTAAGCGAGTATTGGCGTCGGGTAAAATTAAATACAATAGGATATTCACATGGCCTCTCACCCTTTCTCTTTTAAATGACATTCCCATATTAGATTTACGGGCCTTCCTGATGTCCCATCCAACTCGTCTCATGATTTCCCTGAATGTCTTGGGTTGTGAGGTTTTCACAACTGGTACAAACAGTCATGTCCATCAACTCATCCCACTCCCGATATTTGACACCTCGATGGGATTTCGTACCCCAGTTCGCCAATTGATCGGCTACCCTATCCCCTTGTCAACAAATACCCTTGGAGTATCTTGAGACCACATTATAGCTAACACACAACTTTAGAGAAGCTAGTGCAATCTTTGCTACGAATTCTATATTTAAAAAAAAAAAACACAGAGAACGTCTCTATAGTGATGAACGTAGACTTGGGTGTTCAAGTCTATGACAAAAATCCATGGATAAAGTGATGCTCGTCCGTCTCTTGTTTGGAAAATTCAGCGATCTGTATGTCACCATGCCAATGTACTATTGTTGTTATAGAGACACATTGATGTTGATATAGCGACACATTGATGTATGTATAACTATAGTAGAAAGTCGCTACAGTGACGGAAATGGACTTAGAAGTTTCTTATTTGTAACAATGTTTCTGACTATAACGAGGGATTGGTGTTTATATTTTGATGAGAATACGTCGCTCCAACGATGCATATATGTCACTCCAATGACACATATAGGTTTTGAAGCGAAGGCCACACTTACCAAGTTTCATCTCTATGATGTCTCTTTAGCAACAGATAGTTCGAAGTCTGGCTACTGTGAAAATAATTTTTCCATGATGCTATTGCATATATCTAGCAAGAATACCTACTTCATAATCCAAATAATTTTGATATTGTGTGAGATACAACGTGCTCCCAACTAGTTTCCTATACAACGAGCTAACCACCAATGGAGATGAGCCAAAATCACCTAGTCTTACTCTTGAAAGGAAGGGACACTTAGAAACTTTAAATTCATCTATTTTGAACTTCTGTGACAGTTCTGGATCATACTTTGATTGTCTGAACTTGGTACTTGCATTATATTTCTTGATCTACAAACCAAGCAATTCTTTCAACAATCCTAGGTCAGTCATAGAAAATGCATTGTGCAATGAAGAATTAATTGAACCTATATCAACAATGAAAATTAAAATTATCAAAATATCAACAACATAAAGTACAATTATCTAAATAGAGTCATATAAATACTTAAAATACACATTAAAATCATATTTGCATCTTTCAAAACCTTATGAGAGAAGAAAGTTGTCCATCTTGGCATACAAATCTTCAGGAGATTGCTTGAGGCCATAGAGAGACTTCTTCAACCTAAAAATCAAGTGAATAATCATTAATGAAACCTTCAAGATGCTACAGATAAATATCCTCATGAAGGTCACCATGAATAAAATCACTCTTCGCATCCATGTGGTGCACCTCCCATCGTTTGGATGCAATAATGGCCAAAAATAGGCTGACTGAGTCCATCTTTGCCACCGGTGCAAATGTATTAGTATAGTCCACTCCATGGACTTGGGAGAACCCCTTGGAAAAAAATATATCCTTATACTTAAAATCTGAACCATCATTATCTATTTTGTTCCTATACACCCACTTACATTGCACCAGTTTCCTCTTGGAAGGTAGAGGAACCAACTCCCAAGTTTGATTGTCTTACAAAGACTTGAACTCTTCTTGCATGGATGATTTAAATATTGGGACATGTTATGCTTATTCATATGAATTTGGATCATATCCAAGCATTATAAAACAACTCTCAGGAATATTCGAATCACGAGTTGAGACATCATTGTGAACTTGAGATCTAGTCTTCCTAGTGTATAGTGGATCTCCTGCAAGATCACCAAATCCTTGTATGGTTTTATCATATCATTTTGGTCTTGTGGGAGAGTCATGATATGAATAAATGTAATTATACTCATATTCCATATCATAATTATAAAAATAAGAAATGGAAATATCACTTACATCATCATTGGGTGGAGGGTGTGAGCAATCCCCCTCTATTAGTTCAACCACTTGCATTGGCTCTTCTTCGAAATTGAACACTTCTCTCAATGAAATTTTTCTGAGATGAGGGATCAAATATATTTTATTCCTGTTCATATTAATCATATACAAATATTATGCACTCCTTTATTTGTGGTTTCAAGGATTTTATCTTCTCGGGAGGTATCCTATCCCATGCTTTTGAGCCAAGCACCCTGAGATGAGATACATCAGGCTTGTTTCATCTCCAAACCTTGAATGAATATTTTTATTCCAAGGATTTGTTTGGAAATCTATTCTAAAAATATGAATCACAATTTATGGCCTCACCTTATAGCTTAGGAGACAAGGAGTTAGCCTCCAACATGCAAGTGGTCGTCTCCTTCAATGCTCTATTCTTGTGCTTTGCTACACCATTTTGTTGTGGTGTGTAGGGAGCTCAATGTTTTATTTGAATGTAATTCTATTGACATAGTTCTTGTATGTTCTTATTGACATATTCCTTTCCATTATTAGTCATTAATACCTTTATCTTATTCCCACCTAAGTTCTCAACTAAAGTTTTGAAAGCTTTGACGATTTTGAACACTTCCGATTTCAACTTGAGGAAGTACACCCAAAAATATCCTAAAAAATCATCAAGGAATGTTAGGAAATACCTTCATTTTCCATAGGAGGGTGTGGTAAGAGTTCCTATAATATATGAATGGATCAATTTGAGTAATTGAACAACCCTTCTTGTTTTCCCCTTGTCATACAATTTCTCTTCTTGTTTCCCAACAATGCATCCCTTGCATGTTCCTTTGGAAAATTTGATGCTTGGAATTCCTTCAACAATATTTTATTTGCTCAAATATTGAATATATATGTAGTTGAGGTGTCCAAACCTCTCATTCCATATATTAATAATCTCATTAGGATGTAACAAAAGAACATTTACTGAGGAGTAAGGAAGAAAGTGTGAAAACTTGTACATCATTGACTCATGATATGCAACACACACTGCAACCACTTTTCCAGTGGAAACTTCATAAATTTTCACATATTTTTGATTGGATGTCACTCTCTTAAATGAATCAATGTGAGTCATTTGGTAGACAAAGATTATATTTGTTTCAAGATCTGGCACAAACAACACATTGTTGAAGTATGCATTGTCTAGATTGATCCTACCAATATATTTTGTTGGGATCTTCAGGTAATATCCCATGAGAATGGATGAACGACTATATATATGAAGGGAAGAGAAGGATTCTTCTACATAATCCATATTCCTTGAGGCACCTGAATCTATGATGAAGGAGGAAGATCCATAAGATATAGCCACCAATGCATGGCATCTATCCTTGTTTTCATATTTTGAAGCTCATCCTTCTTATTTGCTCGATCTGGAAGAGGGATATTGTTAATTTCAAGGAGTTGTGCCATCACGTCAATGGTTTTCTTCATGCATTCACTATCAAGGTGCTAAACCTTGTTATAGTAAGTGCATTTTGACTTCTCTTGCTTCTTCCCTTTGTCCTTTATAGGATTTAAGCCCCCATCCAAATATTTGGGTTTCTCTTTGTCCTTCTTCTTCTCTTGATGCTTCTAATATCTGGGATTTTTCTTTCCCTTTGCTTGCTTTGAATATCCTCTTTCAATATCTTGATCTTTGGTAGGATTTATGTTACCCATTTGAACCAACTTGCGTTTTTATTGAGTTAGAGACTCCATGAAGTCTACCAAAGATGACATTCTCTAGTTTTGAACTATGAGCTTTCCTTAGTGAAATGTTGAAACAAACACTAAGTATTATGGCCCTAGATTCTAAAGTATGGAAAGAATCAGCTACTCTGCCTTCTTCTCGATGCCACATTTCCTTAAATGAAGAACCAGGGATATGAACTTGGTTAAGGAGTCTTAGATCATCTCAAAATGAGTTAGGCTCAAGGAGATCAACTCATTCTCAATTTCATGGCCTCTCAGTTCATCAGTCTTCCCAAAAAATGACTCGATATTTAGACACAATTCATTTGGATTTGTGATAATGTCAACATGAAACAAAAGGTCTCTCGAGATACTAAGACATAGCATCCCAAATTTTTCATCCATTCTATTAAAAAACTTGGACTTCTCAACAATTGAGTTCAAATCATTTTATATTGCCTTGGTAACTTTGTAGAGACCTATGGATGTCAATTGTATTACCATCTTAGCCTTATACTCAAATTAGTTGAATGGAGTGAGCAAGGTGATATGAGACTACTCCATTTGCTACTATGCATTGGGTGACAAAGAGCCACTGAATAACATGCAATGCAAACACACAATCCTTTGGAGGAAACCTTAGATTACTAATTTGAACCCTATGAACTCTCTAAATTCTATTAGAATCTCCTTGAGATCTAATACCATGTTACATTTTGATTCACAATAGGATCTACAATCTAACAAAATCTTCACAATACAAGAATTTGACAATTCATGAGAAAAACAATGAAAAGAGGAAAAAATGACACAAAAAATTGATGCCAATAAATGAATTTTATATTACAGTCCAACATGTAAACATGTATGTAACATCATTATAATACAATAGTAGGAAATCATTATCCATTGGAGGTAGTCAAATGGCATACATGTGGCAGGATTACATTGGACCTCAAAAACCCCTAGGTTGACCAATAGGCTCCCAAACCACCTCAAATGTTCTCGAATTCCTAATGTGAACATTGGGATGGCATGTGTGGTCATAAATGAAGGTGGCTTATGCATGGTGGAGTGATTGGAAGCATGCGAGTGGATCTAGGAAGTCCAACGAGGCCAAAAGAGCCATTATCAGCAAAACACAATGCATGAGCGCCCCTAGTCAACCCGGGTCCATAATTTAAGGAGTGGGAGGGCCCATAGGAACAATGTGGTCATAAGTGAGGTGCCTTATATCTTAGTTTACAAAAAATGAGGGTACTGGGTGTCATTAATGGTCCCAAAACCCCCAACAATCTTAAACATCATAGACCATGGTTTGGACCATCTATCATAGGTAAAAACAAATGGGACTATGGTGTCAAGTGGTCTAATATTCTAACACACACACACACACACACACACACAAATATATTGGTTCCATGAAGGGTTGTGGTTGTTGTCATAATGATTTCATGTTGGGAGTGATATAGTTTGAGAATAAAGAGTTGTTAAATAATGACCATGATTATAAATGTTAGGTTTTGGGTGTAGTAAGGTTAAAGGGTTGCATTTATAAAATTATATATGCTGGTTATCAAGGCCTTATATCACTCTAATATTTAAGTATCAAGGATTATGATAAATTTTTTAACCTTTTGCATGGCTACATAACCCATCCATGGTGATTACAACCTTTTTATAAAAACATATTCCCTATCAAAAGACAAAATTTCCATAAAGAAGGCATGTCTAGTGGTCCAGGGTTTCATTCATGAAACATAAACCTTAGAAACTACCTTTAATATTCAATATTAAGTTTCTTTCTTGAGCCCTATTAAGGGTACCAATACCCCTATTATGTAGTAATAGATACCTCCATATGGTTACCATATCGAGAGGATTACTCAAATCCACTTGAGAACACCAAACCCCACCCATAAGACATGGATAAATTAGGGATTCCATGTGAAATTGTTCAAGGAATCCTTCTTATCCCTATATTCCTAGAAGGTTGAGTAAGAAACCAAACACCACATTTACTCCTACATGAATTTTAAGGGCACTGAGACTAATACCTAGTGGTAAAAAAAAAAATTAGTGGCACACATATTTGAACATGGAAAAAATATTCTTGTAAGAGATCACATGTAGTGGTAAAGGAATTGTTCTTGGATCAATAAGACTATAATATTGTTTAAAGGAATAAGGTATGAATTTATTCTTCTATGATCAATGTCCAAGGCCATAAATCCCATACTTACTACTGAAAATATCCTCAACAAACTATTATCTATGGTGTTTTAAAGGTGTTATTCATGGACCTTCATTCGTAGAATATTATTTGAGAGCATAATCCTTCATTTTCCTCCACCTAATATTATGAAATCATTACAAAAAAACATATTTCTCAATATATCCTAATTGTATCCATATATCCACTATGATTCCAAGAATACACTTGGTAGATCATGTGTAGTGTTTCAAGGTAATTTTATTGTCCTTGGATGCCTAAAAATATTTATTTAGGTGTCGAGGATTAATATGGTAACTAATTCAACCATGTAGAAGGTTACATTACCCATCCATAGTTATTAAAACTTTATCATTAACACAAGGGTATCCCCTCTTCAAAGATAAATATACCAATACCCATATTATCACATGTAGTACTAATAATATCCATAAGGTGACCATATATGAACTAAAAAAATGACACCATCAAGAGGTGAAAGAAAAGGTTTAAGGAAATTTTTTTTTTTTGATGTGTATAAGGTTACTATGGGTTTGAGGTCCACATTTCCTCCATTGAACATGTCCATATCTTTGCAACAATATTCGATTCACAAAACCTTTTAAGGCATCACTTATCACAAAAAACTATCAAAATCCCACAAAGAGTTCATGCATGGTGGTTCACGATATTTATTTAGGACCTTGAGCCCTAGAAAAAGCCATTTGTACCCTATTATTTAGTTCCACATGTCGGCATTGGTTATATAATTCAAAGGTACACCCATTTATTTGTTCCCCTACTTGGACCTACCTTAAAGGTAGCATAAGGTAATTATATGTTAAAGTGCTACAAGACTTCCCTACTCAACAAGGTCTATGGTTTGTTTGGATAGATCCATGGTCCTTAAAAGCATTAAGCTAGATTCTTGGTGCCTTGTGATACTATGTTTATTGCCTTGACCATGATCAATCATTCATGGTATTCATTACTACTACATGAAAATATCTAAAGGCACCCATGTCCCTTTATCATGTGTAACACCATGTGACTGAGAGGTATTAATCAAAATGAATTCAGAGCACTTGAACCCACTCACAAGACATGGATAACATAGGGAGGAAATCACAATTTTGGTTATACCTAAATTCCTATAAGATTGAGGAAGGACAGAATTCCCACATTTACCCCCACTATAATATTTAGGGACCTTAAGCTTAACCCAATTTATATAAAAAGTAATAGTGGAACCCTTGCACACATGGGATAATGATTCTCTCAATAGGTTGCATGCGATGTATAGAGCATTGTTCTTAACTTAAAAGTTCTATAATATTAATTCAAGGCATATGGTATGAGTTTTTTCTTCTATTTTACATGTCCAAGGCCATAACATCCATACTTACTATTGAAAATACTATCCTAATAACACCAATGTCCCCACTCAAAGGATAGTCACACCTTCCCAACCATGTCCATGTCCACGACTCAAGACCCGTACATGGTGTTTGAAAAAATAATGGTTCCCATATGCTCACTTATAAATCAATGAATCATCATCTTCTCCTCAACAGACTATTATCTATGGTGTTTCAAGGTGTTATAAATGATTATTCATCTCTAGAATATAACCTAAGAGATTAATTCTTTATTATCCTCCATTGACTATTGTAACATGATTGCAACAACATATATTTCTTAAAAAACTTAATGGTATCCATATCTCGACTCCAAGTACAAGAATACACTTGGTATATCAAGTGTGATGTTTGAAGGTAATGTTCTTGTCCATGGACGCCTTAAATATTTATCCATGTGTCAATGCCTATGATAGAATTTTCAAGAATTGGCAAGGTCACATGGCCAATATGTTGCGATTAAAAACTTATGATGAACACTATGATATTATCCCCCTCTTCTAAGACAAAGATTCCAAACCAAAGACATGTTTTTTGGTTCAAGGTTTCTCTCATGGAACTTAAACCTTGCAATCTAAATTTAAAGTCTTAAGACCAAATTTCTTCCATAGACCATAGTATAGCTACAAATACCCATATTACATAGTAAGTAATAAAAATATCCATAAGGTTCCCATATGTGAACTCAAAAGAGAATTACACTCTCGAGAGGTGAGGAAATGGTTCAAGGAATTTCTCTTTTTGTTTGATGTGTAGAAGGTTACCACAAGTTAGAAGGCCCACTTTTCCTCTATTGAAAATATCCATTTCCTTGCAACCAATATTGGATTCTCAAAACCTTATGAAGCATCCCATATCACAAATAAAAATACATTAATATACTTGAAATAGGTCATGCATGGTGGTTGGTGTTATTTCTCTCAGTCCTTGAGCCCTAAAAGAAACCATTTGCACCCTACACTTAAGTTCATGGACCTACCGTGAAGGTGGTGTTTCACAATATGTAAATTTGGTACAAGATTCCCTTACTCAACCAAGCTCATGGTTCCTTGGATGGATCCATGGTCCTTAGCATATTTAAACAAGATTCTTAGTTCCTTAATATACTATGTTTCTTTCCTTGACCATGTGTAGGGATTAAGGATATTCATTTCCACTATAGAAAAATGCCTAATGGAACCCATATCCTTTGATAATACACTAAGGGGAACCATACAATTTATTGGTATTATATGATGAAGAGTGAAAAACCATCAAAATATTTTGTAAGGATTCAAATCATGTACTATTATGGTCAATGTGAGTCAATAGTGCCGAACCCTCTTATTTCCCTTTTTACATAATATCAAATCACACCATTATATTTCACTTATTGAGGAAAGATTCGAAGTGTTAACATTTGTGACTATCAAACTAGACTATTACATTTCATTGATCAGAGTGAGATTCAAATTGTGCACATTTGTATCTCTGGAAAACTTGTGAAGATATCCTCATCACAAAAATATTTGGTAATTTTTTGACACATGTTTTTTTTAAATGCAGCGATGTGATAGAAAATTATGAAAATTTCATTTTAGAATAGTAATTTCCAAGGAAAAGAAAAAATAGGGTTCAAAATCACATATTTTTTATATTTCTAGTGTTTAAAAAACTCTATTGATGGGGGTTCTTACACTGTCGACACCCTTCGACATGATCTCCAAAAACACAATCCCAGGAAGGTTTTACTCTATCCAGAAACACCTACGAAGTAGATGTAGTCTCACCTGAGATGTTTGAGGGAGAGCTGCAGGAACCACATTTTCATAGAAGGGAAAAATACTTGCACACTTATTCTTTCTATGTCACAATACCACCCAAGGATCTGGGAAGGGGTTTCTCAGTTTAACATAAACTATTCATCATCATTTGCATTGAAAAATACTCATCATCATTTGTACCAGATTTACTATCACAACATTTCATTATCCAAAAAAGAGATCGATAGGTAATAACTCATTCATTATGCAAAAACTTCTCATCATCCACACAGTCGAACCGTTAAGAGATTATATCACATTACACTAAACATTCATATCGCATCATATCAAATCAATTTAATTAATAACAACGGCAAGACATCACAAGATAAGAGAACATCATGAACAACATAGAAATTCTAGTAACCTCCTGATATTAAATTTTGCAAGTCCAAATACATCTTAAAAAAAAATCCTTTGGTCGACAGTCTCATACCAAAACCCGTAAAACAGTTCGCAAGACAGGAAAACATAAGATTCATTCCCTGAACTAAGGTCATCTTTCTTCTATAGTTCTAACTCTATTTATATGCTTGTGCCTTTACAAAAAGGTCCACATATAACTAATTTCCTAACTAACTTGAACTAAATTTATAATAATGTGACCAATCCGATCACTTGTCGACATCTTCCTCTTGCGTAGTTCCTTTGACCCTTGTCAGTTTCACACCATGCGCATCCAATCTACCTGCCAACATCCCCCCAACAAAAAATTGTGGCTCTCCCTCGAGCCACATCAACTAGATATTGTAAGTGCACTTATATTTACCTTGAAGTCATCATATTCCTTCTTGACTTTGTCGACCACTTCTTTGGTCCATGTGTTAATTTATGCACAATCTTCCATGTCTTGCTCAATTGGGTGCTCTGTAATTTTCTCTACCATTTGTGTGCTAGATTCATGAGTCATTCCCAATGCATTCACGACCTTCAAGGTTAACTACTCACCGATGTCCTGGAATTCATCCAACTACGTAGTTCATCACCGGTGCCTCTCCCACGCTTTACTGGGTCATTGTTGGAGCACTTTCAACTCCACTGCCTTGCTGACTTGCATCATTGGGGGAATTGTTTTCAAGGATGCTCACATTGCTGCTAGATGATCCTCTGCCTCATGAAGCTATGCACCTAGTTGCTGCAGTTGTTCATCCTAGATGATACTCATCCAAAATTGGGTGGTTTCGTCTGCCATCGCCTTGTCCATTTTCTCATAGTCGTCGATCTAGGAGGTTGTATCTTAAATCTTACCTTTGCACTCTGCAAACCTCTTTGGTGGTGTACTAGGGACTTCCTATTCTTGCAGTTGCTTCTTCTCCTTCTTCAAATCTGTGACAACTTTTCCTAGTCGTACTATCTTTTCTTCTGAAAACATGTCTGTTGTGATACCATAAATTTATTGGCATGCAACTACAATTTCCTTTTCTAGGCGCTCGTGGTTAGATAAGGAATTTTCTTTGGACCTGAATTTTTCCTCCTGCCCCTTCTTTAGTCTCTCAATTTCCCCTTGCGTTTTGCTAACTTGTTCTTATGACTTCATTAGCTTATCCTGAATAATTTCATCCTGGTACATGATCTATTGGATGGCAGCTTTCTGTAGTCGTGTAAGTGTGTGTGTGGGAATTTCGTTGATGTCAATACTGATGAAGTCGAACCGATATAAGGAAGCATTGACATATTCATTCCCTGACTCCAATTCCTACGATGGAATCTGTACAATATGCACCGTTTTCCAGTACCGATCTTAGTTATTTGCTGCAATACATCAACTCGAGGTACTTTATCTAGGATAGCATCCATTAAGGATTGCAGTAAACCCTTTAGCTGATGGAAATAGTTGGTTGAGTGTTTATTGAGTTGTGATTAGCTCTTAGAGGTCGCATTGATGATCACAGCTAGTATGTGATTGACCTGGTCATCTGCAATTTTTTTTCACTACTTCCCTCTCCCTGCTTGAGCCTTCTTCTGGTTCTTCCTTATTCAAATCATCTCTCTACATCAAAATATGTAGGAGTCTTGGATGACTCTTCTTTCGACTCCTTGTCGCTCTCCTTTTTCTACTACTATTCTATCGACATGTCAGGTGCTAGACCCACCTCCTTATTGAACAACTCCTCTATGCTGTCTGACACTTTCCATTCGAGAGACTAATCATCGTTAATTGCATATAGATATGATTCTTTCAGTTTATACATTATTGTGGTCCATTGCTTCTCACCATCACGTCACGCTTAAATATGTATTGCATGGGTTACCATTGTGAAGAGAGATATGTTTCTATACTGTGTATCCTCTTCCTTAGTGAGGTGTAGAACCTTTCCTGCTCCATATCATAGCGCATCCCAATATAAATAAAACTGTATTGCACAGTCAATTTGTCGGTCCTTTACATTGAGCCACCATAATTTCTAGTAATGTGTGCCCCTGCATGTTTGGATGACTTCTACATCCATTCCATGGTAATACGTGGGTTCCATCCATCCTACAAGTGCAATTAAAATGAGAAACCATGAATAAGTAAATGGTTGCTAACCTTGTTGAACCAACATTTCATCCTCCATCAATTGATTCAGTTGAAACAATGACCAGTTCATATGGACCCCTTCAGGGAACTTCTCTACACATGGAACTATGCAAGAAGTGCACTGATTGGGTCAGTTCTTTCTCATCATATTCATAGCCAACAACTTGGATGTGACTCAGATGGATTTTTTGTTGATAGTTTTGATTACGTACATGTATTTGTCCCTGACAATGTCGTACTTATTCTTCATCTTCTCAACTAGCCTCTTATTGTTGTCCTTACCCATGAAATATTGTGACAGGTTGGAACCCTTCATTTGTAACCCAATTATATTCAATATCAACTTGATTGTGACTCGTACCTTTGTATCGAGCCATAGGTATCCTTCATGAAAGAAATCCAACAACTACTTTATGCATGCATTGTCCTTTGTTGAGTGGACAAAATGGGGACGTGGATGAGGAATAAAATCCCTAAACACTGCAATCCCATAACCCACTATTTTGGTGTGCAAATAATCAGGCCTCCATCACCATGCGCCTATGTATCATAAGGTTCTACTATGCATTTTGGGTATGCCAGAATGTCATGGTATCTATAAGTCATCTTCATCAAATTTGGCATGAAATGCATGGTGACGTGCACCCCTTTTGGCATTGCAAGAATATCAATGGGATACCGTTGCTTATTGGAAAAGTTAACTGTTGGTGTGTCTATCTTCCTAGGTGGTACGTACCATAAGATATCGTCAATAGACACCCCCTTCCTGACTGTGAAATCCTATCCCCCTGTTGTCGAGGGCCCAACCTCTGCTTCAAGTTCGATGGCCCTGGTAAAAATTTGTGTGGATCTCTTCTTTAGTTGTGGGGGATTTGGGTGATTTGTGCCCCTTTTCTTCATTACAATCCTTGTTAGTTCTTCTTGAAGAACTGGTATTTCTTCTTTGATCAATGTCCTTTATGGAAGAGACTCATGGGTTCTACTGCTTGAAATTACCTGAGCCATCGATGCAACTTTATCACTTGCTCACTCTTCACTATGCTCTAATAATTACTATCACTCTTATTGGATCAACTATCATAATGGTTCATCCAACATTCTACATGTTTATTCTTATAACCTTGAAGACACTTGTGCGAATGATTTTGAACATCATGGATAAATCCTACAATGATCGACGGAATCTACTGCTAATTCTACAAATCCAACGGTCTAATTCCCCATAAATGTGTGTCCCATCTACTTGTGTTGTTTCCTGTTTAGTTTAACTATGCCATTTATTTCCTAATTTGACCCTATCATACTTTTTCTGATATCACTAAGCTTCCTTCCTGCTGCGACCTATGCATCTTTTCCTTTCTTGCGAGCTTTCCTGCTGTGATGACCTTCTCTTCATCATCTCGCACACATGTTTTATTTTTTATTTTATTTTATTTTTCTTATGCAGCATATTAGACATGGTGTCGTTCCTGTATATCTCGATAGGGATTTATCTAACTACCATTCAAAAGCATTGGTAGCAATGCACCATCTAGTTGTTGTAACTGCATCGCACCTCCTCTGGTGAGGAAATGAATTACGCAAGGTCCTAATGAATTCATCTATAATTTACTCGGGTGCTTCGTAAAATTGTTGTCCTAGAGGAGAACCATATATCCTCATTGAAAATACTCGACATCTTTGATATGTTGATCATGCCATTCCTTCTAAAAATCCTTTTCAACTTGCTGGTGAAATCCTGTGATGAACCGATCTTCCTCGAGCCGCATCAACTTTGTTAAGCATTCTTAAAGCGCTCCTTCATCATCCATACCTATCGTTGCTACAATGAAAAGGTTGGAAACATTATATTTCATCATCATGACCACTTCTTGTCCATAGACCATCTTGAATGGTTTTTTCCCCATCAAGCATTTACAGGTGGTTCCATAGGACCATAATATCTCATGAATATTCAAATCCTAATCATCGCATCTTGTGTTACATACCTTTGTGAGCGGATGCTCCAACACCTTATTGAAGGACTCGACTATTCCATTTGGTTGTGAGCGATAGGGAAAATATTCTTGTGATGAATCTTAAATTCCTTCGTCATTGCACTGATGGTACAATTGATGAAGTTAATCCCTTGGTCGCTCATCAATATATTTGGAAAACCAGACCAAGTAATGACATTATCAAATAGGAACCTTGTTGCAGTCGCAGCAGTGAAATCTGTCATTAGTGTTGCTTCCTTCCATCTAGTCAGATAGTTTGTCATTGTGATATGTATTGTGCACCCATCCTCTTTCCTAGAAGAATTAATGGGTCCCTAAAAATTGAATACCCATTTATCGAATGGTTGCAATGTTACCTAAGGTACTAATGGCATCTCATCTCGTTGTGATGGCTTCGCCATCCTTTGACAAACATCGCAACTTTTCGGATAGTCTGCAACATTGTTGTACATAGTCTCCCACCAGAGGCCATCTCGGAGTATCTTTATGGCAGTTGAGCCACCTCCATAGTGATCCTCCTACAACTTAGTCATGTGCTTATGCCAATCTCCATTCCTGCTCATGCGGTAGTACATACCGACGTAGAATCTCATCTAGTCCCATCTTGTAGAGTTGTCCAACAATGAGCTGAAAATATGTCACTCAAATGACAAGTTTCTTCTTTTGAGTAGTGGTAAAATTATCTAGTGCTTTCCCTTTCAATAAAAACTTAATTATTTTCTCATAATGGTCCTCCACCATACCGATCTTAAATTTCTGCGTATTAGGTAATCCATCCTCAATGTGGGTTGGTTCTTCTCCTGTCTCAATCCTTGACAAATGATTAACCCGACATTCAATCAACCTAGATTCATAATGATCTAAAAATCAAATTATTGGAAGAGTAGAAACCAATGACATATCTTCCCCCCCAACACAAGATGTTTGACCAAGTATTTTAATGCTAAATGATCGGTAAACATATTGAAGTGTCCTCCTAGCATATAGTGGTGTAATTTTTGTAGTGCATATACCATCACCAATCCTTCTCGCTCTGTCATGGTGTAGTTCCTTTCCATGGATGACAACTTTCGGCTCGTAAAATCAATGGGGTGGTAATTCTCCCCTTCACCTGGCTGTGCCAAACTACTCCTAGTGTGACCGATAATGCATCGACGTGTCTGTGAAATTCCTTCGTCTAGTCCAGAAAAACCAATATTGGCGATATGACCATCTTATTTTTTAGAGTGTTGAGACTCCCTTGACACTCATGGCTCCATTTAAATTTTCCATCTCTCTTCAATAAATTCTCCATTGGTGTTGTGATTGTTGTGTATCCTCTTATGAACTTCTGGTAATAGCATGTATGGCCCAATGTTTCTTTGAGTTTTTTAACCGTCATCGGTGGAGGAAGATTAACAATTATCGTGATCTTCGTAGGATCTACCAACATTCCTTCCTTCCAAATGATGTTCTCTAACAAAATTCCAAATGGTGCACAAAATATACACTTCCACATATTTAGAGAGATCTAATGTAATCAACATCTCTCCAGCATCAGTCGCAGCTTTGCAATGTGATATTTCACCAACCCATAGATAGTCCAATCATCCATGTACACTGCCATAAATTTCTGAATGAAATCTTTAAATGCAGCGACTACTATTCTTGAGAAGTTCACAAGTGCATTTTTTAGGACAAACGACATCATCGTGCACTAGAAACATCTCCATTATGTTACAAAAGTCATTATCTTGTGTCGATGTTCCCTTGTAATCTTTATCTGATGGTAACCTAAAAATCCATCTGTGAATGAATAGATCTCTTGGACATGGAATCCTTCTCGTACTTTATCGGTAAACGGTGTTGGGAACTAATCATGAATACATGCATCATTTAGCTTCCAGAGATCGACGCAGATCCATATTTCTCTCGTCTTCTTATCTTAAAAAACCATCGAACTAATCCATTCTAAATATTCCATAGGATCAATGATGCCAACATCCAACATTTTGTTGATCTCAATGTTTACTTTCTCCTTGTATGGTGGAGTCGGTCGATACCAACATTGCTTTACTAGCTTCACATCTGGCTTCAAATGGATCTTCATTTCTCCCAAGTCCCCTAAAATCCATTTCATCTCAGCAAATTTATTCAGGAATAAATCCTAGAAATCATTCAACAAATCAATGATCTTTGACATAGTAGCTTCATCCCAAAAATATCTGACATTGGTGAACTTCAATTCCTCCATTGTCCCAATGTTGACTTTTCATGTCTTGAGAGGTTGTTGTAATTTTTATGTTGGCATATTCTGTAATATCCCAAATACTGATATTCTATTGATACTGTGTATAATGCTGACTCGTACACTCAATCTTGTGAAAAAATACGAAATAATCATGCCTGCAAAATTGCCATGCAAATATACCCTAAAATATAACTGAAATAGGGCTAGGGTTTGCAGGAAGGAATTTAACACTTACCACTAATAAATAGGAAGATGATAATCCAGAGATCATATGCATGCATAAAGAGTTGAATAGGTGAGATAGCAGTGTTCCCTTCCTCTGGTTGACGCCCAACTACACAGAAGCTCTTCCTCAACTGAAAATCACCTTTTGGGTGGAGGAGTTGTTTGATACTGGTGAAACTTTGTAGAAATGATGGTATTCCCTTCCTGAAGAGAATGGTCGAATCATGTGGAATATTTGGCCTCTCTAAGCACCCTTGCAAATTGATACTTCAGTTTGGTGCTCACTCTACAAACCTCTTGGATATGATAATAGTTACTCGGAATGAGCAAACGAAGAACTGAGAATCACACAAGGAAATGGAATGAACCTATTGATGAAGAAGATGATGACATGTGGAAGATAAACTGGGAATCAGAGACCCAGTGAATACTTTAGGGTTTCCAGCTAAATCCCTAGTTGCAAAACATGAATTGCAAATGATGCTTCTAAGTGTACTGGATCCTGAACACTGATGTATACATTGAATGCCATTGATAAAGCTGGATGGTCTATCCCAAAGAAACTAGGGAATATATCTCACTGTTGAACCCTCACTAGTTGAATATGTCATCTTCAACCCCAACTGCTGTGGCTAGATGCTGTGCTACTACTCAAAAGATCCAACAATAATAATAGATACCTTCTTTATTCCATTAACCCTTCTTAAATATATGATCATATGCTTTTAGGGTTTTCATGTCACTTTTAGGGTTTTTGCTTCACTTTTGCATGCATGAAATTCTAATTTCATGTTGACTTTAAAACTAAATAAATAAGGCCTGCATGATCTACATGCCTTAGGTTATGAACTTTGATGGCCTTCTTACTACACTGATGACTTAATAATACAGAAGTGATGTACCTTTCTACTCCTAGTGCTATCAGTCCTCAATTATCCCCTTTTCTTTAATACCCACTCGAACCTATGGAAATAAGATAGGTTAACAAATGTATTAGGGTGGTTTATTTGGAAGAGGACATTACAGTCCTCCTCCCTGAAAATTGCTTGTACTCAACCAATCTTCGACCAATATACCAAATCATCTGTCCCTGTCTCTTCTTGACCATTTTTATCAACCCGTTTATTCCACTGTTGGGTGTCCCTTATTTTCCTTCGAATTTGTGCTTCTTTGCACCCATGCTTTTTATTCCCTCATATCTTTTGGGGTTCTTTCGAGGATCGAACATGCTAGTTTTGACTCCTTGTCCAAATTCCCTAGGGCTTTGTTTTAGGTACAACAGATCCCATGTTTGATCCATAACATGGGAACCCCATTTCTTACATGCAAAGGTAATTTTTCATGATTCCTTAAGTCGTTTTGGGGTCCCCATAATGTTTATCATTGTTTCTATGATTTGACTTAGTTAAATTTTTGAAATTTATGCATGTTTTGTTTTCTTTTGGTGAGTTACGGAAGACTATATTTCCCCCCCCAAAAAATTATGTCCTTCTCACATCCCGCAACCCATAATGTGGATTGCGGGATCTTGAAGTTTAATATTTGCAATTTTTCCATCTCACATCTGGCACCCCACAAATGCGGGATGTAGAAGCAGAAGTATTTTTATGAATATAGTCGGTCATCCCGCAATTGTTGATTGCAGATTGGGGAAAGTGATTTTTTTATGATTTTGTTGCGTGTTCCCGCAACCCGCAACCTGCAATTTGTGGGATGCAGATTGCGGAAAAGGGTTGAATAAAATTTAGATATTTTATGATCCTAAATCCCATAATTGTGAAATGCAGGTTGCGGGATGGTGAATAAAATTTAAACTTCACATTGTGATTTTCTATCCCGCAAGATTTAATCCTGATCATTTATTCATTTTAATCCTACGATATTAATTTGACCCACAGAAAATCTATATATAAGCTGGTATCTTATATTTTTCTTTACCATTTTTACTATTGCGAATTACTGTGTTGGGTTAATTTTCATTTGTTTTTACCAGATAATGCCATCATAGTCCAGGTTGGTTTCTTATTCAGTTTTTAGTTTAATTGCTTATTGTAGCTTTGTTTGAATTAGCCTTGATTTTTTGCTTTACGATTTGAAAGAGAGTTTTCCCTAAATTCCAAGAATGGCATGGATTACCCACTGTAAAAGCCTTCAAAAGGACATGCTCACCAAGGACCCACAATTTGGTATTTTCTTGGACACCAGTGGTAGAGTCACTAAAACTTATCAAATTGAATGGCCTAGAGTGTACTCAATTTTTGACAATGATGACTTCTCTGATATATAGAATTACCAGTTGACCTACCAAATAATTACGGATTTTGGACTCCATGCCATAGCTGCTACACCTGCCATCCTTCCTTATAATGTTGCAGTCAAATGGATCGTGGAACACACAAACCCTAAATACCATTAATTCAATGATAGTGTAGGGTCACATCTAGATACCTTTCATCCCGAGGTCTTTATTAGAACCTATGGCCTTAAACCGGCTAGACAACCCCTCAATGTAGAATTTTCCCAAGCCTCCAAGGCCAAGTTCAAATTTGATGAAATGTTAAAATCTTGGATGAATGAACCTGGTAAGTTCTCACAGAGGAAAGATGACCTTTATCCTATCACCTGGTTTAGGGAACGTTATTCTTTTCTAGCAACCATGTTATGTTGACTTTATGGTCTTCCCAATTGCTCTGTTTTTAAATATGAATGGGATCTGATAGCTCATGATGTCCTAACTACTAGTGAATATTTCCCATGGGATTCTGTCTTGTCACTGGAGATTAAAACATCTATCCAGGATTATCAAAAGGTTACTGCCCAGAAGAAACCCAATTTCTTCTTTTCGGCCTTTGTTATTGACGTATTTTGCACTGAGTTCCAATATCCCAATCTCGGATAGAATTGGACTTTACCAGCCCCTCCGGTGCCTATTTACTATTCAGAATTGTGGGATGCTAATTATGCAGCCAGGTTCTATGATATTTGTGAACACTTCCTCGACAACATATATTTTTCAATATTCAAAATGGAAACTCCCTCCTTTTCAGCTGAATCCAAGACCTTTATTTCTACAATTGGTGACTGGTATGTTGGTGAGTCTTTTTCATATATTAGAATTTGGGGTGGAAACACTGTTCACATGCTATCCAAGATTTTTCCTGACAGATTGGTCATTGAAGAAGTATCTTTCCAAACTATTACTGACGGGGCGTATAAGAAACTCGTTGGCCCCAAAAGAAAAGGTTGGCCCAAATTCCCTCTGAACCTTGGATTACTGCTCATTCCAACTTCGACTTGAGCTGTAGTGCTAAGTGATCATATAGTTTCCTTGAAGATTGTTTTTTCTAGCAAAATAAAACGTGACCCCAAAGGGTTTCTGGATGCTCATTTTAAGCAAAACCATGTCAATATTGGTTATATTCATGAGCAAGTCCCTGATGACTCTATCTACCAGGGGGAATATACCTTTTATAAGGTCTTGTCCAGGGCCAAAATCAAATAATAATGGAGTCAAATCTTACAGTATCAAAAGGAACTCAAAATTAGGATTTAGAGATATAGAGCAATGGAAATGGACCTCCTGGAAAAGGTAAGAAAGGGAAGGGAATAGAAAAAAGTGCAAGCAACAAAGGTTCTATTAGTAATGACTAATCCAGATAGGAATAAAGGCAAATCTCCTATGCAAGATCTCCCAGAAGTGACAGTCTCTCAACAACTAAAGGTTCTGATGCACATTTCTTAGTAGTCAAAGTATAAATTGGCACAGATAACTTATGTATTGGATAATAAAGTAGATGCAACTATTAAGCTTATTCCCAACATTTAGGTGACTACTATAGTTATCCAAGCAGTTGAAGAACAAGTAGTAGTTGATGTTAAGCCACTGAAGAATCATAAAACATAGGTGATTGTTTCTCAAATACCTACCATTGACCTTGGCGACTCTGATGTTGAAGAAGAAGTGCATTCCTTTGTGCTTGTAACCAAGGAAGTGACTGAGCCTTTGAAAACATTTGTGGATTTGTTCAATGATAATGGAATGGAAGACTCTATTCCTAATTTAAAGATACCAAAATTTGTCTTTGTTCCTATTTCATCAACTATAGTGCTCCTCCTCTCAATAATCCGCACTCTTTCTACTTTTCCTGATGGGGTCATCCCCTTGTCCCCATTATCCCAAATCTATAATTCTTTGAGCTCACCTCTTGTTTCTATCTCAGTTATGTCACTCCAACACCCTTTGCTACAGTCCACTACTAAATAAGCCCAATATTTTAAGACTCCTTTGCACCTACCTTCATTTACTCTAACATCATCATTAGTTTCTGAAAAGATCTTAATGTCTTCATCATCACTTCCAGCTGTTAGCATTCACATTCCATATTTTGAAAATTCTATTCCAATTTTATCGTCAACTTCTGCAACAGTTGTTGTTCAAAAAAATTCTTCTCCTTTACCTACCACCCACATTACCATGTTTATGCCTCCTGCCACCATCACTCAGACATTCTCTTTGGTTTTCATAGTAATTGGGACTTTTTCATTCACTGAGTCAAGGGCTGAGTTTGATGAAGATATTGTAATATATCTTGGGGACTATTACTATAGAAAATATGATAAAGCAGTGGTTATAAAAGGAAAAAATAGGAGCAACAATCAAGGTGGTATGGATGCATTTGTCACCAATTAGATAGTCTGGACTCAACAGTCTGGTGATCCTCAGGTGGATGCACTAGATACTGCTGCTGCTTTAGGCACATTCACAGGTGCAACCCTCCATGCAGTAAATCCATTAAACAGGGAGTTTGACAGAAGGAAGGAAGAAATAAGAAAGCTAAAGGAAGAACTAGAAAAGACTAAAAGGGAACATGAATCTTATGTTTCTGATCTTATGAAGGAATATCAAGACAAGTATGATGAATTACAGGTGAATAATATTTCCCTCCATACTGAATTGCAAAATGAGAAGACTGCAAAGGCCATCATTACACAGAGGATAGCTTCACTTGAAAATCAATGTGAAGATGCATATGCAAGTGCAACTTCTTCTACGTTTTCTAGGTTTACACAATAGGAGTTCAAGGAATTGGCTATCAAGGTTAACTAGGAGCATCATGAATTGATAAGTGAGTTGCTCCAAACTATGGATGATACTTTTGAAACTTATATAGCTTTTGGTAGGATGTCTATTGTCCTTGAGGATAAGGTAGATAAGAGAGAGAAAGAATCCAAAGCTTATGATGCTATTGTGGATTGGAAAAGATATATGAAGGACAAGCCAAAAAACATTATCATCCTCTGCAGTTTTCAGCTGAAAAAGGTCAAAACTGTACTAAGTGCTTGGCTTGACCTTAATGAGATGGTTGAAAATACTATCAAGAAAGCACAGGTCATGTGTGTAAGAAGGTGTTATTCTGTTGAGGGTATCATGGATACATTGTGTTTTCCCACAGTGGATATAATTAAGAATTCCTGTCCTCCAAGACTGATGATCGAGCAGGTTGAACTTCAACGAGATGAAGCAAACGAGAAAATTCAGGGACTCAATCATATCAGAATTGGAGATGTGGATCAACTAATCAGACAACCCTTGGCTATTGAGGGAAAGATCCACATTTACATCCGCATTTGGCACAAGTTAGCTAAAAATGAAATGGAGAATTTTAAATGTGATGCTCAACTTGGGTTCAAATCAGCTAACTATCCCAACATTGAGGAATTGCTAAGGATTTGGAATAGATGGCAGGATTTTCTTGGTTATTAGTTTTATTTCAATTTTTCTGATCCCAATTTGTTGGGGGATCTATTCCTTGTAATAATTATTTAAAGGGTGGACTTCACATGTACTAGGGATGATTTTCTGGGAGGGAAAAATATGGACAAGAGATTGGTGATACTCTGTTTACTTGAGGTTTTGTAATTTTTTGCAAACTTTATCTAATACAGTGATGTTATGCTATCAGATCTCTTTCTATTTATTTGATTAAGTTTCCTTGAAAAATGATGATTTTTCCATTTCAGATGGATCACTGTTAATGTTAATATTTTTCCATCAATAAGTGCATTTATTTATAACCTTGATTTCTCTCTGCTAATGATTCATGTGTTGATAAAGTGTTAAAATATTTTATTCTATTAATATCTTTATCTATTTCTGCAAATGATTACACAGTAAAATCGATTATATATGTTAATTTTTCAATTGACATATTGATTACAGGTTAACCTTGAATGTGTTTATTTCAAGTTGCTATTAGTCAAATTTTGTTGGTTGATTGTAAATTGAATTAGTAAGTAATCGATCTTGTTTACATTTTTGTTAATCTGATTAAATATTTATTAGTATTTCATCTTAGGTTAATTTCGGAACAAACCATAACATCTTTCTTAGAGTAGTGTAGACTTAGTTTAGGTTTTCTTCATAGTTAGATTAAAATTTCCCTTTTACTTTTTCTCACCTATCCAGTTTAACTTCATTGGGAAAGAGATTCTATCAGGATAGAAAAAAACAAGTGCCAGTGGAGGCCTTAGTATCCATGGGTGTTAACTACGCCAAACAGCTCAAGGATAGGATAATACTTGTGTAGGATTATCTAAAGCCTTTGGATAAGTTTTCATCCTCTGTTGTGAGCCTAGGAACCCATTCTAGCAACCTACACATATGAGGCTTCAATAGGCTCATCCTACCTTTTTTTAGATTTCTACCCAGAAATCCATTCACATACCAGTGTTTTTTCCTTAAGTCTTATGTGTTGGAGTTTTCCATTTACTTGTGCGAGTATTGTCCTCATGCCTGAATATGGTGGTCATCCCCTTTGTTGTGGCTGATCCTAAAGATTCATTGAGAATTCCCCTTAGGAATACCCTCTTCCCATCTGGTGCCAGGAACTCCATCTCTAATGTTTGGTAATTGGTTGAGTATTTACCAATTGAGTACAGGCATTGTACTCCCAAAACAATGCTCGTGTCTAGAACATCTACCACATAAAATTCATCCACCAATGTATAATTCCAAATATGTACCTGTAACTAAGGTATCCTCTATGTACATTTCATCCTGTGATATCTAGCCATGATAATTGTAAATCCCTCAAAGTCCTCAGTAGGAAATATTTTCCTCTCTACCCAAGAGGCATCTATAAAGTTCTGGGTGGCCCCACCATCAATCAAAGGAATGGCACGTTGTCCTTGGATACCTCCTCTGATACTAATAGTATGGAAGATGGGGACTCTTGTGAGGGTAGCAATAGTGGATCTCTGTGGAAATTGTTCCAATTCTGTAGTGTGTATTTCTTCATTCGGTTTATGCTCTGACTCATCTTCCTCACTTCTATCTGGAAGTACCTCAATGAGGTGTACTTTCCCTTTACCCATACATCCATGGTCGGGTACCCAAGGTTATTTTCAATTAAAACATAAGTTATTCCTTCTCAAATCTTGTTGTGTGTCCTTGTTCAACCATTCCCTCTGTGGGATTATCCTTTCCCTATTTTCCTAGAAGATTGGTAGATTTTTCCTTGTTTTCTAGGAGATTGGTAGGTTTTTGTGGAAACTTGTTCTTTGGAATAGAATCTTGTAGGTATAGAATCCTACTAATAGCATCTTGCAAAGTAATTGTCCTGTAATCCGTCACCCATTCATGGAGTGGCTCTGATAGTGCCTCCATAAATAGCATAATCAACCGACTCTCTGATATGTCAGATGCCATAACTACAACTCTCTAAAATTTGGATATGAATGTCTTTGCACTGCCTGTCTTCTTGAGCTGAGAAAGTTCCCTGAAATGAATCTTTAGGTCCTTCTTATCAAAGTGATCCATAAGCCTCTATGTGAAGTCACTGTAGGAGGTGATAGTGTTGTCACCCAATGTCACCAGTCCGTGATACCACCACTCATGTGATTCCCTATGTAAATGTAAAGTATCCAACTTGGTTGCATCTATCTCTGTCATGGGGTTAAGTTGGAAATAAGTGTCTAACTTATGTACCCAAATTTTGGCTAAACAACTAGATGCCCTATCAAAGTTGGGGATGGTCAGTCTCTCGAAAGTGCGTTGCAACTTAAAATTATGATTGAATGCTCTATTGAATCCTCTTGGCATGTTCCTAATTTTCATGTTGTAAAAATCAGAGAAATTCATGGCTGAATGGAATTCATCTCCCAAATCCTTGTACTCCTATAAGTATGCTCCAAATGGTTCACTAGGTTCTGTTGGCATGACTGGTCCTACTACTGCATCTACCAAGAAGTGAGGCATAGTATGTCTATTGGAAGGTTTGTTTTATATATGGGGTCTATTTTTCATATTAGTGTATGCATGCCTCCCACTAATACTAATAGATCCTCTATCTACTAGTTAAAGAGGTATACAGTTATGACCTGGTTCTAGTTTCAGAGCCAACCTGTTTATTGCATGCAGTACTTCCTTCTACACTTTGGCTAGGTCATTCAATGCACTTACCAAGCTGTGAAACTCCAACCTATATTCCTCTTCTCCTGTTCCTTTCCCTTTGTCAGAGTGTATACCTATTGGGTCCATGTCTGAGTTGGTATCTTCTAACCGGATATTCTCAAATTCCTGCTCCTCAGTGTACCTACAAAAGTGTCTTCTTCTGTATTCATTTACTTCTCATGTTCAATCCCAAAGCTGGTGAGGAACATGCTTTGATACCACTGTAATATCCCAAATACTGATATTCTACTAATACTATGTATAAGGTTGACTCGTACACTCAATCTTGTGCAAAAATATGAAATAATCGTGCATGAAAAATTGCCATGCAAAAATACCCTAAAATATAGCTGAATTAGGGCTAGGGTTTGCATAAACGAATTCAACACTTACCATTGATAATCAAGAAGATGATACTCTAGAGATCATACGCATGCATAAATAGTTGAACATGTGAGATATTGGTGTTCCCTTCCTCTGGTTGACACCCAACTACATAGAAGCTCTTCCTTAGCTGAAAATGACGTTTTGGGTGGAGGAGTTGTCTGATACCGATGAAACTTTGCAGAACTGACAGTATTCCCCTCCCGAAGAGAATGGTTGGAGCATGTGGAATATTTGGCCTCTGTAAGTTCCCTATAGAATTGATCTATCATTTTGGTACTCACACCCCACAACCTCTTGGATCTACTGATAGCTACTCAAATGAGAAAACATAGAACTGAGAATCACACAAGGCAATGGAATGACCCTGTTGATGAAGAAGAAGCTAAGATGCGAAAGATAAACCAGGAATCAGAGACCCAGTGAATACTTTGGGTTTCCAGCTAAATCCCCAGTTGCAAAACATGAACCTGAAAAATAATCGTTCTGAGTGTACTGGATCTTAAGCATTGATGTATACAGTGAATGTCAATGATAAACCTAGATGGTCTACGCCAAAGAGACTAGGGCAGATATCTCATTGTCGAACCTTCGCTAGTTGAAGACATCGTCTTCAACCCCAACTATCATGGTTGTACATTGTGTTGCTGCTCAAAAGCTCTAAATCAACAACAACAATAATAGATACATTCTTTATTCCAATAACCCTTCTTAAATACATGATCATATGCTTTTAGGGTTTGCATGTCACTTTTAGGGTTTTCGCTTCACTTTTGCATGCATGCAATTCTAATGTCATGTTAACTTTAACAATGAATAAATAAGGCATGCATGCTTCGTAAGCTTTAGGATATGAACTCTTGTGGCCTTCTTACTACATTTATGACTTAATAATACTGAATTGATGTACTTTTCTGCTCCTAGTGCTATTAGTCCTCAGTTATTCCCTTTTCCTTAAGACCCACTCGAACCTATGGTAATAATATAGGTTAATGGGTGTGTTAGTGTGGTTTAGTTGGAAGACGACATTACATCTTCGGTGCCATGATATCTTGACTTTCTTTAGATTTTGTGATATTGATATTCCTTGGACCATTCTCTTGTTATATTGTAGCATTTTGTCATCAACTATGTTGATGGTTCTTCATGCGATTCTATAAAAAATGGTACATGAATTACTTCCAATACAATATTGTGGATATGTCATAGTGCATTGTGGATCATTGAATCTGTTGTGTAAAAGCATGAGAAAACCTGATTGTCAAATATCCCCAGGTTTTGATTTCTCCTTGCAGCTCTAAGAAATATACCATCTCCTTGGTATTTCATCCAATGTGTGAACAAAGGCATGTACCCATTCCTTCTTGGGATTTGATACCTATGTGTTTTGACATGTGACCAAGTGATCATTTGGATTGTTCCTTCCATCCTACTTTGTTCCTGGATATTTCTCTTCTTCATTGAATCGAACCTCCATGCTTTTGCGACGACAGTGATATCATTACACCGAATATTTATGTGTCTCCCACCATCTTTTTGTTTCAGATACCTTATCTTCAATCTCATTGATAAAATCAATTGAGTTAGGTAATCCCTCATAGTTTGATAGCTCAATAGTTTATGTTGTGACCCAACACAAGGATTGGTGATATGTCCACATTTCGAGATCGATACTTATTGTAATTGATTTTTCCATTTTTCTAATGCATCATTAGAGTTCGATGATGCAGATCTGGAGCTTCACCAACATAGCCCCCCGTCTGCGGTGGGATGGATGTTGTCTCCATAGATGGTGTAGGCGTGGTCCCATCCTCCCACAACTTCTTCTTTTACTGGTCCATATATCATCGTCCCTCATTAGGATCCAAAGGTGCAATGACACACATGTTTCTATTTTCAAAATTCATCACCCTCTTCTTAAAATTGATCACCACAATATTTTTGTTTTCCCTCCTGGTCCCCAATAGTATAGGATAGGAACTACTATCATCCACTATCTCAATGACGTCGAAATTGGCATATGTCTTTAATCCCTCGACTTCGACAAGTAAGTGAGGTACCCAAACAATTGGTGACACCCTATATTGGTTTTGCAACCACAATTGTACAAGGGACCATATTAATTTAGGTATTCCCTTTCGTTCCCATGTCTTCTTTGTCAATCTATTGGTGTTGGATCTTAGATCAAATATGACTGAGTTGAAAACGTAATCTCCAATATGGGTGTTAATTCTCATTTCCCTTCCTTTCTTCCACTTCTATAGAGAATTCATGTTGTGATTTTGTTGCCCCTTATCCTAGCGGTTTACCAACCTTGCGACCTTTTTCTAATGCATCCATAACTTTTGCTAGCGACAGACAACTTTCTAGGAAATTTTTCAATGTTCCAATCCTTAGTGATGGTCCTGATTTGAATCAAAAGTAGGTGGAATTTCATAAATAGGAATTTCATGAGTGTTGAAGAAAGTTTCATTCTCTTTGTTGACATCTAATTGGACCTTCTTACGAGCTTCTAATCGAATCTTCACAATTGGACTATCTTCTCCCGTTGTCGCACCTCCTCAAGTTATGACTCCAACATATGCAGGTTGGATCCTGGGTTCTGCCAAACCTTTTCCTATAGTTGGTCCTTGATTTTGATTCTAAATTTGTTTTGCATCTTTTTTTGTATTATGGTTCACATTTTGGGTTAGTTTTGGCGGGTGTGGGACATTCTTTGCTTTCCAATTCATGATTAGATGTGGACAGTCTTCAATAGTATGATCTGAAACAATACAATAAGTACACTAATACTAAATGTTTGGTCAGTCTCACTGATAATGGCCCAATACCCCATAATTATAGCATTGTATAGGTCCATAACCTTGTCCCATACCTCCTCCTCGACCAAAGCCTATTTCAACCTCCTTGAAATCCTTCGTGGAATCCACCTTGTAGCTGGTATTGTGCTTGATTAAATTGTTGTTGCTATTGATTATATTGCATCTGATTGTACTATTGTTGCGGTGAATAAAACTATGGTTTTTGTTGAAAAAACTACGATTTTTGTGGTTTCCTCCTCTTTTTCAGTCACAATTCTTCTCCTTTCATGAAGTATGTAACCATCATTATTTCTTTGAGCAATTTATATGCTCTAGAATCCTTCTCTTCATGACTAATAGAGAGACAGAAATTATAGAACAAATTTGCAGGGTTCGATACTACCTTTTGGATATATACACATTCCTCGTGCTAATGTCCTCAAGTTTGACTGATCCAACACCAAGGAAAAGTGCATTGAATTAATGTACTAGGTGCGCCATACTATAAGTAATCGCAGGATTCCAGACATTCATTCTTGTGATGTCCTTCTATGTGACATCGAGTACACCATACCTCTTCACAGACATCCTTTCCTTTCTTGATATCTTGCAATTGAATAATCATATTCTCCAATTATTATTGGATCCTATTCACCCCAACGTTGGTTTCCCCAATTGGTGAAGCATCGATCTCCAAAGCCTCAGTTTGTGTCGCAATATTCTACTGCATTAGCGCCATTTGGATGTGTGGTACTTGTTAACCCAAAAACTCTATCACTCAGCTCTACATGGCCCATACCTCCTCCTCGACCAAAGACTCTATTTCAACCTCCTTGAAATCCTTCGTGGAATCCACCTTGTAGCTGGTATTGTGCTTGATTAAATTGTTGTTGCTATTGATTATATTGCATCTGATTGTACTATTGTTGCGGTGAATAAAACTATGGTTTTTGTTGAAAAAACTACGATTTTTGTGGTTTCCTCCTCTTTTTCAGTCACAATTATTCTCCTTTCATGAAGTATGTAACCATCATTATTTCTTTGAGCAATTTATATGCTCTAGAATCCTTCTCTTCATGACTAATAGAGCGACATAAATTATAGAACAAATTTGCAGGGTTCGATACTACCTTTTGGATATATACACATTCCTCGTGCTAATGTCCTCAAGTTTGACTGATCCAACACCAAGGAAAAGTGCATTGAATTAATGTACTAGGTGCGCCATACTATAAGTAATCGCAGGATTCCAGACATTCATTCTTGTGATGTCCTTCTATGTGACATCGAGTACACCATACCTCTTCACAGACATCCTTTCCTTTCTTGATATCTTGCAATTGAATAATCATATTCTCCAATTATTATTGGATCCTATTCACCCCAACGTTGGTTTCCCCAGTTGGTGAAGCATCGATCTCCAAAGCCTCAGTTTGTGTCGCAATATTCTACTGCATTAGCGCCATTTGGATGTGTGGTACTTGTTAACCCAAAAACTCTATCACTCAGCTCTACATGGCCTACACCACCCAAGGACACCCATGCACGACCCTCATTTCACCCCATTGGACCCCCACACCCTCAAAAAGGCTTAAGAATGAGCAAAAGGGCTTAAAAACCCCAAAAAAGAGCATAAATAGTTATCCTAGGGGCTAAAGCCTCCAAAAAGGGGCTAAAATCCCTCAAAGGAGTTAAAAAACCCAAAAGGAGCTAAATATAGGGAAGAAGGGGCTAAAATCCCAAAAAAGAGGCTAAAGGCCCAACCAGGGGCTTAAAACCCAAAAAATCCCCAAAAAAGCTATAAATAGAGGGGTGGGGGTCACTCTCAAAACACTGATCCCTTGCATACTATTATGCTGCCTGAGTGGATGCCTTGAGACCCTTTGTCTCTCAAGCCACCCACACTCCCTCTCCTCCATCCTCCATTGAGCCATAGCTCCCCCATCCAAGAGAGGTGCTTCTCCAAGCTAGGGCATGGTGGCCCATTCCATCTAAAGAGAAGGTATATCTTGTTATTTTATGTATTTCCTTAGTAGTTTCTTTGCTTTCTAATCCATGGTTTATTTGCAGGTTTCTTACCTAACTTGTTTTGCATGTATTTCAGTTTCTAACATGTTGTTTGTAGGTAGCTGGAGCTAAACCCTAACAGTGTTTGCAGAGGGGTTTTCAGGCATTTCTCTTCTTTCTATTTTATTTTGCTTCCTATTCATTTTTACTGCATTTCACCACTAGGAACCTACCCTTCTGTCCTATAGATGGAAGGTATCCATTCCTGCCGGCCTGTAGCAAGGAAGAAATCCATGCTACAAAACTGGTGACCATACCAGGTCGATCCCACAGGATCCATGGGTCTGTTTTTCAAAATTTCAAGTTTTATTTCAGTTTGTTCCCTAGGTTAATTTTTCTGTTAAATCTAGTATAAAATCCTATTTATTTACATTTTCTGTTACTGCCAAGCATCTAGAAGGAAAATCTGAGTCCATTTGGCCATAGTACATGTTACTGTTAGCCGGATCTGACTCGGGGTCAATAAATTTCCCTTTCCGAAGTAGGTCACACTTATTGGGCCCAAACAGGGGAACAGGTCTCTCATTTGGGCCTCACAGGTACGACTAGGTCGCCCTTTTACCCCCGAATGGTGCGACTTCCTTCAAAAAGACAGCTCGCTTCTGTCTCGAAAATTTGAGCGACCCCCTTGCCTGTTTCTGGAAACATTTGGCGACCCCGTCGCCACATTTGACCCGAAACATGCAATCTGTCACTGAGAATTGGGTTTTTAATAATTAAGGACTGTTATTGCGGCCCAACCACCTCTGTCCATCCGAATTGTTTATTTTTGTTTTTGTTTATGTTAGTGACAATTTCATGTACAAAACAAAGTGTAAATTAAAGATTTAATGGGTTAATGAATATAGTTTGACTAAAACTCACCTAAAATCAACAATTTTGCTTACCCTTCCTCCTCTACCCAGTCATCACCCTTCAGGGTATTCTGGCATAAGACGAAGGGCTCAACTCGTATAGTAATAGGCCCTTCACCTAATATTGTTCGAAACCACTAAAAATGAGTGACTTGAAAGGTAGAGGGGGTAGAGAAGGAGGGCTTCTCATGGTGCTCAACATCCTCCCTGTTGACCAACCTTGCATCTGGAAGGTGACCTGTGGATCTACGGATGGGATTAGTCCCATTGTGTTGAGAGCCCAGCACCTTCTCCTGGTTGAAGAAGGATATAGGTGTAAGGTAGTCACCTAGTCAGGCTATCACAATTCAGAATAAAAATGGTATATGTCTACAAAATTTCTATTTATTTACTACTTTCCACAATGATATGAACTCTGCGGAATATTCATAAACCATTTGCAGCCACCAGATAATAGAAAAACAAAATTACATACACACCATACCATGTAAATCAACCCAACTCAGTTCATGACACTGAGAGAGCCACTAAAATTTACAAAATTACACTAAGTCAAAACTACGGTGCGATGATGTAGTTGGAGTCTTTGAGGACATAAGTCCTTGAATGCCTTAACCATGGGAAGTACTTGGGCTTAGCCCAGAAACTCATTGTGAGGAGTACCACAGGAACCCCAAAGTAGCTGGCCGCTGAGAGGAATTGCCCAGAGAAATAGGCAACGACCCCCACCGATTGAGTAGAACACCCATGAGGAAAAAGCCAAGCACTATCTTCTGGCAGTCTTGGTGGCCGAGTGACCACCTACAACCAATAGGAAGCCATCGAAATCAGGGTCTAAAAAATCATTTCCACCAGTTTGATACACAAATATAACACAATTGATCCCTCATGCTCTTCCTCACACCTAAGAGGCGAGCCACCACAATTCGGGTCATTGAACCGACATCATCAAGACCATTCTTGATGACCTCTCACACCATCAGAAGGCCACATAGCCTCTGATTCATATTCAGATCCATATAAGTCTGAACCAGACTTGCATACTGCACCATCAAGCCCCATGGCTGGTACAAACCCAGATCCATTTTTCAACATAGCAACTGCTAGTGGACCCATGTCCACACCACAAACTATCACCAACAACCCTGCAGGCATCCTCGACACGATTATGCGAACCATGATAAGTTAGCTGCCACCACCCATAGTGACCAGCCAAGCTATCCCACTTGCAACACATGGGGGTAGTGTCCCTTCCACATACACTACCCCTCTTGTCACACAGGGGGGCAGTGGACCTTCCATACACACTGCCCCTCCTATCATACATGGGGGAACTGGCCCTTCCACCTACACTGGCCCTCCTGTCATACATGAGGGCAGTGGCCCTTCCACCCACACTGTCCCTCCCACCACACTTGGGGGCACTGGCCCATCCACAATGGTGCCACAAGTGCCCCCATCACTGTAGATGCATTATGCACCTGCAAACCCCAACACCATGGCTGCCCCATCTCACATCAAACTAGGGTCAAACCTCCCTTTCATGGCATGTCTCAACTTTCTTGATTTTCCCTAGTTAACAAATGACCTTATTCGCCATCAAACCTTTTGGCCTCCCATGCCAACCAAACTACCCTCAGATATTCCCAAGTTTGAAGGGAAGGGAGGGGAGTGCCCCTAAAACCACATCATGAAGTTTCATCTATGGTGCTCATTAAATAGCATCGTAGATGCTTTGATCAGGTTAAGGCTATTCCAACGCACCCTCACAGGTACCACAGCCAAATAGTACATTGAACTACCACAAGCCAAGTACCCCGATTTCAACTCCCTGGCTTTCATGTTCCTGCAATATTTCCAACTCCCCGTCAGATATGACAAAAGGGTGGAGATCTTGTTATCTTGCTGCCATAACATTGCGACCCATATAACCGACCACATCCATGAGTGGCGGTGATGCTGTAGTTTGTGTAAGATCTAACTTGATGACAGGATCTTCCTAGATTGGTTCCTCAAAACCATGCTCCCACCTATAGCAAAGGACGTCACATCTGAACATCCCCAATTCGAAGAGGAGGCCATCTTGAAAGCCCAAAAATTTGATCTAATTTATGCACATTCTGGGTACCTTTACACTGTCATTCCAGATGCTCCCCGTGCGGGTACTTCTCACTGGGATGCACCGGGGGCATCCCATGCTACAGATGGCATCATAGGCTTGGTCTCTCACCAACCACAACACCGTCCAACACCACTTGCAGTACCACCACAACCAAGCAACACTACTAGTGTTTCCTACCAAAACCAAACTCCGGACTATGCAAGAATGATGTCCTAGTCCGGAGTTACAACTTCTTAGGCACAACCTGGGGCACTGTAGCAGTCTCAGGCCTTGGCTTGGCCAACACAGCAATACACAGGGAAAACGCCCACATTTGTGGCACCGCCACCCACCCAAATATACTATGCACCACCAGTGCAAGCGGTTCAATCCCCTTCCCTTACTCCACCTTCTCCATTGGGACAAGTGTTTGCACAACAAAACCATCCCAACCAGCTAGCCCCCAATAATCAACAAGGGTAGGCTAGGAATAACCAACCCCGAAACCAAGGCAACAATCAACCACAGGGAGGCAGTCAACAACCAACCCCCCCCCAACAATGTCATGGTAAACCAGCTAGCCCAATATCCTCCACGACCAAATGCACCGAGACACAACACCTTGTTGCATACAAACCAACCATGCACACTCTGAGAGGTATACGGGCACTACACATTCGAGTGTCCCTTCATGGGTCGCACTAAGCAGGCCATTCTGAATGAGGTTCAACATGCCACCAACACAACGGACCAAGCCCAACCCAACCCGACACCACAAGGACCTCCTCCTATGGTGCTTCAAAACCCATTACCAGTTCAAGGATTGGTGGCAACCACACCCTCTCCCCAACCCAATCCCAACGCTCCAGGGGCACCTCCCATGGTAGAAACAAGCGTCCACCACCTGCTAGCTATGACAACTGAAGAGGTCAATCTACAAACTAGACAAAATTAGTCCAAAACCAACATCAAATCCATTGACACATCAGCGGCATCAACGCATAAAATAGTCAATGCACCTCTTCAGTTACCCCCGTCCCCGCGCCCCCCCATATTCTAGGTTGCCAATAACTCCACGGCTAGAGCTACTGTCAGCTACAGCATCGTGGATGATTTGGCCCAAACACCAACTTCCATGTCCACTCTTGAGGTACTCAAAACATGCCCAATGTAGAGGAAATCCTTACTAGCCGCCCTTGGGGCTGTAGACACCTCCGACTCCAAGTTGATCACATTAAACATGGAGAATGGAGAACTGCGAATGCCATCAACCATTTCCTTTCAAATCCTAGTGTCTATCCATAATTTGGTTGTGCACCGATGCATAGTGGATGAGGGGGCATCCACATGTGTTATGTATACCCTAGTTTGGTAGAAACTTGGATGCCCAATCCTGCAACCATCCTCCATAATTTTGTGGGCTTATGATGGCCATCCGACTAAAGCCCAAGGAATCCTCCCCCATGTCCCCATCACATTAGACGGGAAGACATTTTTGATTGACATAGAGGCTGTCAATGCTCAATTGGACTGTAACCTTCTTCTTGGAAGAAGTTATATGTATGCCATGAGATCTATTGCATCAACTGTCTTCTGTCTCATGATGTTCCCCCATGAAGGGAAAATCATGACAGTTGACCAGCTTACTTATCACGATCCACAAGGGCTAATGACACCCGCCAATGTTATCCCTATGATCAACACCATTGATCCACAAGGGATGACCACACATGCGAATGTTATCCTTGTGGTCAACACCATGGTTGACAACATACCAGCCTCCCCATTGTTGAATGTGGGCCCTGGGTTGTTTGCCGATACCACCATGACGGCTCCTTTCCCCTTAGTGCCACAACCACCGACACCAAACGAAACTATAGACTTGTGCATGTTCTCATCCAGCACCGCTGCACCAAAACAACAACTGCAGCCATAGCCCCAATTGCAACCACAACCTCATCCCCACATACAACCATCAGGGAGTTATCTGGGCTCCTCTCCAGTCTATACAATTCCCTTCCTCTTTCCCCCGTGTGGTGTCATGAGAAAGCCAGTAATGGCCACCTTGAACCTACCTAACTTTACATTGGGAATACCTGTGTGGTATCTTGATCCACTAGCTCAACCATCAATGCCCCAGGTAGTCTTAACCCTCGTACAACCCATCATGGTCGAGTCCCATCCTCCACCCAGCCCGTAAAAACCAAACACTGCACCCACACCTGCACCTCCACACCCAAAAAGGGCTAGGGGCAAGAATGCGAAAGCTACCGCAAAGCCTTAGCAGATCCTTCCTTGTGCCATCTGTGAGCAATAGGGCCATCCAACTCAGAACTACCCTAATATCCCAATGATCTGCGCACATTTGGACGCCATGGATACAAACAAAAACCTCCCCATGGTTGAGCTTCCAAGCACGCCAACAGCAAGAAAAAAGTCACTGAGAACAAACATGCTTGCGCCGTCTGCGGTTTGTATGGAAACTGTTCTCACCATTACCAAGACTTGCCTGAATTTTGAATGGATTTAGCTGACCTCCGTCAACATTCCCTTGAATCTGAGATCACCCTGATTGAAGAAGTTCACTGCCCACCTCCTTCTTTAGACACCATGTCCATTTCAACTGACCCGCTCGTCTCCACCTCCAACGACAGTCCATTAGACCTATCTCTTCATTGCTTCCACAATGATGAGGAGATACTTGAAGCCTTAACCACCCCAGAATACCCATGGGATGACATGCACCATCACTGGTTTTTCCTCCTCGAAGAAATTGTGTCGCGGTCTGACCAGTTTTCGGTGGAAACCAAATATTTCATTCATGGGAAAGTCGATTGGTTCAAGAACCCCATCCCGACACTAGATGCCTTCAAAGAAGGGAACATGGCCAACATCTCACAAACCATCAAAATCAACATCCCAACCAATCCCAAGGTTGTTGAAGAAATCATCCTGGGGCTATCCCGCTCCCCGGAAGAAGTCACTGCCTATAAAGCTCTCTTCCAAGAATTCTGTGACATCTTTGCCTGCTTTACACTAAAATGCCTGGCTTGGATCCATCCATCGTGGAACACCACATCGACACATGGCCCGATGTCACCCCCATATGTCAAAAGAAATGGCCCATCCATCCTTCCAAAGTGGTCATAGTCAAAACCGAGATAGAGAAGCTATGCATAGACAGCTTCATTTACCCCATTTCCTACACCACTTGGGTTTCTAATCTTGTTCCCGTGAATAAAAAACAGGTTACCATCCGCGTTTGCACAGAATTTCGTGATCTCAATGGGGCATGTCCCAAAGACAACTTCCCAACACCCTTCATCGATCAGATTATCGATGCATGAGCCGGACATGAGGCCTTTTCCTTCATTGACGGATTTTCCATATATAACCAAATTCAGATCCGGAAAGAATATTGCTACAAGATTGCATTCACAACACCATGGGGCACATTCATGTATCGAGTCATGCCCTTTCGCCTGAAAAATGCTGGAGCCACCTTGCAGCGTGCCATGACATATTGTTTCCAAAACCTAATTCACATCATCTTGGTCTACCTGGACAACCTTACTGCTCGATCACCAAAACAAGACTAACATATAGATGACTTGCGGCAGGTCTTTTTATGCTGCCGCAAGTACAAAATTCGCCTGAATCCCCTCAAGTGCATTTTCTATGTTTTAGCAGGCTGCATACTCATATTTATGGTATCCCACAAAAGGATAATGGTAGATCCCCTCAAAGTTTAGGCTATCCTTGATATTCCTTCCCCAAAAACTCAACACCAACTATAGAGCCTCCAAGGCAAGGCCAAATTCCTTCGCCGGTTTGTACCAGAGTATGCAACAAAAGCTTATGGATTCATTCGCCTGCTTCGCACAAAGATCCCCTTTGATTGGGATCAACAATTAGCACAAGAATCATTTGATGCACTCAAGAAAGGCCTAGCTTCTGCACCATTACTCTCAGCACCAGACTTCACTCGAGACTTCATTCTCTATGTGTTAGCCTCGGTCAACGCCATTGCTAGAGTGTTGGTCCAAGAGGACGATGCTCTCCATGAGCACGTGATTTACTACATCAGTAAAAAGCTAACAGGACCCCCACTACGATATTCACCTGAGGAGAAATTGGCCCTCGCCGTCGTCTTCTCATCTCAAAAGTTGCACCACTACATCATCGCAAACCATACTCATGTAGTGGCTAATTCAAACCCAATGAGGTACCTCTTAAGCCGCTGCCTTCTAGAAGTTCGAGCAGCTAAGTGGGTAGTCGTCTTCCAAGAATTCGACTTAGAGTTCATTTCCCCAAAAATAACAAAGGCACTCACGCTGGCCATGCTCATGACCAATCTGCCCCCATTAATCGGGTCATCACCCCCCAAGGATGATCTCCCTGATGATTTCCTATTCACAATATCCACGGATGACCCATGGTATGGGGACATCCTTCTTTATTTACAAACATAGAAGTTCACAGCACACTTAAACCATGAGGATAGGTGATGCATCTGACATCAATCCATTCACCACTTATTGATTGGAGATGTTTGTATCGCCGAGAGGAATTGATACCATCCTACGTCATTTCCTCACCTATGACGAGGCTGAGACCATCCTCAACAACTGTCATAGTGGAGCCTGTGGTGGCCACCTTTCAGGCTTGGAAACCGCCAGAAGATTCTACGCGTCGACTATTTCTGGCCTTCCATATTTGCTAATTGCATAAAGGCAGTCAAGCATTGTCACAGTTGTCAACTCTTTTCCCCAAAGGCAAGAACCCCCCCCCTGCACCATTACACCCCATAGTCACAGTCGAGCCCTTCTGCAAGTGGGAAATCGACTTCATGACAATCAACCCCATCTCGACCAATGGTCATAAATACATCATTATGGCAGTCAATTACTTCACTAAGTGGGCTGAGGCCATGCCCACATTTGATTGCAAAAGTAAAAAAACAACGCGCTTCTTCTTCAACCATGTTATTTCATGATTTGGTGTTCCTAAACAATTAGTTTCAGACCATGGAGCACACTTTCAAGACATCGTCTGGGCTGAATTGTCAACCATGTTGAAATTCGAACACCAGTACTGATCTTCCTACTACCCCTAGGGAAATGACCAAGTTGAAGCAGTCAACAAAATCATCAAAAAAATGCTGGAAAGGATGGTGGGAAACCATAAAACCAATTGGCATCACATGCTATTCTCTGCCCTATAGGCTTATCGCACATCCACAAAAACCGCAACCGGTTTCACTCCTTTCCGCCTAGTACATGGCGTTGAATCAGTACTCCCTATAGAGTGCCAAATCCCATCCCTTCGCCTCGTGGTAGAACTCCTCCCTGATACTTCGCCTTTAGAAGAATGAATCCTTCAACTCGAGCAAACCATAGAAGACCGTCGAGCTTCCCTCCAAGCCATTGAAGTAGTGAAAACATAGTCAAAGGCCCACTATGACTCCCATGTCCACCCTCTCACCTTCAGTGAAGGCAATATGGTTCGAGTCTACGACAAACCCAATGATAAATTGGGCAAAGGCAAGTTCGAGTCCATGTGGTATAGCCCATACGTCATCCACCGTTGCCTTGAAAAAGGTGGCATACACCCTTATTGACTCTGATCGACATCTCTTGGAGAACCCCTGCAATGGGCTCTACCTCAAGATATTTTATGCCTAACATCACCAATGAGTTGCTTCATTTTCTCTTCTTGTTTTTCAACATTTTCTAGCACAAGTTAGGAATAGATCCATTAGCTACTAATCCAAATTCACCCGGAACCGGTTCAAGACACCTCTCATGCCTTCGGGCTCAAATTTCTTTCTCCTTATGAGACCATCATCTCATGTTTAACAAACAAATTTTGGGACCGCTTCCCGAAATTCACTTTGATTTATGAGCCACATCATGGCAATGCAAGTATCTACGGACCTGTACTTACATCACTCTTCCCTATCACTACTCATGCGGGTTTTCGGGCCATCGCCCGTTAAGGAACATCATTTTTATTTTTGTAACATATAGCCGTCTACTTCATCCACCGCACATTATGCGGAGTTCTGGACCATTTTCCAGAAAATGAATTATTTCTATTGCATGTATTTGGCATATAACTGCCCCCGGACTTGCACTCACATCTCATGTAGACAAGTCCATCCACCACAACTCACACACAGCTCTCCTGACCTTTGTCTGAGAGCCACCTCAGTTTGCGTGCCTCTGCCGTGATCTATCCCGTGCATGTACTGGTATGTTTGAGAGCCACTTTCTCCATCCATATGGCATGGATGACCTTTGGACCACTGTCCACTGTCTCGACATGGGGCACCACTTGTGCCACCCTGATTGGTTAACCATACTAGAGTTTCCTTTAAGCTCTTTTCTGACTTCTAAAAGAATGAAAGATTGCCGAGTGCAACTGCTTCCTTTCATGCTCACTAAAGTATAGGAAAGGGCCTCTACATTGTCTCATTTACCTCCTTTTGCGGACTATGTAGACCATCAAAGGAAAAGGACCACCTTGGCATATTCAAGCCAAGATTGTTCCCCTCTGCATACTTTTATGCTTTCTTAGGTAGAGGGGCCACACTTTATGAAAAAACTCACTATGGGTTGTTGTTAAGCTCTTTTCCATCCTTCTCATGTAGAAAATATTTCCGAGCAAACTTGGTTTAGTTCATGCTCATAAAATTATCTGAATGACCATCCAGTGAGTATAGGTTTAACCTTTTTCGGCCTGATTGGACTACCAATGGTAAAGAAGTCTCTCATCCCCTATAGGATGGGTGAGCTCTCCTATGTATACTTTTATCCTTTTTTGGGCACAAAAGAGTACCAACAAAAAAGAGCCCCCACTGGAGTCTTCTTCGTTCTTTTAGACTCTCTAAAATTGAAAGCACCATCGAGCATTTACTTTCTCGGGCTCGCCAAAACTCCACGATATCGTACCACAATGGTGTCTCTAGACACCACCCCATAGAAAACAGTTTGGTAGCATTCCCACTTTGGGTTGCCTTTGTTCAGAGTACTCTACAATGTGTCTTCCTTGGATCCAATCAATATCAAAAGTGTCCACTTCCCCGAATTATTTCCCATCTGCAGTGACATTCCCGGTATTACAGCTATGATTCCATTCCCATGAGTCTGTTTCATTCGCTGCCTGGTCCACCCTGTCGTCATACTTTGAATAAAGGAAGTTTGAGTCTACTACACTCCCCCTGCCCCTGTTCATCTATTTCCCTCCCCCCCCATTCAGTGGGTCAGACTGCAAATTGTCTCACACCTTTCGGTTATCTCCCTCGCCCTTCTGCTCAAGGAAACATCATTTCCTTGACAAGGGGCAGGTCTCACTCTATCGACAAAAACATGCATATTCTAGAGGATAGACCTAGAGGTCCCTATTTCTTGGTTTCATTAACCTCATTGATGAGTTCCTTGGACCACTTGAGAGGAGTACTTAGTGCCTCTCGGGATGGTTGTTTCTCATGTGCTCGAATCCAACTACATCATTGCACCGTTGAGATTCGTACAAGGTTTGGTTTGTGCAGTACTTGGTCGAATACCCCAGATGTCATCGTACTCTAGCACATTGATGAGTCTATTCGAGGGACCTAAATAGGTTATGTCCCTTATGATTTTCGGGTTGTGTTGGAGAAATTGTTCAGAAGCCCCAATAGTGCTTCTATATAGATTTATGATTGATGTAGCATACTTTTACCATGGAGACTTTGACTCTCCATTAGTGAGTCCATACAGCTATGTATCGTTCCAGATCCAACAGGCCATCAATCATAAATATATAACATTCCATGAGAATACTATGGGTCCAATGTAGTAGTTCTTCAGATCAGTATTGTATTTAGCCTCACATTGAGGCAACCACTATGTATCATCAGTTGTATATGATCGACTCTTGTATTTTAGAGCATAGATCACATTATTATTTTGACATTGTCACGAGCATGGGGATTCCCGCCTCCTCCATATAGATGTCACACATTATTTGTATCTCACCCATTGATGGGAACCATATTAATACAAAAACCAAAAGCCACCATGCACCATCCCAAGAAGCACCACCTCTCCATAGAAAATCCTATGATGTCTGTCGACCATACGATGATCTCCTACCCTCACACATCAGGGGCAATCTGTTAACCCAAAAAATCCCTCTCTCAGCTCTACATGACTTACACCACCCAAGGACACCCATGCACAACCCTCATTTCACCCTATTGGACTGCCACACCCTCAAAAAGGCTTAAGAATGATAAAAAGGGCTAAAAAACCCCAAAAAAGAGCCTCAAAATAGTTCTCCTAGGGGCTAAATCCTCCAAAAAGGGGCTAAAACCCCTCAAAGGAGCTAAAAACTCCAAAAGGAGCTAAATATAGGGCGGAAGGGGCTGAAGCCCCAACCAAGGGCTTAAAACCCCAAAAATACTCAAAAGAGCTATAAATAGAGGGGTGGGGGTCACTCTCAATTTTTTTTTGCCTTGCATACTGTTATGTTGCCCGAGTGGATGCCTTGAGACCCTTTGTCTCTCAAGCCACCCACACTCCCTCTCCTCCATCCTCCATTGAGCCATAGCTCCCCCATCCAAGAGAGGTGCTTCTCCAAGCTAGGGCATGGTGGCCCATTCCATCCAAATAGAAGGTATAGATTGTTATTTTCTATATTTGCTTAGTAGTTTCTTTACTTTCTAATCCATGGTTTATTTGCAGGTTTCTTGCCTAACTTGTTTTGCAGGTATTTTGGTTTCTAACATGTTGTTTGTAGGTAGCTGGAGCTAAACCCTAACAATGTTTGCAGAGGGGTTTCCAACCATTTCTCTTCTTTCTATTTTATTTTGCTTCTTGTTCATTTTTATTGCATTTCAACATCAGGAACCTACCCTTTTGTCCTATAGACGGAAGGGAGCCATTCCTGCCCTGTAGCAAGGGAGAAATCCCTGTTACAATACCAATGCTGCAATAAACCATTCTTTGTGTTTCACATCACTCATTCTGAATCTTAACTTGTCCATTAGTGTCTTGAATCGTTGATCAAAATCCCATACTGGCTTATTTAGATACTGTTTGATTTCCTTCAACTTAGTAATGTATTGTGACTCGAATTTGGATTTCCTGAATTCCTCAATCAACCCGGTCCTAATATGTGTTATATTCTTCTATTGATTCCCTGTCGGTACTTGTATGAAATTCATATACCAATCTAGTGTGCAACCTTTGAAATTTGTCACAAGTTGTCCCTCATTAATGTCTTCATCTTGGACTTGCTTCACAGTCCAAACTGCTTCACAAAGAAACCAATATTGCTCAGGATATTTTGTCTCATTTCCATGAAGAAAAGATAATTTTACATCATCGCTCACCATTCTGGGCCTTCTTCTGATATTTTTTTGATTCTCTATTGTTACTTTGGTGGTGGAACAATGGACAGTCTTGTGATGATTTGGTGTTTCTTCCTAAATCTAGCATAGTGCACAGAGGTGTAGGTACATTGTTTCTTTGGGTTGTTCCTTCCTTGTGCTTGGGTGTAGCCTGGTTGTCTCCTTCATCGTTGTAGGGTATCTTATTCCATTGTGATATTCTCTTATAGTTTCTTTTTTCGATCGCACCAGGACTCTCCTCATTCCTCTGCCTATTCTCTTGTTAGAACCTCACCCTACTTCACAGAATACCACACTCTTCCTCGACTTCCCTCACAGTTTCTTCATAACTCCCATCCATCTATCTTGTATCATTTCATTCAACTCGCATATCTGCAGTACTCATAACCTTCACACACTAGGTCTTTACCCGTGGGACTTCATTTTCAATATACCTTTTTCACATATGAGCATATTAATCCGTAATTGCAAACATAATAGAATACCTCTTGGTATTTGGAAGAATTCCCTTTCTATGTCGCTATAGGATTTGACTGTATCAACAATAAATTTGGTGATATAACCTCCATAAATGTTGTCAAGCCATGCTTCAATAGAACTTGACACATTGTTATTGACCCTTTTTAGTCATTGAATTAGTTTGGGGTTCCAGTAAGTAGGTTCATCTCCTTGGAAATTCCTTTTCTGAAGGTAAGCTGCGCTAACCACTCATACAAAATAATCGGGAACTCGATGAAGAAATATTTGTGGATATCAAACTAGATATGTCTTCCTAACCACTCTTATTTTTTCAGTATGGAACTTTGTTTTTATTCTACTATGAATTTTTGGTCCTTCTGATCGAACCAATCCTGGATCTTCGGTTTCATTAGATGCCACAACATGTCCTCTTCGTTCTTTCCATAAGGTCTTGGAAAAGGAACCATTTGTTGACACAACTCTGTCAACAGGGGTTCTTACATTTTCGACACCTTTCGACATGATCTTCCTAAACACCAACTCGAATAGGTTTTACCCTATCCAGCAACACCTACGAAGCATATCTAGTGTCACCTGAGATGTTTGAGGGAGGGATACAAGAATCACATTTCTGTACAAGGGAAGAGGACTTGTGCACTTATTCTTTCTCTTCCACAATACTACCTAGAGATCTAGGAAGGGGTTTCTCACTTTAACATAAACTATTCATCATCATTCGCATCAGAAACTAATCATCATCATTTATACCAGATTTACTATCGCAACATTTAATTATTCAGAAAAGAGATTGACTGGTAATAACTCATTCATTATTTGAAAAATTCCCATCATCTAGACAGTTGAACCATTAATATATTAGATCAGATTACACTAAACATTCAGATCGCATCATATCATATTGATTTAATTAATAGAAACAATAGGACATCGCAATATAAGAAAACATCATGGAAAACATAGAACTTCCAATAGCCTCTTTATATTAACTTTCGCAGGTCCAAATACATCTTCAAAAAACATCCCTTGGTTGATAATCTCAGACCAAAATCCTGAAAACAGTTCATAATATAGACAAAGATAAGATTTGTTCCCGAACTAAGGTCATCTTTCTTCTATAGTTCTAACTCTATTTAAAGGCTTGCTCCTTTACAAAAAGGTTCACATATAACGAATTTCCTAACTAACTTGGAACAAAATTACAATAACGCTATCAAGTTGACCACTTGTCATAATCTACCTCTTGTGCAGTTCCTTTGACCCTTGTCTCTTTCGCACCATGCCCATCCAATCCACCTGCCAACATCTAGCAAACTAATTTCCTAGGGCTATAATTTGTTATGGAAATTGCAAGACTAGCACAATTCCTATTAGGGTTACCCACTCACACACAAGATCCAACAATCTTCTTACATTGGAATTCCTTTGAACTACAGAAACCCCAAAAGAAGGAAAAATTCATGAAGAAAAATCAACAATGCTTCCATTTCATAAGAAAATATAGATCCAAATACTGGATAGGAATCTTTCAAACATGGACATAACCTTTGTCATTTTTATTCAATCATGAAGTTTTAGTCCTTATAGTCAAATGTATCCCACCCAATATTTGATCAAACTTTCCATCCAACTAACTAAAAAATCTATCAATTCCCAATCATTTTTATTTGGGTTGACTCTTGAATTGGTGGAAATGGTTATCAAGGAACAATGTCTCAATTTTTGCATCTTTGAACTCACTAGCAAGATTTAAACAAGGAGAAGCATTCACAATATTCTTACATATCTGAATCATACCAAGTCATAATACATGTTACTAGAAAAGAAAAAACCTCTTCTTGACCAATGATAGTACATCTATTAAACACATATTTTGAGTTGTATTTTAATAATTGTATCAAGAATACATTAAAACTATTGTTCTAGAATTGCCATGTAAATCCTCAGAAAGAAATTCACTTGTTTGATTTTTCCCAATGACGTATGTATAAGAAATACAAAATTATAGTAGCTATCCAAGATACAAATAACAACCACAAGACATAAATCCGATCTCTCTATTTCAATATTTCCTAGTCAAGGAATTAATGTTGCAAGTTCTTAGAATTAGATACATAAATATCAATTACTATTAGTTGGTATTATTCTTAAAATTGGGAAGTAATATATAGGAGTATCAAAGGCCTAGCATGGTGTGTAGAGGGGGTATTTAGCATGGTGTGACCACACTTTACTCAGTGCTTCCCTTATGACTTTGTCAATCACCTTAGCATGTCTATAAGGTGTATCAAGCAAGAGGGTTGATTAGCACAATCCTCAACCATCCCATAGTTAACAAAATACCCTTTCTATCAGCATAACCATTATAGATAACAAAAAGGTCATTAATGAAACAAAAAGGATTCAAATATTTCCTCCCTCAAGGAGTCTTCATGTCGCTGAATAGTCTAAATATATGAGTAAAAGATATATACTTGAAATAGATATTAAACCTCCCCTAGTTGAAACTTGAACTACAATATTGAAAAACACATACCTTTGCATTTGATTTACACCCATCATCCATCTGATAGTTAACTCATAATCCCCATAAATGTATAGATTGGTGAGACCATTCTGAAACACACATCTCATAAATAGGAGAATTACTTGAAATGAGAATCACATCTCAATTTTAGGAGCGCTAAATAATCTCTTATCAAAAACCCAATTTTCTTTTGTAAGATTTATTTTTGGGCAGGTCTAAAGCACCACCTCAACACCATTTGTGCTTACGATTTATACCAACTTACCATATGATTCCAATTGAGTATGAAACTCAACAAATTTATTTTTGATATTTCTTGTCAAATATTTTGGTGTATAGTGGCATAACAACGATATCATCACCATATAATGACATCATAGTTATGTCAAGAATTACCATGAGGAAGGATTGGGAAACTCTTCCTTGAATGTCCATGGGGCCCTCCATTATCAGAAGGAAGGATCAGTTGACCCTTCTTCAAATGTTCACATCCGATCAAGCACCATGCACAAGAAGGATCAGTCAATCCTTTCTCAAATATGCACTTAGGGGAAAGCACCAACTAGAGCAACGATCGTCGACTAACCCTTCTTCATACATGAATTTGGATAAGTGTCACCTAAAGGAAATATTGGTTGACCCTTCCTTGCACATTCACATTGGGAAAAGCATCACTGATTGGAAGGATTCCTTGATCCTTCCTTGAATGTGCACATGTAGGAAAGAATATTATAGAGGATGTATTGGTTGACCTGTCCTCGAATGTACACTTGGGATAAAGGATCACCAAGAGGAAGGATCGGTTGACCATTTCTTAAACAGGCACCTGGGGCTGAATATAACCTAGAGAAAGGATCAACCAACCCTTCCTTGAATGTGCATCTCAGAGAGAACATCACCTAGAGAAAGTATTCACTGATACTTCCCCAAACGTACACATGGATGAGAGAATCACATTAATGAGTGTACCTATCTTGATGCAATATTAACCAATTATACACATTATCTATGATGACTATCAATTTGATGAATACAATTTTATAGTTTATTTTAAATGAGGGGTGAAACTAAGGGGAGGAATTTATATGCAACTCAAATATAAAATATGAGATTATTAATTTAGCTTATATTAATATTCTAATTAATATTGCATATTGACACTGTTATAGCTAGTTTTTGTTTTCTATTTTTAGACTGTAAGCTTGTTTTCAAAACATGGTTTTCTTATTGATTTAAGATTCTGAGTTTGGTTTTTGAAGTATTTTGATAGCATGCTTATTTTTATTTTTGATTTTATAAGTTTTCATTTTAAATTTACTTAGTTGTTTTCATACTTTTAATGGGCTTATTAGGTGTATGTATTTCTGAAAGGTTGGATAGAGATATCATAAGGGTTAATCAAAGTTTGATTTCACAATTTAACAGTTTGTTTTTTAATCCTTTTGTCAAAAAACATTAATCAGACATTCCTATAGCGCTAAGGCAGAAAAAATGAACTAAAGTGCTACAAGAAAGTTGTGGCCTTCAAACAATCGTGAGTTTGCTCGTGAGTTTTAAAATTTGCAAATGAGGGGAGTTTTTGCACATCTGTAAAGGAAAATGATACGTGTTTAAACCTTAATAATAATTTTGACAAGTGTTTGAGTTAAGGCAAGAATGATTCAGACAATTTGTAGTTGTCTGATATGTGGGAAATTGAGATCCATTAAAACAGTAATGATGGTGCATGATGGGAGTAATTCATTGTGAGTTACGGATTTCTTGAATGTATGAAATCTTACAGATACCACGCTGATATCTGGAAGGCCGTGATTGGAAGATATTGCGAGGAAGATGGTTATAGTTTTAGGGTTTGCAAAGTAATTGATTGGTGCAGTCGTGGTAGCTGAAGACAGAGTTACGAAGGTTAGTGGACACTTGGGAAGACAAGATAGCATATTTTTAGCAATTGAAACCATTATTATGATAGGTATGCAACTGATTCCTGACATCATCCATGAATTCGGGTTTGCATTGATAGAATATTAGTGATGGGTGTTAATTATGAAGTGCACAAGTTGAGGAACCCGATTTTTTCTCACTTATTAATCTATTATGTCAATGGAAATATTTTTGAAATACTTATCAGTGTTTTGAGGAAAATTCATATCTAGGGTTCTAAATTTTTCTCAACTTCTAGTTTACTGTTCAAGTAACACACTTTCAAAATAGTTTGAACTATTTTTTTAAGGAGAAACAATTAAGGTTCATTACTGAAAATGAAGAGAAGTGGGAAGACAAATAGGGCTGAGCCTTCAGACATGACATGGGCTGTAACCTTCCCTGAATGTGCAAAATTATTTCAAGAAGATGGTTGATTTCAATATTTTGAGAAAATCGATGGTCATCATACAGAGGTTTCATATGGATTTGCTCAAGGATTAGAGAAGGATGTAGTCTCATTTAATACCCTAAAGAATTGAATTGACTAGAGAGTTAATAGCAGAAGCCATAGGCATTGCTGATGAAGGTGAGTTTTGGTTCAAGAAGGTGCCTTTTTCTATTAATTTAGAGAAATTTATACTACCCAATGTTGTAGCATATTGGGGTAAGGGGGTTCATATACAAAATTTTAATCCTGAATGGAGAGAGCCAATTAGGATTTTGTAGACTTATATAATCTATGAGGGAAGATATGCCTCTGTTTTTAAATATCATATCAGGTTTTTATAGCACTTAAATCAGAAATCAAAGATGAATCTCCCCTTCTTCTTCCTTAAAAGTTTGCAGAAAATGTCAAGTAGAGTAAGGGAGCATCAGGATCACACTAAGCAGTCCATTTTCCATCATGGATTGATAAAATTGATTATTAGTACCGTGCTCGAAAAGAAAGGAAATACTTGGGATTATTTTGTATTCTGGTCAGGGTTTCAAAGCGAGAAGGAAGACCAGTAAAAAAGAAGACAGCTGAACAAATCCCACAGCCTTGTTAAAAAGTTGAAGAAAGAAGTCATTACTGAAGTAAAGGAAGAGACTACACAAGTGGAGTTTTCGACATGGAAGGTTGAAGAGCCTGAAGGTGGACAACAACATAACACTGATGAAGATGATTTGTTGAAATTTCAAATGCAAAATTTAGAAATGAATTAATAAAATAGTAGTTAAAATAATAAAATAATATTTATTAATTTCGGAGGAAGAAAAGAAAAAAACTACTTTTTTGTTTGTATTTTTGACATATCTCCCTGTGTTTTTACTCAAATTTCGATTGGGAGAGATCCTTGGATGCGGAATTAAATTATGCATCCAACGAGTACCCACTTGGCATACTTTTTACGGACCCTACTACCCCAAAAACAAGAAATACCTGAAAAAATGGAATGATGACATCATCATTTTGTTTTTTCAGGTATTTCTTGTTTTTGGTGTAGCAGGGTCTATAAAAAGTATGCCAAGTGGGTACTCGTTGGATGCGGAATTTAATTCCACATCCAACGAGCTCTCCCAATCGAAATTTGAGTAAAAACACAGGGAGATATGTCAAAAATACAAACAAAAAAAGTAGTTTTTTTTTATGATACCTATCCCCAAATTTATATTAAAAAAGTGTTTAAGACCTATACGGTATTTCAAATTTAAAGCAATTTCATTGGCTAACACATGATGACATGGAATTTGAATAAAATTTAAAAGGCCCATTTTGAGTTGAAATTTCCTCTAATGTGTCGCAGAAATTAGTGAAGATGATGTAGTAAATACCTTTAATGAAGATGCAAACCAGGAAGAAATTAAATGTCTTTTAAAATAATAACAGACTCCTATAGAGGTACATGAAGAAAGAATGGAAATCCCAGTGCTTGATAAATTGAGGGTTGATAATACATAGAGCTCAAAAGAAGGGTTTGAAGAAAAGATGGTCATGCAAGGAGTTAAGAGAGAAGTTGTTTAGCTTGCAGCTATTAAACATTAAGGTAAAACTTTGAGTATGTTGGCAGAAGTAGGAGTAGGCTGGAGACCTAAAATCGGACCTAAGAACAAATTAAAATTAAACATGAATTTTTTTTTGAATCCCATGTTAGTGCAAGAGAAAATTACAATATTCAAGGATTCTTCTTCTCAAGAGGATTTAGAAGAGGATGAAAGCCCGAATGTGAAAAAGGTCAAGAGTAAGAAACAAGATTCTTTGAGGGTTAATTCATCCTCAGTACAGATTAAAATTCCTAAACACTTAAAATATTTTAAAAAGAAATAAAATCTCAGCCCTCAGCAGGATAATTCTATGAAACATCCTTCAGTGATGCTAGAAGCATGTACAGGTAAAGGAAAAATTGCAGAGCCATCAATCCAGTGTAGTTTTGAAGGTGCTAAGTCTTCAGATATTCCTGTAATAGTGACAAAGCAACAACAAGAGGATGATGAGGACATATTTAAGGAAATTAAAAATCCCTTGGGTGTCAGAAGGAGTGTCTTCATTTCAAGAAGGGAAATGTTTAGATTCCGAAAATTAAAATATTTGAAAAAGTATCAGGCAATATAAGTACCAAATAGACTTTTTGGATGAAACAAATGAAGGATTAGTAGTGGAAAATAGAATATTAAGAGAATATCTAGAGGAGATTAACAGGCATTATCAAGAATTAATTGTGGTTTCTAAGGAAGCACTGAAGAGGAAAAGACAGACACAAAGCTTATGTGCAAAGCTGAAGTAGACTATCCAAGAAGTAACTCAGCAAAATCATGAATTATCAAGGAGAGTTGAAGACCTAGAATTTGAGCAGCAGAGAACTAGAAGAAAAACTCAAGCTTTAGAAGGAATATCCCTTTTGGTTGAAGCTGCCAAATATCTTTAAAACACTATTGATGACAGATGTATTTTAGTTAATTATTGTAAAGATATTTGTTTATTTTGGAGAATTTTTCCTTTACTAGTGTTCGATAGTCTGACCTAGAAGGTAGTTATATAGTTAGATAACTATTTTTTGGATGTAACCAAGATAAAGGTAAGACATTAGAATGATGAAGGGTTCGAATTTTGGTACAAGGGGAGGGTTTCAAGCTACTATATACAGAGCTAAGTTCAAAAAATATTATGTATTTTTGATAACTGATTATGACATATATGCAAGCTATAAGCCCATTTTACTCTATTTTCTGGTTTTATTTCTGGTTTATGTAATTACTCAGTTGACGGATTCATTTCTTGTTTGAGGTTATTTTTCATGAAATGCCTATGAACTGTGGGTGAAATTCAGTGTTGTTCTTATTGTTTTTGGTTTATGTTTCAGATATTATATATCTGAGTTATTCATTATTACATGATTTAGTGTTTGTCTTAGCCTAATGAGATTTCCCCCTCTTGATAACAAATTTTAAAACCAAAAAGACTAAAAACTTGTTTTACTTAGTTTTATTTTATGAGATTGTGTTGGCTTGTTCTTTAGTAGTCTAAGAACAATTTCTGGCACTAACATCTTTGGCACCATTGCTGGGGATGAAGCCGAAGCATACTTTCCCTGGGTTATTCATCATTCAATTGGTTTTGAGAGGTGGACAAAACCAACAAATTATTAAGACTACATTTCACCAAACAGTTCACAGTGGCTACTAAGGGAGTTGGGACAAGAGGTAGACCAACTTCATCATTAGACTTAGGTGTCTCAGATCCAGGGCAAATTCTGAAAGAAGCTAGGAAAATTAAGAAGTCACAATCATCTCCAGCTTTATGTAGCCATGATCACATTGACCTATTGTCACCCTTTTCACTTGCAAAGGAAGAAAAACAATATTCATCATAGTTGACACCTACAATACCTGTTAGTATTTTTCAGGTCTTAACTGATCCTCAGACTTTCAAAAAAGAAAAAACCCTATCTCTTGGAAAAATTCCTTTGTTTCAGTTCAAAGTCAATAAGAACCCTTTTTAGCCAAGTACCAGTCTAGTAAATAAGTATTTTCTTGCAGTAAACCCTAGTAGTTTAACAATGGAAGCTTAGCAACCTCCATTAGATATGATGGATAGGATGGTGGCAGCTAGGTATGCTCCATTATTTCTTTCTCAGCCCTTAAATGCTCTCCCTGGTGGGGATTATTAGAAATAGTTACCAAGGTTCAATGGGCAGGGTGAGACAACAGCCGAGGAACAATGGGATGCATTTCTTAGCTATGCAGATAACCAGAACATTGAGGCAAAGGTTTTGTGGATGAGAATGTTTGTAAAGAGTCTGGATGGAGAGGTTAGAAGGTGGTTTAGGGAACTACAAGTAAATTCAATTACTTTGATTGACAAACTTCAGGATGTCTTCATGAGGTAGTGGGGTGATACCAAAGACCATACATACTATATTACAGACTTTGGATCCCTAGGAAGGAAGAAAGATGAAACTTAGCTGAATTTTCTAAGAGGTTTAACAAAATGTATGTTAGAATTCCTGCAGAAATCAAGCCCTCCTAAACCTTAGCGAAACTCACCTATGCCAATGCCTTTGATCATGAGTTTTCATTACATTTGAGAGAAAGAAGACTTGTTAGTCTATTAAACATGCAAGAAGTAGAATTAGAAGTAGAATCAAATATAATAGCTTCTAATAGACTAAAAGTAAATTAAGATCATCAAGCTTATGAAAAAAAAGGTAAAAAGGAGGTTGCTACAGTAGCTTCAACATCACAATCAACTGACAATAAAATTGATGAAATGGAAAAATTAGTAAAAATACTAACAACAAAATTAAACAAATTGGAATTAGAGAAGAATTCTAATAGGCCTGCTCAGGAGGGGGACAGAAACCCTATTAACCCTAATCAGTTCAGAAGACAGTTTGCGCCTTGGTTTATTCCTAGAGAGAGAAGGAATAATGATATACAAAGAGAAAGAAGAGAAGCTAAAGATCAAAAGGTGCCACTCCCACTTCAAAACAATGTCACTGATGAAGGAGAAGAAGAGGAAGAGGGATAGTTTGAAGATACAAATCCAGACATAAATCTTTTAGGAGACTTGTTGACTGAAGGTTTTGTAACTGAGGAAGAGTTTCTAAATTTTGAATATTATGATGCAAATGTTTTTCAGACATAAGATGATTTAAACCTTGAAGTAACAGCTGATATATATTAGTCTGAGCCTAAGAAGACACTAAATTTGAGTTCAAGAGAAAAACAGGTGGCTCAAAACCCTAGGAAGAAGGAAGTTATTCCTCCAAAATAGTCATCCAGTCCAACATTAGAAAAGAGATAGAATCAGGATAATCCAGAGAAGACTATTGAAGTTGAATAAGTGAATAAGTAGATGCATAATTTTAATTTTGAAAATGAATTGTGCAAAGTTAAAATCGCAATGCCTTTTACTGAATTGATAAAAAATCCCTGTTATAAGAATTCAGTTTTAAAAATGACGGGTTCAACAGCTAGTCAAGTACCCTTAGACAGTGAATTTACAGGAAGAAAATCCTAAATTTTTTATTGGATTTGCTTTAGTAGAGAAAACTGAAAAAGATGCAAGTTCATATCCACCTTTTTATATCACATTAACCATTCATGATCCGATGATTCACAATTGTCTTTTGGATTCAGGTGCATCTCACAATTTAATACCAGAGGCGGTCATGGAAGCTTTGGGGTTAAGCATAACAAAACCTTATCATGACTTGTATGCTTTTGATTCTAGATCTATCAAGTGTTTGGGACTAATAAAGGAAATGGTGGTTAACTTAACACAACTACCAATGAAAAGTGTTATTATGGATGTAGTAGTGGCAAATATCACACCTAAATTTGGAATGCTTCTTTCTAGGTCTTGGGCTAAGAAAGTAGGGGGTACTTTACAGATGGAATTATCATATGAAACTATCCCTTTTTTCAGAGGTGAGAATAGAAGGTTGTATAGAGAGTTGCATTTTGCTTACATTGTTACTGATGATAGAAATCCAATGAATCATCTTTTATATGTTGTTGAAAAGGACTTGGGTTCGTGTATGTTGCATTTCAGTGATGATAATACTAATGGCATATTGTAGGTTGAAAAATAAATACCAGTCAAGCATTATGTAAGACAGAAGGATGAACTTTGGCAGATGTATTTTGATGGATCATCATCTAAAGAAGGTGGAGGAGTAGGTATTCTGTTGATTTCTGCTGGTGGTGAATCAGTAAGTTTGATGTACAAATTGGAGTTTGTAACCACAAACAATACAGCAGAGTATGAGGCATTATTGTTGGGTTTAAATGTTGCAAAAGACCTAGGTATTCAACAAATATCTGTTTATGGTGACTCCTAGTTGGTTGTTCAGCAGGTGAGGAACAACTATCAATTAAAACAAGATTTGTTGAATGTGTACAGGAATGAAGTCTGGGACATGATAGATAATTTCTTTGTGGCATTCAATATTTCATATATTCCTAGAGATCATAACCAAAATGCTGATTCACTTGCTCTAGCAGCTATGAATTTCAATATTCCTAAGACAACTCAGCTAAAGTATCCTATAGAAGTCAGGTACAAACCTTCAGTGCCTGATAACATCAAGAAATGGAGGGTTGTTTAGGATGATTTAGAGATTAAAATGTTTTTAGAGCTGACTGGTGAATTCTCTTGTTCTTTACTTGATCAAGAGCAGGATGATGGGACTGAAGATAATGAGAGTTTTGCAGAAAATGAAATTGCTGGTGATAAAATCATTGAGCTGAAAAGTAATTTTATTCCCAAGGGTTTGGTACCCCTTGAGAGGATTTTTTCAAAGGATGACACTCAATTAAAACCAGCTATGTAGTATTTATAGGAGAATGTAATGGACTATAACATTGGCATAAAGGAGCATCCCAGGATAGTGAATATTTCAAAGGAACTTTCAGCGGAGCAAAGGGAAAGGTACATTAAACTATTGAAAGAATATTTTTCTATTTTTGCTTGGTTATATGAAGATCTTAAAACTTATGATACAAGTATTATTCAGCATAAAGTGCCTCTGAAGCCTAATGTAAAACCATTTAGAAAGAAGCTGAGGAGAATCAATCATGCCTTATCCCCTGTCATAGAAAAGGAGGTTAAAAAATTGTTGAATGCTAAAATCATTGTTCCTCTGCGATATTCATCATTGGTAGAAAACCTAGTTCCTGTTAGAAAAAAGAATGGAGAAATAAGGTTGTGTGTAGATTTCCGTAATCTGAATAGGTCTTCATTAAAGGATAATTACCCATTACCAAAAATTGAGCAAATCTTGCAGAAGGTGGTGGGTGCTCAAAGGATTTCAATGGTGGATGGTTTTTCTGGGTATAACCAAATTGCAATGCACCCTGATGACATAGAAAAGACATCCTTCACTACCCCTTGGGGTAATTTCAAGTATGATAAAATGCCCTTTGGATTGATTAATGTTGGAACTACCTTTCAAAGAGCTATGGACATAGCCTTTGTTGGAAAGAAGGAGAAGTTTGCGGTAATCTATTTGGATGACATAACAATTTTTTCACAGTCTGATGAAGATCATATAAAGCATCTAAAACAAAATTTCTTGAAATGCAGAAAATATGGACTATCCCTTAATCCAAAAAAGTCACATTTTGTTGTGCAAGAGGGTAAGTTGTTAGGACATTTGGTTTCAGCTGATGGGATAGGGATAGATCCTGAAAGGGTTAAAGCCATTTTGAAGATCAGTTTTCCTAGAAGCAAGAAGGATGTGCAATCTTTTATTAGTAAAATAATTTTTTTGCGTTGGTTTGTACCGAATTTTGCTGAAACTATTAAACAAATAACATCTATGTTGAATAAATATCAGGAAGTGAAATGGACAACAGAGGCTAGGAATTCATTTGAGAAGATAAAGCTAGCTCTTACAGAAGCTCCGGTGCTAGCGAGTCCTGATTTTTCAAAGGAATTTCCAACTTTTTCTTTTGCATCAAAGGATACATTAGCTGTTGATTTGTTACAGAAGAATAATGAGGGACTGGAACATCCAATTGTATTTTTCAGCAAGACACTCAGGGACTCAGAGTTGAAGTACAGTATATTGGAAAAGCAAGCTTATTCACTGGTAAAAGCATTAAATTTTTTCAGAATTTATGTTTTACATTCTAAGGTTATTGTATATGTTCCCAATGCTGCCATTAAAGATATATTAACTCAGCCTGATAGTGAAGGTAAAACAGGAAAATGGATTTCTAAGATAATGGAATATGATGTGGACATCAAGCCTACTGAACTAGTGAAGGGGCAAGGTCTAGAAAAATTGTTAGCTGATTCAAATTATCAAGTTTTAGGCCTTCATTTGATGGCAGAATAGCTTATACAGGAAGAATTGCAAGCTGAACAGGAGAAAGAAAAGATTATGGACCGGTATGAAGAATCTACATGGTATGCATACATTGTACATTTCCTGTTGTACTTACAATGTCCTAAACATCTAGATAAAAAGGCAGATAGGTCACTGAAGTTAAAAGCTACTAAATATTGTTTGATAGAACAACAACTGTTTTGGAAAGATCCAGGAGGCATTTTGCTCAGATGTTTAGATAAGCCAGAGATTGAGGAGGTAATCTCGGAGTCCCATGAAGGTGCTTGTGGGGGCCATAAATACTAGAAGTCTATTGCTTAAAAAATCCTGAGGTCTAGATATTATTGTCCTTCACTGTTATCCGATGTATATCAATAGGTAAGAGCTTGTGCCCCATGTCAAAAATTTTCCAGAAAACAAAAGCTAGTATCTTTACCATTGAAGCCTATTGTAGTGAATACACCTTTTTAGCAGTGGGGATTAGACTTTATAGGTGATATAAATCCTTCTTCTTCAGGGTAGCATAAATGGATATTGATGGCTACATATTTTATCACCAAATGGGTGGACAAAATTCCCACAAGGAATGCAACAGACAAGGTGATAATTATCTTTATTCAGGAAAATATTCTTAGCAGATTTGGATGTCCCAAGAAGTTATTGACTGATAATGCTAAAGATTTTAATTCAAAATCTATGGTGGCATTTTGTGAAGAAAATGGGATTGTTCTGAAACATTCAACACCTTATTACCCTCACAGAAATGGGTTAGCTGAATCCACCAACAAAAGTATAATTTAGAGCATCAACAAGTTGTTGAGTCAGAATAAGAGGTCATGGGACTCAATTTTGAAATATGCACTGTGGGATGACATGATAACAATTAAAAAAGCAATTGGGTCTTCTCCTTTTTAGCTGGTATATGGTATTGATGTTGTGTTTCTAGTTCAGCTTGGTATTCCAGTAATGAAATTTCTTCAAGATAGTCAAGAGGAACCCATTGAAATTCAGAGGAGAATTTATGCATTGATTTAATTACAACAGAATCGTCAATCAGTGGAAGAAAAGGCTCAACTGTACAGAAGGAAAATCAAAGAAAGGTTTGATAGGAAAATTAAACAAAACACCTTTTTCAATGGGGATATGGTATTAAGATAGGATTCTAGAAAGGAACAAAAGGGTAAACATGGTAAGTTTGATAATCTATGGTTTGGTCCTTTCATAGTGTCAAAACGTTTGGATAATAACACTTTTATGTTACAAACTTTGGATGGTGAGGAGTTGTCTAATCCAGTCAATGGATGATTCCTCAAGCATTTTTACAGTCTTTGAAGGAAAGAGATTTGAATTTCATTTGTGTGTGAAGGATTGAATAAAGACTCCATAGCCCAATGAATATTTTGTATAGGAGTAGATAGTTTTAGTTATAGCACAGAAGGCACTGATCTATAGGTTCTTGAAGCCTCACAAGGAGGATTTCATCCCACAGCAGGAGCTAGATGTTATAGCTAGTTTTTGTTTTCTATTTTTAGACCGTATGCTTGTTTTCAAAACATGGTGTTCTTATTCCTTTAAGATTCTGAGTTTGGTTTTTGAAGTATTTTGATAGCATGCTTATTTTTATTTTTGATTTTATAAGTTTTCATTTTAAATTTACTTTACTTTGTTGTTTTCATACTTTTAATGGGATTATTACGTGTATGTATTTCTGAAAGGTTGGATAGAGATATCATAAGGGTTAATCAAAGTTTGATTTCACAATTTAACCCTTTTTTTAAGCCTTTTGTCAAAAACATTAATCAGACATTCCTGTAGCGCAAAGGTAGAAAAAATGCACTAGAGCGCTACAAGAAAGTCGTGGCCTTTAAAAAATCGTAAGTTTCCTCATGAGTCTTAAAATTTGCAAATGAGGGGAGTTTTCCCACATCTGTAAAATAAAATGATACGTGTTTAAACCTTACTAATCATTTTGACAAAGTGTTTGAGTTAAGGAAAGAATGATTCAAACGAGTTGCAGCTGTCCGATATGTGGGAAATTGAGATCCATCAAAATAGTAATGATGGTGCACGATGGGAGTAATTCATTGTGAGTTACAAATTTCTTGAATGTATGAAATCTTATAGAGACCACGTTGATATCTGGCAGGCCATGATTGGAAGAGATTGCAATGAAGACATTTAGAGGTCTAGGGTTTGCAGAGTAATTGACTGGTGTAGTCGTGCTAGTTGAAGACAGATCTATGAAGGTTAGTGGACATCTGGAAAGACAAGATAGCATAGTTTTAGCAATTTAAACCATCATTATGATAGGTATGCAGCTGATTGCTGACTTCATCCATGAATTCAGGTTTGCATTTACATAAGAGTAGTAATGGGTGTTGATTAAGAAGTGCATCAAGTTTAGGAACCTGATTTTTGCTCAATTATTAATCTATTCTGTCAGTGGAAATTGTTCCAAAATACTTATTAGTTTTTTGAGGAAAATTCATATCTAGGGTTTTATTTTTTCTCAACTTTTGGTTTACTGTTGAAGTAACACACTTTCAAAATAGTTTCAACTATTTTATGAAGGAGAAACAGTTAAGGTTCATTATTGAAAATGAAGAGAAGTGGGAAGACAAACATGGTTGAGCCTTTAGACATGACATGGGATGTAACCTTCCCTGAATGTGCAAAATTATTTCAAGAAGCTGGTTGGTTTCAATATTTTGAGAAAATCGATGGTCATCATACAGAAGTTTCATATGGATTTTCCCAAGGATTAGAGAAGGAAACAGTCTCATTTAATACCCTAAGAATTGAATTGACTAGAGAGTTAATAGAAGAATCTACAAGAATTCCTAATGAAGGTGAGTTTTGGTTAAAGAAGGTGCCTTTTGCTTTTAATTCAGAGAATTTAATGATACCCAATGTTGTAGCGGATTAGGGTAAGGGGGTTCATATACAGAAGTTTAAGCCTGAATGGAGAGAGCCAATTAAGATTTTGTATACTTATATAACCTGTGAGGGAAGATATAGCTCTGTTTTTAAATATCATATCAGGTTTTTACAACACTTAAATCAGGAATCAAAGATGAATATCCCCTTCTTCTTCCTTAAAAGTTTGCAAAAAATGTCAAGCAGAGTAAGGGAGCATTAGGATCACACTAAGTAGTCCATTTTCCATCCTGGATTGATAAAATTGATTATCAGTACTGTGCTCCAAAAGAAAGGAAATACTTGGGATCATTTTTTATTCTGGTTAGGGTTTCAAAGCGAGAAGCAAGACCAGTAAAAAAGAAGATAGGTGAACAAATCCCACATCCTTTTAAAAAAAAATGAAGAAAGAAGTCATTACTGAAGTAAAGGAAGAGACTACACAAGTGAAGTTTTCGACACAGAAGGTTGAAGAGCCTAAGGTGGACAACAAAAGAATACTGATGAAGATGATTTGTTGAAATTTCAAATGCAGGATTTGGAATATGTAGCAGCAATCAGTGAAGATGATGTAGTAAATACCTTTAATGAAGATGAAAACCAGGAATGAAGTAAATGCCTTTTATAACAAGAATGGACTCCTTCAGAGGTACATGAATAAAGAAGGGAAATCCCAATGCTTGATAAATTTAGGGTTGATAATACATAGAGCTCAAAACAAGGGTTTGAAGAAAAGTTGGTCATGCAAGGAGTTAAGAGAGAAGTTGTTCAGCTTGCAGTTATTAAACATCAAGGTAAAAATTTGAGTATGTTGGGAGAAGTAGGAGTAGGCTGGAGACCTAAAACCAGACCTAAGAGCAAATTAAGGTTAAACATGAATTTTTTTTTGAATCCCAAGTTTGCTCAAGAGAAAATTACAATATTAGAGGATTCTTCTTCTCAAGAGGATTTAGAAGAGGATGAAAGATCGAATGTGAAAAAGGTCAAGAGTAAGAAACATGATTCTTTGATGGTTAATTCATCCTCAGTACAAATTTAAATTCCTAAACACTTAGAATATTTTAAAAAGAAATAAAATGTTAGCCCTCAGCAAGATGATTCTATGAAACATCATTCAGTGATTCTAGCAGCATGTACAGGTAAAGGAAATATTGTAGAGCCATTGATCCAGTGCAGTTTTAAAGGTGCTGAGTCTTCATAAATTCTTGTAATAGTGACAGAGCAACAACAAGAGGATGATGAGGACGTTTTTAAGAAATTAAATATCCCTTGGGTGTCAAAAGGAGTGTCTTCATTCCAAGAAGGGAAATGTTTAGATTCTGAAAAATGAAAATATTTGAAAAAGTATCAAGCAGTATAAGTACCAAAAAGAATTTTTGCATGAAACAAATGAAGGATTAGTAGTGGAAAATATAATATTAAGAGAATATCTAGAGGAGATTAACATCCATTATCAAGAATTAATTGTGGTTTCTAAGGAAGCATTGAAGAGGAAAAGATAGACACAAAGCTTATGTGTAGAGCTAAAGCAGACTATCCAAAAAGTAACTCAACAAAATCAAGAATTATCAAGGAGAGTTGAAGACCTAGAAGCTGAGCAGTAGAGAACCAGAAGAAAACTCAAGCTTTAGAAGGAATAGCTCTTTTGGCTGAAGCTACCAAATATATTTAAAACACTATTGATGATAGGTGTCTTTTAGTTAACTATTGTAAAGATACTAGTTTATTTTGGAGAACTTTTACTTTACTAGTGTTCGATAGTCTGACCTAGAAGGTAGTTATACAATTAGATAACTATTTTTTTGATGTAACCAAGATAAAAGTAAGACATTAGAATGAAGAAGGGTTTGAATTTTGGTACAAGGGGAGGCTTTCAAGATAATATATACAGAGCTAAGTTCAGAAACTCTTATGTATTTTTGATAACTGACTATGAAATATATGCAAGCTATAAGCCCGTTTTACTCTATTTTCTGGTTTTATTTCTGGTTTGTGTAATCACTCATTTGACAGATTCGTTTCTTGTTTGAGGTTATTTTTCATGAAATGCCTCTGAACTATGGATGAAATTCAGTGTTGTGCTTATTGTTTCTGGTTTATGTTTCATATATTATACATATCAGTTCTTCATTATTACATGATGTAGTGTTTGTCTTAGCCTTATGATATTTTTCCCTCTTGATAACAAATTGTAAAACCAAAAAACCAAAAAACCTAAAAACCTATTTTACTTAGTTTTATTTTATGAGATTGTGTTGGCTTGTTCTTTAGTAGTATGAGAACAATTTCTAGCACTAACAGACACTATCACAATCATTCACCACTGGGAATTATAATTTTACAAACACCAACATGCAAGTGGTTCTATATCATTACTACTACTAGTGTACATGCACAAGGTGTGCGCAAGTGTACAATGTATGCATAGATCACACATATACTATATGAAATCATCATAACTTCTTATGAAACTAATAATTCAATGATGACCACATATACAAGGAAAGACAAACACTCATGCAAGACAATACAACCACGTGTGTAGGAAAACCATCCAATTTTACCATTTGCATTAACCATTAATTAATTTAGGACACGTCAATATTATACTTAGTTTTTATTAATGAATTTACCCAATCATTTATAAGAGAAAGGTGACGACTAGAATTAGATTGGTGTCCCAAACCCTCAACCCAGAATAATGCTAATATAAACATCGTCGGGATTCCTAACCTACTTCCAACTTCCATTCCTATCCATTCCTCTATTGGAATATCCTAGAGCGTCGACTATATTGACCTAACCCAATATATAACTTGTATGTGGAAGTGTCAATTAAATAGACCTAGCTTCTCGATAGGAAACCGACAGCTTTCATCCCACATATTGGGTATCGTGACTCATCATATCCCTCCCACCACTCCAATAAGACTAGGGTCAACACACTATCAGAAATCATAGTGTGTTGTTATTGTCGTTATCAAAGTTGTGTCATCAAATGGCTAGTTCATGCAACCTAGTTTCCTATATAAACTTGCATTATCCCACACATCATGACCAATATATAACTATCACTTATCCCCTATAACATGTATGTTAGTATTACTCAAGACATAAATCTATACATAACATTCTTGAAATATTTCCCTACTGATCATCAATCGATCAATCATCAATTTATGTAAACAATTTATTATATCTATCATGTGCATGGAATCCATCCATTCCTTTGACTATAACATACAATGATAACCATGTACCTCATCATATATTTTAATTTTGAATACTAAAATAAAAGTAAAACACATAATTATCATCATTAAGAAGAGTAATAATAAACATAAAACATAATAATCACATATATAATTAGGTTCATAATGTCTTACACACATAGTTTACTCAATCAAGATGATTCCAATAGGTGATAAGCTAATAAATACAATATTCTGAAATGTGTTATAGGTTTCCAATCAAAATATGGGGCACTACATATACCCACCCTTTGGGAAACTTCATCCCAAAGTTACAGTAAAAAAAGATGAGAGAAAATATTAATGCATGGTCTCTGCATCCTCCTAAGTAGTAGATCCTAGGCTGTATATGTTTCAATGGACCTTCACTTTATCCACCAAAGGACTTTAGAGCTGTCAAAACTTATGGTATAGTATGCATAATGGTTTGACAATAAAATTTCCCTCGTTTGAGACCTACAATTCTTTACAATGAAGTTTGTGGGTCTCATTGGACACGTAATGTGTAATACAGATACATGAAATACATTATGAGTTTTTATGAAATTGGAGTGGCAATGCAGATAATAAGAAAATGCTCCAATTATCTCTAGAATCTCAAATGGACATATTAATTGAGGTGATAACTTAGTCCCCTTACCAAGCTGAATATTTCTCATATTTAGTTTGTTATAAACACACACCTGATGTCCTATCTCGTAACTTCTATATGTTTTATGAGAATCAACATAACTATTTTGTCTATCATGATATTTCTTTAATAACTGTATAATTTGAACCACCTTCTCTTCCATCTCCTGAATTAATTCAAGCTTAATTAAAACCTGATATTCTAACATATCCAAATTGAGCGATGTCTTGCATGGTCTCCCATACAGAGCCTAATACAAGGGCATACCAATAAAGTTATGACATCTATTGTTGTATGTGAATTCCACCAAAGGAATATATTTCTCCCAATGGGTATGTTGGTCTATAACATACATTCTAAGAATATCTTCAATCACCTGAATTACTCTCTTATATTACCCATCTATCTTAAGGGTGATAAGCTAAGCTTAAGTTCGACTGTGTACCCAAATGTTGGTTGCATGCTAGTCCATATTATATTCTTAGGAACCCCTGAAGTCGTATAATCTCACATATAAATAATCTTGCCACATCAATGATCTCAGAAGTATCTCTGACTGGAATGAAATGGGAATTTTTGGTTCATTTATCAACTACCACCAATTTAGAATTATGTCTTATAGGTGTGAGAGGAAATCCTACAACCATGGAAATGACCTCCCACTTAGACATAGGAATGTCATGCAATTGTAAAAGACAATATGGGTGGTGGTGATTCTCTTTTACTTGCTAACATTCCAGGACCTTAGCAATAAATTTCACTACATTATGCTTCATCCCTAACCAAAATAAAAGCTTCTTGATGTCTGTGTACATCTTCTTTACTTTTAGATGTGTAGAGTAAAGTGCTTTGTGGGACTCTCTAGTAATAACGTCTCTAATATTCCTTTCCTTAGGGATATACATCCTCCCTTGAAATTGCAACATTCCATATTCCTCTAAATGATACCCTTCATACTTGGGTTATGACTATATCCCACTTTGTATCACTGAAATCACCTTTATATACCAACTATCTCCCAAAAGTTGTCCCAACACTCTCTCCCTTAAATTGACATTTTAGAGTACAAAGGAGAAGAGCCTTATTCTTTATCTTAGGGAATCCAAAGCTACCTTCTCCTTCCCTTTGATGTATGCAATGCCAAAGTCATAATCACTCATGAATTCATTCCATTGCCTCTTCCTAGCATTCAAATCCCTTTGCATAAAAATGTACTATAAACTTTGATGGTCATTCTTGAGCATGAAGCTTCACTCTACAAGGTAGTTCCTCCACAGATTTATAGCTAACATAAATAATTCCAACACTAATTGATTTGTATTTTAAATTTCCTCATGGGGTTTCAACTTACGGGATGCATAATTTATTACTCCACCTTCCCGCATTAACACTACACCCAATCCTTTTTTTGAAGCATTAGTGCATACCATGAATTCCTTATCCATATCTGACACATGTAGGATCGATGTACGTTTTAGCAATATTTTCAACTCTGTAAAGGTGGAGTTGCACTCATTGGTCCATTCATGCCTAATTCTCTTGGTTGTGATAGGTTTTGCAATCTTGTATTATCCTTCCACAAACCTTCATCAATACCTTGATAACCCTACAAATCTACACACTTCATACACATTCTTTGAAACTGGCCCAGTCCTTGATGTCCTTCACTTTTTTTGGGTCTACCGAGATCCCTTTCCCTAAGATAATAATTCCTAAGTAGAGAATATCTTTCTGGAAGAAAAGAGATGTTGACAATTTACCATATAATTTATGCTCTCTCAAGCATGACAAGACTATTTGTAAGTGCTCCTCATGCTCCTTTTCATTCTTACAATAGAAAAGAATATCATCGAAAAATACATGCACAAAGTGGTCTAAGTGCTTCTTGAAAACACTATTCATGAGACTCATGAATATAATTGGAGCATTAGTTAAACCAAGCAACACTACTATGAACTCGTAATGCCAAAATTGAGTTGGAAAAGTAGTTTTAGGGATGTCACCTTCCTTAATTCTTAACTGGCGATTCCTTAATTACAAATTGATCTTAGAGAAAAGTGAAGCCCCTTTCATATAATCAAATAGGTCATCAATTCTAGGTATTGGGTACCTATTATGCACGGTGACTTTATTTAAGTCCTTGTAATCTATGCATAGTCATAGATAACCATCACTCTTCTTAACAAAGATAACCAGTGCACCTAGTGGAAAAATACTAGGTCTAATGAGTTCCACGTCTAGAAATTCCTTTAATTCCATCTATAACCCATGAAGTTCTTGTATTTTCAGCATATAAAGGGTATTTCATATTGGCTTTATGTCATGTTTCATTTCAATCATAAAATCGAGATTCCTTCCAGAGGTAACCTTGGAAACTCTTTTGGAAAAAAAATACTTTAACTTAGTTAGAACTGGGTACGAGTTTAGAGAAAATCCCTTCTCCTCATATACATCCTCCACTACAACTAATTGACAACATTTCCTTAGGTATATTCTTTGTTTCATCATTGATATGAAACAGAGAGATATGTTCCTTTTAAAACCATCAATTTGAATTGTCATTCCTTCTTCTTCAAGGCATAGCATTCTCTTTGCATAAAAATACAAGAAAGATTGATGAGCTTCTAATAAATCCATGATGATGATGATGAGGCCATATGTACGCAAGGTGGTGACATATGTACCCAAGGTGGTGACATATGCCTTCAACTTAGTAGTGCATATTTCTAAGTCGACCCAACACTCTTTCACCTTAATCCCTATTGCTTGTTTTACCCCTGAATCCATTTTGACCAATTTAAAGTGATCGTGCTTACGGGATACCAACCCACATCTATCTAAAACATATGATGAAATTAAGCTATCAATTGCACCTGGATCAAATAATATTATAATAATGGCATTGTTTACTTTACCTATGGATTCCACTACAGTGAATTGATGTTCTACTTAGTTATTATTAACTGCTACATGAATTTTATGGTCACTATCAAAAATACCCATTGGTGCCTTTCCTTCCCTTTTCATGATAATTGATTGAGTATTTGGACAATCTCAATGGAAATGAGGAACATTGCATCCTCAACAAGAAATATTGGGTGGGGATTCCATATCTCTAGGTGGAGTCCTATGAAATGAGTTCCTTCTCATGGAACTGCTAGAACCCCTATAAAAAATTCCTTGACACCATCCTAGAATCTCATGAGTTCCCAACAATGGATGAGACATTGAGATGACAGATATGAGCCTATCAACATACTATGATTATCTTTCCTTATAGGATCACATTATGACTTCCATATCTGGTGTCGGGGCTGATGGTGGTGGTGGTGAGACTAAAGGTGAGGATTAGATACCTAAACTTCTATGTGGTATAACCATTATTTATCATGTGTCATGGAATAAAACATCAAATCATTAGTTATTAAGTCTTATCTAAGTTGTAAGTAAGAATATCCTCATGCATACTTGTGTGAGTGCAAGGTTCCATTTTTTAGTTTCTTGTAAACCGACGTTGATGATAGTGAGGGAAAATTCCCTAGAAAGGTCATAGATACATGGTACAATTGGTCACTTATGATCAGTCACTAATTAAATTGTGGGGTTAAGGTGCTAGGACTAGAAGTAATACTTGGTAACAACTTGTATCCCTACCTTTGGGTATCATCTAAGACCTCACTTGTTTAACGCTTTTGTTTTCCTAGCTTGGTTGATTACTAGTCACCAAGGACAATTGTTATAATATTTTATTTATTTATTATTAGTCAATTGAATTTCATTAACTATTACTATAGTATTAATTAAAAAAATTATGACTTTATATTAAATCAAAATAATATTTTAATATCAATTTATATTTAATTAAAGTAATACATTAGTATTAATTTATTAAAATTCTGGGGAGGCAGGTGCAGTGGGATCATCTTCGACCCCAGAGGAAAAATTGTGTCTTCTTATGCCAGGGACTTGGTCGAAAAACCAATAACAAAGCTGAATGGATTTCTCTTTATTATAGAATGAACCTATTATGGAAACTCAATATTGCCAAGATCGTTGTTCGTGGGGATTCAAAGCAAGTAATTAAAAAAATGAATAATGGAAACAGCAGAGGCATGATCAAAACTAAAAGAATATATGAGTGCATTCAATAGGTTTCTGGAGAAGTCCAACTTTCCTATATCTACATCCTCCAAGGAAACAACTCAGAGGCAGATAAACTGGAAAATCAAGGTGTCAAGTTAAGAATTGGATCAACCAAGGTGAAAGGAATTTTATCTAATTAATTTTATGTGCCCTAAGTCTTTTTGTTTTTCTAATTGTCTCCTAGGGTGGTATTCCCCTAGCAATAGATCAACCTACTACCCCATGATGAGTTTGAAGAACAAAATAAAAGGGTACGGGGTTCTTCCCTCCCCTACTGGAGATGTTGGTCAAAGTCTCTTCTCCTCTCAGCAATATGCCAGCCAGCAAGTAGCATGGTTGTCTTCCTCCACCCATCATCACGTAGCCCATGTGATGGCTTTAAATGAATCTACAAGTCTCTTCAATTGGAGAGGAAGGCTTGCACAAGCCATCGAACCCCTCCAAATTCAGAATCCATCTTCTTCCTCGTCTCATTTTGCCTTGTGACTTTGTGAAGCGAGTGCTCCTATTCGAGAAAAGAACGCTAATGCGTGTGATGAAAAGGATCTCATTCATGAAAAACCTAGTATAGCTGTAGGCATAGTTGTCCCTGCTTGTAAATAAAAGGCTCATGTTTGTAAAGCGAAGGCATCCATCGTTGAAGAGAAGATTCATGTTTGTGAAGATATGGGAGTAGTTGCAGGAAGAGCTGAGACTAGTTCTATTATCTCCGTTGCAAGCTGACTGAGGAACGGTGCTTGGACCGCATTTATGATAGATAATAGGTTGGAAATTCCTCACCTCCTAGACACAATAAGCATATTAGGCCCCAAATGTTTGCATCAGTCAGATTACGCAGATCTAAAGGAGGAAATGGTAGATAAAGCTTCCACCTTGGAAGATATCCAAAACTCCCTCAAGGAAATCAAGAAAAATATGAGATGGTTATATGATAAAATCAACAAAAGCATGGAATAAAGCGACAGAACAATGGACTGGATGGTTCGACAAATTGAAAACCAGGACACATGAATAGAAGATAGCCACCACGACCTATATGAGATAATGGGCAATATAGGCTACATGAAGGATGACCTAAAAAAATTGGTTAATATGAATCAGGGGAGATACAAGCAAGACAACCAGAATAGAGACCATGCAATGGAGGAATCCTCCATGGAGCAGCCAATCAAAGAACAGAAAGGAAAGCAAAAGGATCAAGTCTAGACTCATGGGTATTTCATGTTTTTTTGTATTCTCATTTTAGGTGTTTTTGTACGATTACATCCTTTGAGGGGATTTAGAAGCTTTACTAGGCATAGAAGCAAGTTCAAGATAGTAGCTATTAGTATGAATATTTCTGTCATTTTTGTTTTTCCAGAACTTTGCAGATCTTAGTCCTGCCATTTTTGTAAACCTGGTTTTCCATAGCTTTTTTATTAATACAATATTTTCATGGTTACTGTTAAAAAAAATTAATTAAATTTCATTAATTATAAATTTTTACATTTATATTAAATCCACACAATATTTTAATATTAATTTTAATTTGATTACCTAATTTAATTAAAAACCTTGATTAAGATTTATGTAATTAAAGTAGGTTTGCTATGAGGTGGAAGTAAAAACAAAAAATAAAGGTTGGCCAGGCTTGCATGAGGAACACACATACTTTATCGGCCATCCCATTAATCCTAGGAATTTTAAGAAATCAAAACCATGTTTTCCTCATGATGAAGTCATTTTTACTCCCCCACCCCCCAAAAAATGCATTTCCATTTGGTTGAAATGGAGTTCAGGTAAGGTTTTTTTTCTTTGCATATCAATTTGCATTTTCTTAGGGTTTTCTCCACAGTTTCTTTGTTTCCCTTCCTTTCTAGATTGACTTTATGGTGTTGATAGGTACTACATGTTATACCATGCGGACTAAATATTATGGTATAGGGACTACTGATACCCAAATATTCATACAACTTTACAACTTGTGTTAGTGGGATATGTGCATGTGGATAGAATTTTGTCCCTGATAAATGTTTGATGACATCAAACAAAAGATAAGCTATCACTTAATGGGTAAACCCAAAGCCTATTAGTTTGATTCCTAATCAAGTCATAGCATGGGCTAATTGGACTCATGGCTTGACATTTGGCTTATGGACCAGCACATGACTTTGTAGTTGTTGAGATTGATTGACTCACAAATAAAACAAAGACTAGGCATGGACAAAACCTTATATTTTAACATGTTGAGCACTAGACTATTAATAGTTATTATTAAAAGACATTGAGTAGAAACAATATTATTGTTTTTCAAGCACTAGTATCGACACCTTGATGTGTTATGCACACTCTTATAAAAGCTTGGTTATGGTGGGTGGCACTCTAAAACAACATAGATATGGATGATGGGAGGGATTTTTAGAGATCCTATGTATGGAAACATTAGTATACTTGGTGTGGAATACAGACCAAGAGAATAAGGTCACCTCCTAAGGGTTTCACTCTCTATCTCATCAAGTTTACACTACATGTTATCTTCATTCAATTATTTTTGGGTTGTAATGGCATAGTGACTAAGTGAGGAATTGGCTCAGGCTATAGGTGGAATTAAATTCCTTCCTTCATTTTGGGTTTTGGGCTTTGGTTGACTTGTTTCAAAGGAAGACAATAGCATGCATAGATTCATGGTTGGGCATAGATTGCAATGTGTAAGTTGATCAATATTCCCATGAATCTTAATTATCTTATTATAGAAATGTAACTAGGCCTTCCAAATTTCCTAATGATAGGTCATAAAGTCCTCTAAAACTGACAAGCGAAGGTATGATATAGTTAGTTATAGTCAAGGGAACTAGAAGCATATCCCAATAGCCAACCATGCATTGGACTCTACAAATTCAAATGATTTTTTTTTCAATATTTAAGAATATGTATTTTTTAATATATCATCATTCATAACACAATAATCAAATCTTATTAATATAAAAATATTTTAATTGTTAATATAATGAATAATTGCTTTAATTATTTCTAATTGACTTGATGCTTTATTGAATACTTTTATACTTGACGTAATTTGTTGAGTTACATTATTATTTCGGTACGTTTATATTTTATTATGCTTTATATGATTGTAATGAAAACATTGAAATTGATCTTAGATGTCACTTTGAAAATATATTCCAACATTTGTTCGGAAAATGTGTCAAGGACAAGTGAGCAATTTAAAAAGTAAATTGTATGATTGGAAAACTCTAATCGACCTTCCTAGGTACATATCTTCCTCAAATGTGTTAAAGCCATTGATTGGGCCCCTACCCTTCAAAAATAAAGTTGAGAATCTCACTGGCTAAACACATAAGAGAGGATTGTTATTATCAAGTTTGTTCTCTCTTCATTCTCCGTCTACATGTAGCTCTCTTAATAGTGTGAAAACAATAATAGGTTTCTTATGGAATGAGGGAGAAAATAACACTAAAAAAATTCAATATAGCTAACAAGAAGATGGTTAGATCTCCCCACAAAATTGGACTGAACATAAGAGAACCCCCTTTATGAATATAGCTCTATGAGACAAAGTAGCATGGATATTGATTACTAGAAAATAAACATGGAGTTCCCATAAAAGGACCCCGTGTATGAATATAGCTCTATGAGACAAAGTGGCATGGATATTTATTACACGAAAATAATAATGGTGGAAAGAGGAAATCTGCATGAAATATCTAGGAACCTAGACATTAAAACATTTCTTGGATCAACTTCTTCTAAAAACAAGAGGCACCCCAATGTAGGAGATATTGAATGGTGTTTCCCTCCTATTTATGGTTGTGATCCTATTATTTATGTTTGGGATCTCAAGGTAGTTAGGGAATAAAAAAAACATCCATTATTGGGAATACAACATCAATACAAGAAGGTGACCACTTGGAGAAATCATTGAACAGTTTCAAGAAAAAACATGGCTTATTGTAAGCCCTATATGTATGTGTTACTTAGATTTACTACAATTTAAATATTAAAGAAAGAAGAATTAATATAGATATTTGTGAAGTTTTAACCTTTAGATTTCCATTTCATTAAATATGGACATATTCCAATCCAAGCCACTTCGAAAACAGGTGAAAAGCACCCTTTCCGAAGTCCAAAAACAATCTTTATAGAGTTCAAAAAGTGTCAATATGGAGTTCAAAAATTTCCAATATCATGTTTGGAAACAACATTTTTGGGTTTGAAATTGACACTTTTTGAACTACATTTTGCACTTTTTGCACCCAATATTGACTCTTTCGGAACATATTTTGATAGTTTTCAAACCCAATATTGCACCTTTTGAAACAGATTTTGCACTTTCCAATTATGAGATTGTCATTTTTAGAATCTAATTTTGTTAATTTTAGAAACCCAATTTGTAATTTTGTAATCTGATTTAGCAACATACTATTAAGAACATTAGGTGTTGGTAAAAAATCACTAAAAATACAATTCAAAGAATAAAACACAACTAGATAACAATGCCACACATAGATAAGACTATGAAGATAAAAAATCGCAGCACATTATTCAACAAACTAATTTCATATTTTTCATAATAGATATAGCATCGTTAACACCATTGGGGTGTAGCAAAAAATACCACAAATAATCTAACGAGTATGTGTCATTCTCATGATTACAATTACAACTCTTTGCAATTACGTATTTCACTTCATCATTACAAACATGTTTTTCTTCTGAATCGTCCACAATCACTATGTTAGTAGTATCGTGAGCATAGTTTAACATCTTCCAGACATTGTTAAAGGTTTAATGAGATATACATTTGGATTTCCATCCCCAACATGTCCCTTTCGTGGTTTGGATTCATAGTATTATTCTGTTAGTATGACTTTAAATTTCTCTTTTTTTCACCTCAATTTTGTCTAAAAATTGTGGAAAAAAGTTATTCACATTTCTGATTTGCATAGATGTCCATAAACCAACCTCAAAAATAGTAAGACATAGTTCAAGAAAACCCTTTAACCCTGGACATATAAAATAAACCTTTATTCTTGAAATGATGTCTACATATATGTACTCTAACTTGTTTGATAATGTATTCTGATGAATAACATGTAGCATTACTCAATTTAAATTGAATATTATCAATCGTTTATATAATAAACTTGTATATGCATGCAAAAACCATAAAGAACACTTTGATTATAAACACATTTTTAACATGCAAGAGAAAGAATATGTATACTACCAAGCTAAAAGGGGTTTTCTAAATATGTCAACACTTAAACAAATTCATTCACATTTGTATAAAAAATAAAATTTAATAAAACCAATTTCATGTAAATAAACATAATTTCAACTAGATCAAATGTTGAATATTGTGAACATGTAGGATGACCATTCTATGATAACTCTATGTTGAAGTAAGGATCGGAGGAGACTTCAAAAATATTTTGAGTTTCTAGTAAAACACAACATTGGAGAATCATGATCTAGGAGGATCTCTAAATGGGTCATTTTTCAAACGCAACAAAATGCAGTGGGACCAACATCAATGCGTAGATCTTCTCAAGATGATTCTAATGACATTTTTTCACTCAAAACATACTATATATGGAAAATATATGATGTTATGAAATGTCAAATAAATAACATTTTATGCATAGAACTAGGAAAAAGGGGGACCACGTGGAACCACTTCAAGGGTGACACATGGCCTCCATATAGATGATGTGGCACCCCCAAAAGGTGCAAGGGTGACACATGGAATCCATATAGATGATGTGGAACCCCCCCAAGGTGACACGTGGTAGGTAATGCTAACATGGTTGGTGATGCAATGTGGAAAGATCATGTCATGGCACATGGAAGACAAGTGAATGATGATGTGGCATCAAACTAGACAGTGAAACAGAAACTCACAACATGACGCATGGTAGACAAGTGAGTGATGCATAAAATTGGGAAAAAGGGAGACCACGTGGCACCACTACAAGGGTGACACATGGAATCTGCATAGATGATGTGGAAACCCCATAAGGTGACACAAGCTAGGTAACGCTAACATGGCATGTGATGTGATGTGGCAAGCTCACAACATGACACATGAAAGAGAAGTGAGTGATGATGTGGCATCAAATTGGACAATGAAATGGAAGCTCACAATATGACACATGGAAGAAAAGGTAATGCTAACATGGCAAGTGATGCAATGTGGAAATATCACAACATGACACATGACAGACAAGTGATTGATGATGTGGCATCAAACTAGACAGTGAAATGGAAGCTCGCAACATGACACATGGAAGAAAAGTGAGCAAGCTCACAACATGACACATGTCAGAAAAGTGAGTGATGATGTGGCATCAAACTGGACAGTGAAATGGAAGCTCACAACATGAGACATGGCATAAAAGTGAGTGATGATGCCACAATGAAATAGAAGCAGAACAATAAGTGATGATGTGGCATCAAACTGAACAGTGAAGTGGAAGCTCACAACATGAAACATAGACAAGTAAGTGATGATGTGGCATCAAACTGATCAATGAAGTGGAAGCTCACAACATGACACATGGCAGACAAGTGAGCGATGGTTTGGCATCAAACTGTCCCCACAACATGACACATGGCATACAAGTAAGCGATGATGCCATAGTGAAATCGAAGCTCACAACATGACACATGGCAAACAAGTGAGCGATGCTTTGGCATCAAACTGTCCACACAACATGACACATGGCAGACAAGTGAGCGATGATGCCATAGTGAAATCAAAGCTCACAACATGACACATGGCAGACAAGCGAGCGATGGTTTGGCATAAAAATGGAGAGTAAAATGGCCTCAATGAACCAATGACATGTGCCAATCAATGATGGTTTGGCATCAAACTAGACAGTAAAATGGCCTCAATGGACCAATGACATGTGTCAATCAATGATTGGTAAATTGATAAGAAAATTGTTTTCCAAGATTTTCTAGAGCCCATGAGGCTTGAACCCCAACCTCCCATCTATGATCATAGTGCCCTCACCACTACACCACTCATGTGACCTGTTAGACAATATAAATAATATTATACTTAAGTTTGACCTATGGTGCAATGTGGGGGAAGGTTTGGCTGGCACTGGAATTCGCCCGTCGCATCGACCAAACCACTTGACAGCCAGTGGAATGACGAATGAGAATCCTACATTCTATTCAATGATTAGCCACAGGTTGGCATAGGAATTTGAATACGAAAGAGGCTAATGACAAGATGATGATCCCTTCCTCCCCTTGCTAGCCACTCCTTAAATCCCTGTCGCTGTCACCCTATTGGCCGATCACCATTACACCCTTGCCATCTCTCTCCATCTGTTGTCATCACCGTTCCTGTCCATGAATTAATGCCACCACCTACATCCCCCTCTCCTTGCATGATTCAAACAACCAACCCACCTCTTCTTCACACCTTTCTCTTCTTCTCGACCATTCCTCTTTGTGCTCACCATGGAATGAGTTCTAGCTTCAAACCATGGCTACTACTATTTGGATTCTCACAGTGGTGGCAGGATAATCATGGTGCATGTCGTGGAGCATTTTGAATCATACAGTCTACGAATTTTACTTTGATCAGAAAAATCATGGCTTTATATTGGGCATCCATTTCAACCAACCCCTTTAGTAGTGACTGCTCAATCCGTTTGTCAGCAAACATTCACACATGATCCATTGAGCTCCTACGGTATCAATTAATTGGAATTAGCAAGCCGAACCTGATGTGCTCCATTATCAGGGCTCTGGTGGCTCGAAATGATAAGAAAATACATTTTTTAATAATGCCTTAGCAATCCAGTTATGTAATCAAACATACCAAACTACTACTCGGCATATGGACTTCGGCACTTCTGCCATTGCTATTGACGAAATTTATGGAGAAATCCCAAATAAAACAACAGACTCTACCATTTTAGAACACATACATGCTCTGCATGTGGGGGCACTTGATTGATGTTGTGGGAACGCTGCATCATTTGAACCCCATAGAATTCCAAGTACGTTTCAATGTCTATTCACGTCTCTTGCAATGGTGTGTTCAGATGAAAGCTTTTCCAGAGGGAAAGCATGTGGACACCCATATAATTAAAATGAATTTCAGCCCAGGTATAGTTCTTGGAAACAATCTCATGAACATGTATGCCAAATGTGGGAGTCTAGTAGAAGCACAACAAGTCTTTGACAAAATGCCTCTGAAAAACATGTGTTCATGGAATACCACACTTGCGGGGTATGCTAAAAGTGGGAATTTGGAGTATACAATGGAAGTGTTTAACAAAATGTCTAAATGAGATACCATGTTATGGACAGTAATGATTGCTTCATATAGACAGCATGGCTATTACAAGGAAGCTTTGCATTTCTATGAGCAAATGCTAGAGGAGGGTACAAACAAGGTACATGTATTTGGGGTAAAAGATGGGTGCCATCCTCAAACACAAGAGATCTATGCAACACTAGAGAAATTGTCTCAGTAGATTAGAGAGGAAGGGTATGTGTCGAATATGAAATTTGTACTATGTGATATTGAGGAGGAGCGTAAAGAAAAAATTATCTGCCACCATAGTGAGAAGCTGGCTATTTCCTTTGGGCTTATCAACACACCCCATGGTACAACCCTAAGGATCATAAAAAACCTTTGTGCTTGTGGGGACTGCCACACTACTACAAAATTCATCTCCAAGATAGTTGGACATGAAATCATTGTGAGAGATTCCAACCACTTCCACCATTTTAGGGGTGGCTTATGCTCTTGTATAGACTATTGGTGAGGTCAGGTTTGTTAAATACATGAGGCTTTTGCATGTTGTCATTGCCTTACTAGGAATGACTGGAGGTGATACTTTGGTTATTGGTACAATCAAGTGAGTGAATATATGGCAATTTTAATGGAAGAGAACACTTGCAAATATTTGGTACATAGTTCTTAATCTGTTTAAATTATGTGATTATATTCGGGGTTTATGAGGCATACATATCCCATCATCATGTGTGAATGATATTCCTACAGAACATATGATGGCATGATTTATGCAGAGTCATGTTTTATACATGAAAACTTGGCAAATTGAGGGATATTGAGGAGTTTCACAGGAGTAGGAGTGGTAAGTTCATTTATAGCAGTTTCCAAAGTACCTCCACACTAGCACCAGATTGTTGTTGATATATGAACAGTTGATGGAATCTCTATGGAAGCTACATTTGCAATGGGACGAATGGTGAAAAATTTGTTTATTTTGTGCATGATGACCACAAGAAAATAGATAAATGAATGGAGATTTATTTATCTTCTCAATTGGTATAAAAATCACAAAAAGTAAAATTTAATCTGGTATGACAGATGATTGGAAAAAAGGGAGGAGATATTTCTGTCAAAGTTATATGAAAATCAAGTTCTCTTCATAAGCACCGACCAACACTTGATTTCATCCTTTGTTGGGCCTACCATTTATGTTCCTTGTAGTGTCAAATGATTTCCATTTAGTGATTGATCGAGCATTCCAGCTACCATTGTTAAGCAACAAAGGTACCTGTTTCTCATGATTGCTGAATTTAAAGTGTGTAACAACTGAAAGATGTGTAGTTTGGAAAGTGCTTCATATTTTAAATATGTCACTTAGATAGCACTTTTGGTTGTGGAACTTTGTTTGTTTGATGTTTGCAGGATAGCCTGAGACTGTTGAATGCATAACAGATAATTCCACAGCCAACAAAATAGTTTTCTACTATCATCAAAGAAGATTTCCATGCCTTTCTTTATCTATGTTAAAATGCTAGCTCAAAAACTGGTAATGTAAAAATTGTCTCCACCCTTACTGGAGAGTTTTCTTTGGGATAATGCTTTCTTTTGGAAAATTTGTGGGTGCATTATTCATTATTTCTACATCAATGTGGCTGAATGGTTTTGTTTTTCGATATAGAGTTATGGATACATTTAAAATACAATGAAAAATAGATACAAGGAATCTCTAACACCAAATTATGCACTCTAACATTTTCTATGTCCATGTATGTGTACATAAATTGCCTTTTTGGGTTGTTTGTGTTATGTATTTGTGGGTGTATGTACTATGCACATATACAAAGGACACACAAGACAAGTGATGGCATCAACAAATTCATCTTTACATTCGCAACTACGACATAATAGGAAGAAACTTCAAAAACTTGGTTTCTACTAAGTTTGCTTTGATCAAAACAGATATGCTAAGTCATGTAAATCAACATATAAGGCAATCACTCTATCTGATAAGGAGGCATTGTGTGTTTCCTAAGGCCTTTCACCCAGAGGGATTGGAAGTTTGCATTGCTTATGCCTCTATACTTTGGATGTATTGATATAACATGAAAAAATACATTTTATGCCTTTAACAGCTAACTTTGTATCTCTTTTCAAATGGAATATGTATATATGTTATATATACAAAAATACAAAATTTATCTACTTAGGATTTTCTTCTAGACGAGGCTTCTCTATGTTATATTCTACATCTCCTTTGTAGAATTATGTTTAGTAGATAGGTAGCTATATTTGTAGACTCACCCAAACATCCACTTGACACATTTCCCCCTTTAAGTATACAACATGCCATTTTAGTAATAGTTCGATCTTTTTTTCCCAGCAACTTTATTTTACTGCAATGCTTGCAGAAGTAAATTGTCTTTTGATGCCATAGATTTGGATAAAAGGCTAGCAGAGACAACTAAGAATACTATCAATTTCCTCAACACACTATCAGAAGAGGAATTGAAAATAGTGGGAATCAACGACAAAATCACAGTGATAACTTGGGTAAGGAGATTTGTTGGAAAACATCATCATGTTGAGAGTGTCCAAGCTAAGGTTGATCAAATATTACAACAGGTAAAATATTTTAAAGGATTATTTACAAAACTATTTCAGAAGGGACTCCCTTCTTTTCAGGATGAGGATGGAAACTGATATCTCAGTTTGATTACCAAGCTCTATTGGTTTAAGCTATATGACAGATCATAGGAAATTTGAGGATATGACTCAGTCTCTGACTAGGAAAGCTATAATTGAAAAACTAGTCGTGGATTTTAAAATTTTGGATCTATTCAGAATGATAGATGTCAATATAACTCCTATTTCTTATGTGGATCATGTGCACTTGAGAGTTTTGCGCAAATAAATGACAAGTCATGAAGTGCCTTCTGGATATTAGTGGAAAACAATCGAAAAATTCAAGAAGATGAAGTATAAGCTGCATCAATGAAGACACTCATCCAAAATGCTCGAGCAAAGAATATATCAAGGTCCATTTCAACATAGAATTAAAAATTTTCTAATATTTAATAGGGAGATTTACTTTTTAGTTATATGACAGATGTAATAAGGTAGTTACAAGAAGCCTATTTTTAGAATAAAGGTAGTTAGGTAACAGGTTAAGGATATTTTGATGGATAAAAGTATGTTTTGCAATGTAATTTGGGTTGGAACCCATGATACCGAGAATCATTTTGTAACTGAGCATTTTCAAGTTAATAAAAAAATTGTAGAGCCAAGCAAGAACTTTTCAAAGCATAGATTCTCGTGCTGTTGTTTTACAGTATGTATTTCCTTTTCTCCTATGGATGTAATTCATGTTAGCTATTTCCGTTGTGTTATCTTTTTCATGCTTGAATGAGATTATGTTGAATCAAAATTCATACTTGTATGCTTTGGTTCATAGGATCCAAGAAATCACAAACCTATATCCTCTGAAGAAGTGTTGCACATATCAGTGATATATCGAATATATCGTTAAGTTAAACCCACATATGATATATTGGATCTTAAATATCGTGAGATTTCTGATATTTTCAATGTGTTGAGATACAATGAATATATCGCGATAAATTAGGAATATATAACGATAAATTAAAAATGTATCGTGATAAATTGGAAAATATCAGACAATTGAATGAAATTTCCAAAAACATTGCCTAGAATTGCATTTTAAGTCCACAAGTTGGCTTTTTATGAAGTTAAAGTAGATGATACCAAAGTAAATAAGATCATGGATTTCAAATTTTCAATACATTAATTTCTAGAAAGTTGAACTCATTATCAATAGAATTTGCAATATCTGTCCTCGATCCTTATCCTATCTGGCCACGACCATGAACAATGTACACTATCCCATCCAACACCAAATGGACCATGAACAATTGCAGAAGCAAAGTATCGAGCACCTCCAACGACATACAATGTTTAGCACGTTCCTCCTCTAACTCATTAAACAAACAGAAACTTGGCTTCGAAAGATTTGTCAACTGAAATAACCCCCTATGATATTTAGCTTCACACGTCCATCTTCCCTCAACTTCCAGTGTTGTTTGGGACTGCAATCAAAGGTTTCAAAGTTGACACACTTAATGCACAAGCAAAAATAGAGACCCACAAACCAAAATCCCAAGTTGAAAATAGAAATATTCATACTACAGAATTAGAATACTGACAACTCAACATTGCAAGGGCATAGAAAAAGAGTTCCAATCGGAGTAGAGTTTAGGCGGGGCAAAGTTCCAACTGGGGCAGAGTTCCAACCAGGTCACAATTCCATCCAGGGTAGAGTTCTAATCAGGGTAGGGTTCCTGTGAGAGAAGAGTTCCTTCCTATAAAGTTCATGCATTGTAGAACGTATTGAGTAAGCAAATATTTAAATATTTGGATTCTCAAGGAGACAAAGTTCCAGCCAGGGGAAAGGTTTCGGTTGAGTCAGAGTTTCGACAGGGAAGAGTTCTAATTAGAGTAGAGTTCCAACCAGGGTAAAGTTCCAATCGGGTCACAGTTCCAGCCAGGGAAAAGTTACAGTTGTGGCAGAGTTCCAGCCAAGGCATGCATGCTAGGGAAGAGTTCCAGCTAGAGCAGAGTTCTAGACAGGGAAAAGTCACATTTTCCTCTAGAAAACTTAACACCACCATTGAGCTATCATCTAGGTTTTGATGAAGACAACCATTTCCATATGTAATAAGATGATCTCAAGCACCCAACACTCTTTCCATAGTTTTAATCCCACTACATTCAAAGTGTTTGAAGGAATGCAAGCACATGGCTATATTCCATACATCATAAGCTTTAATGGGCACATCAAAGGGATTTGAAGGAATGATAAAATTGAGGTTGAGTCAATCTTTTCATCAAAATTATGAGCAAAAAACAAGCTCCTAATATTTTTACGTATAATACCCTAGTAAATGGACTTTAAAAGACAAAGAAATCCAGTCGGGGTAGAGTTTCAGCCGGGGCAGAGTTCCAGCAAGGGCAAAGTTCTAGCCGGGGAAAAGTCATAGCTCCCTCTAGAAAACTTAACACCACCATTGACCTATCATCTAAGGTTTGACACAGTCATAGATTGGATAGGATAGGGCACCACAATCATGCTACAATAGTCACATTTTAGCAGAGAAAGGGACATGGCAGCCACAATACAACATAGAAGGGACACATTGTTCTAGTCGGGGAACAGTTCCAACTGGGGCATAGTTCAATCCAGGGAATAGTTCCAGCCGAGGTAGATTTCCATCCGAGGGCATAGTTCTAGTCGAAGCAGAGTTCCAGTGGGGAAAAGTTCCAACTGAGGCAGAGTTCCAGCAAGGAAAAGTTCCAACCGAGGAAGAGTTCCAGCAAGGAAAAGTTCCAACCGAGGAAGAGTTCCAGCGGGGCATATTTCTAGCTGGGGAAAAGTTCCAGTTGGGGCAGAGTTCCAGCTAGGGAATAGTTCCAACAAGGGAAGAGATCCAACAAGGGTAGGGTTCCAACAAGAGAAGGGTTCCTGTGAGGTTCTTGTTCCTTTCAATAAAATTTAGGCATTGTCGAATGCACTTCCTATAGAGAGTTATTGAGCTAGGAGATATTTAGAGATTTGGAATCTTCACAATTCTACGTTGGTAATGTCGAATGGGAAAATTTCTAGTCGAGGAAAAGTTTCAATTGGGGAATAGTTCCAGCCAGGGAAAAGTTCCAGCCAAGGCATAGTTCCATCCAGGTCAGAGTTCTAGTCGAGGTCAGAGTTCCAGCTGAGGGCACTCTCAATCAACATTTGTCTATTTGTCCAACCATCTCTCTAGTTGGGATTTGGTTGCTTTGTTTTTACGACACCACACATTTTTATGTGTTATGCAACATTATATAAGTATCCAATTGATCCACTGACAATGGGATATGACTATGGCCTTAAATGTATGGTGTTTGACCCTTTACGTGGAACCTTTAGGGAAATTACATAGGTGTATCATCTACATATAATTCAAGTACATGGAGTTGTATTTAAAGCTACTTTAACATAAATCAATTAAATATATTCCAATTTTTTAATATATGAAAGTTGCCTTAATATTGCCATAGACGTATTAAAGTTATGCTATAGGTGTACATGTTTATCTACAACCACCACACCCCCTCAACCATGTACAAGGCTCACGAGGAAGTAATACCTCAATCCTATCCAATTTTGCAGTTGCTCAATTTTCTTTATTATGTTTGTCTAATAGATATGCAAATCCACCTTCACATCATGGACTTGAGGCCTTGCATGAGTAAGTATGTGTTCAAGAGAGAATATAGGTGTACTTGCATGAATATTAATTTCTCATCTTCTTGCCATCATAAAATATCTGAAAATATTGATGTATGAGATACACTTCATGTACTCGCACAAATACTCGTAATGGTACCTTTTCATGACCTTTGATCCCTAAGAACTCTGCCTCACCTGTATCTTTGCCATGACTGGAACTATGCCCCAACTGGAACTTTGCCTCGCATGGAACTTTGCTCTTGCTAAAACTCTGCCCCAACTAGAACTCTACCATGGCTGGAACTCTGCCTCGGCTGGAACTCTGCCCTTCCTGGAACTTTTCCCTAGCTAGATTTCTTTGTCTTGTAGAACCCATCTACTAGGTATTATACGTAAGAATATTAGGAGCTTGTTGTTTTCTAATCATTTGGATGAAAAGCTGGAATTTTTCCATGCATGGAACTTTGCCTCGACTAGAAATCTGCCCTAGATGGAACTCTTCCCCAGTTGGGCTATTTGTACTAATGCTCCACACAGAGCTCTTGGCAGTTTTGATAGCATATTTTGTGGTGTTTCTAGCATGAAATCCAACCAACCTTCTGTTATAACAAACACCACCATATTTGCTAACAATTTTTCCAATAAAATTGGATTCTCAGATACTTCATTTGCTGAGTCATGGCCATATATCTTAGGCATTTTCCTATCCCCCAGTGTAGACAACAATGTGGATAGTATACTGAGTACAAGCATTGGATCCTGCTCATGTACAGATTCTGATTTGAATCTACATAATCAAATCCATTCTAGGGCCATTTGAACTTTCAGTGTTTTCTGTCATTGAATAAGTTATTTTCTATTTAGATTATTTCTCTTACTGTAATAAAATGCGAGTTGTGTTATTGTTGTGCTTGGAAATATTCTGTAATGTGGCAGTTAGATGCAATCTGTAAAAAGATTATGCTTGAATTTTTATGGATTTTCTTTATTTGTATAAAGTTTTAAGAGTGGTCATTCTAAATGGAGCCTTCAAATATCTGAGCAAAATAGATTCATATATGGCTTATATTTAATGAAAGTGATACTTCTTTTAGGATCTCGTTGCTTAGGAAAACTCTAGCTTTTGGAGAATATAGAGAAGAGAAAGGGTACTTTGCTTTTATCCAAGTGATTAGGATTATTTTAGCTCTGTATCTTCTTTCAGTTTATGTAGCAAATTATTATTTTTCTTTGGAAAGCCATCCTTTCTCCAAGCTATTTGTAGTGGTAATGCTGATGTTTCTTTTGTTTCCAACTTTAGTTTCTATGAAATTGACATTACATGAAATCAAGGAATACCATGTAGATGTGCAGAAATATCTTCACTTACAGATGGGACCTTGTAGAAAACCACTTCTAGTTAAAGGAGAACGAGGATCGGACACAAAGCTTAGTGCAGATAAGTACACTGTTGAATCTCTATATTTTAATAACCCTGTGTCAAACATGTCATAGGACAATATTAATGAATTGTAGAAAGAATTAGAAGACTCACTTCCATTTGATGACTTTGAGGACATGAACCTATATATTCTATTAGCTGAAGGATAAGGAGCTATGAGGAAAAAGAGAAGACCAATGCGAGGAGAAGATTTCAATTTTCGTCAAGCTTTGGCGAAAGTTGATTTCTAGCTACTTTTTGTAGTATTCTTATGTGGGGTTGGTTCTAGGGTTACAGTTCCCAATAATTTGGCACAAATTGGACTGGTTGAAGGCTATCAAGATGTCACAATCCTATTAACAATAATCAGTTTTTGCAACTTCATTGGTCGTCTTGGCGGTGGAGCTCTCTCAGAATATTATGTCAGGTTTGTTGTTTTGGGATTCTCATTTTATTTTATTCATGGAATTCTTTTAATCAGTATGTTGAGTATACTATTTTCCATATAAGTAAATAAGAATCGTTTCATGTGATGAGTTTTCTTTCTTATTAAAATAGTGGATGCTAAATATGCAAGCAAAAGGCCATTCCCCAAACAGTTTGGATGAAAGATACATAGGTTCTTATGATAGGGGCTTACCTATCTTTTGCCTCAGATCTTCCAGGATCTATTTATATCTCCTTGTTAGATACATATATGATCAAGAAGGTCAAAGGAAGTTTGGCTATTCCTATCTAGCAAGCATGCATGCCACCAATGTTGACTGTTTAGGGCCTAATTATTTCAGGCTCACCTTTATTATCATGGTAGGGGTGCATGATTTTGGGGTTCTGTTGAGAATTATTCTTGCAATCCAGATAAGGCCAGTTTATGAGACACTATATGGTAGGGGTTCCCTCTGCATTCCAAAACCAACTGATACAGAAGAATAAACTTTGGAGAACGGATCAAAATCTTGAACATTGGTAGACATTTCTAGGTTTATCTAATGACAGTTATGTTATCAAGCATATATATTATTGAATGAGGTTATTATGTCTTCTTAGCTAGCTATTTAAAGTTCATTTAGTTTTTAAAACCCAATTGCAGTTATTCTTGTTCTGGCTTTCAATGTAACTAAATTTTCTAGTCATAGTAAATATATATTTTTGGGTGGGGTGGAGTGGATTGAAGAATGAAGTTTCTATATTTATTCACATATCCCGTGCTTGGATGAAAGGATTTTTATCAGTCGAAGAGATCCGATATCTTGAACATGGATTGGTGTAGAATTACAACTGCCAGTTTCTGCTCACACTACTACATTTTGACTAAAAATCCGACGGTAGTATTGTCGGATTTTCGACACTTCCTTGTCGCATGTACGACACTATGATTTTTTTTAAGCGTCGGAAACTTTTCGTCGGTTATCTGACATTTTCCGAAACCGTCGGTTAAGCGACAGTTCAGTTTACCGTCGGTTAAACGTAAAGCATCGGTTATCCGACATTTAATTCCTATTAAATTAAAAAAAAATCCTATGCATACCGTCGCTTAACCGACGGAGTATGAAACCTAAACGTTGCTTAATCAACGGGATAAAAAAATTTATATAAAAAAAATACTTTGCATGCCGTCGCTTAACCAACGGATTATGAAACCTAAACGTCGCTTAATCGACGGGATAAAAAAATTTATATAAAAAAATCGTTCAGCAGGTGTCGCTTAAGTGACGGGTATGAATGTTTTTTTAAAACTTGTCGTCGCTTAAGCGACGGATATAAATGTTTTTAAAAAAAATATAGAAGAGGATTTTGTATGGAAGGTCTATTGACTGGAGCTGCTTGCTGACATTGCCTTCCGTAATTAACAGAGCTTCATTTATAGAATTATTGGAGAGGCTCCTATCCATTGCAAAAGGAAGATCATTAACGGTTCAAGTTTGATCTTTGAACAATGTAATATTAAAGGCATAGCATAGAAAAGATTATATATACTCACACTTTCTCAAGTTGCGGCAAACCCAAAACTTCAGATGGAAGCTTCCCATTCAATGTATTGTTGTTCATCACACTATGGAACAAGGCAAAGGGGATAGAAAAACCAGTTAATATGAAAGATAACAAAACGTGACTGTCGAAGCCCAATGCTTATAATCAGATATGGTGTTTATAAAAAAAAACCATTTGGTATGAAAGCTCTTTTTTGGACTTGCAATATAGCTTAAGATTTTAGGGATTGGATTGTAGCAGAACATTCAATGCATTTTATGGGTATACTATAATGGGAAGGATCTTCATGGCTGAGGTTATTGGGATACTATCTCTCTTACAGGCCTTGATTTTTTATTTGAGGGGAGGCACAGGACTAGTTTATTTAGAAGTCTCGACAGATTTTATGTTTCAGGCTTTAAGTCTCATCAACCAGCACAGATCACAAGCTAGGATGATATTTTTAACACAGTTGCACACTATTTGGAGGTTGGAACTAAAGCTGATATGCTGATTCTCTTTGATTCTGTTGAACAAGGGCATCATAAGATGGAGCTTCGCTCTATAATGTATCATTTAATGTAAATTTGATGATTTTAATGTAATGTAAGATGCATTTCCAATAATTAACGACCATGTTTTCTTGGCAATGAGAGTCTACCTGCACTCTCCTTTCTTGAAATCTTCTTCAGTGCCAAAATGAGATCCCGTTTACGGGGGGAGCATGAGTTGTTGTCATCAATGACAAAGGGGGAGATTGTTGGTGAAATTGTCATTGATGCCAACATAGACTTACATCCCTTTCAGTTTTCATTGATGCCACCAATCCCTTGCAGTGGACAAGCTTGATGTTGTGGAGACTTGAGTATTGGGTCCCACAATTATGGCGGTGTGTTGAACCTTGGCGTTCACATCTGAGGTCTTTTCTCTTGTGATGATGAAGACATGGTGAAGATTGTCCCCTTGATGGTATTCTTATGGATGTAAGTGACTAACCCTATTTTAAGGAAGCTGTCTTAATAGATTGGGTCCATGATAGGTACACACTTCCCTGTCGCATGTACGACACTATGATTTTTTTTAAGCATCGGAAACTTTTCGTCGGTTATCCGACATTTTCCGAAACCGTCGGTTAAGAGACAATTCAGTTTACCGTCGGTTAAATGTAAAGTGTCGGTTATCCGACATTTAATTCCTATTAAATTTAAAAAAAATCCTTTGCATGCCGTCGCTTAACCGACGGACTATGAAACCTAAACGTCGCTTAATCGACGGGATAAAAAAATTGATATAAAAAAATCCTTTGCATGCCGTCGCTTAACTGACGGATTATGAAACCTAAATGTCGCTTAATCGACGGGATAAAAAAATTTATATAAAAAAATCGTTCAGCAGGTGTCGCTTAAGCGACGGGTATGAATGTTTTTTTAAAACTTTCCGTCGTTTAAGCGACGGATATGAATGTTTTAAAAAAAAAAATAGAAGAGGATTTTGTATGGAAGGTCTATTGACTGGAGCTGCTTGCTGACATTGCCTTCCGTAATTAACAGAGCTCCGTCTATAGAATTATTGGAGAGGATCCTATCCATTGCAAAAGGAAGATCATTAATGGTTCAAGTTTTATCTTTGAACAATGTAATATTAAAGGCATAGCATAGAAAAGATTATATATAAACACACTTTCTCAAGTTGCGGAGAACCCAAAACTTCAGATGGAAGCTTCCCATTCAATGTACTGTTGTTCATAACACTATGGAAGAAGGCAAATGGGATAGAAAAACCAGTTAATATGAAAGATAACAAAACGTGACTATCGAAGCCCAATGTTTATAATCAGATATGGTGTTTATAAAAAAACCCATTCGGTATGAAAGCTCTTTTTTGGACTTGCAATATAGCTTAAGATTTTAGGGATTGGATTGTAGCAAAACATTCAATGCATTTTATGGGTATACTATAATGGGAAGGATCTTCATGGCTGAGGTTATTGGGATACTATCTCTCTTACAGGCCTTGCTTTTTTATTTGAGGGGAGGCACAGGACTAGTTTATTTAGAAGTCTCGACAGATTTTATGTTTCAGGCTTTAAGTCTCATCAAGCAGCACAGATCACAATCTAGGATGATATTTTTAACACAGTTGCACACTATTTGGAGGTTGGAACTAAAGCTGATATGTTGATTCTCTTTGATTCTGTTGAACAAGGGCATCATAAGATGGAGCTTCGCTCTCTAATGTATGATTTAATGTAAATTTGATGATTTTAATGTAATCTAAGATGCATTTCCAATAATTAACGACCATCTTTTCTTGGCAATGAGAGTCTACCTGCACTCTCCTTTCTTGAAATTTTCTTCAGTGCCAAAATGAGATCCCGTTTACGGGGGGAGCATGAGTTGTTGTCATCAATGACAAAGGGGGAGATTGTTGGTGAAATTGTCATTGATGCCAACATATACTTGCATCCCTTTCAGTTGTCATTGATTCCACCAATCCCTTGCAGTGGACAAGCTTGATGATGTGGAGACTTGAGTATTGGGTCCCACAATTATGGCGGTGTGTTGAACCTTGGCGTTCACATCTGAGGTCTTTGCTCTTGTGATGATGAAGACATGGTGAAGATTGTCCCCTTGATGGTATTCTTATGGATGTAAGTGACTAACCCTCTTTTAAGGAAGCCGTCTTAATAGATCGGGTCCATGATAGGTACACACTTCCCTGTTGCATGTACGACACTATGATTTTTTTTAAGCGTCGGAAACTTTTCGTCGCTTATCCGACATTTTCCAAAACCATCGGTTAAGCAACAGTTCAGTTTACCATCGGTTAAACGTAAAGCATCGGTTATCCGACATTTAATTCCTATTAAATTTTAAAAAAATCGTTTGCATGTCGTCGCTTAATCGACGGGATAAAAAAATTTATAAAAAAAAATCCTTTGCATGTCATCGCTTAACCGACGGATTATGAAACCTAAACGTCGCTTAATCGATGGGATAAAAAAATTTATATAAAAAAATCGCTCAGCAGGTGTCGCTTAAGCGACGGGTATGAATGTTTTTTTAAAAATTGTCGTCACTTAAGCAACGGATATGAATGTTTAAAAAAAAAAAATAGAAGAGGATTTTGTATGGAAGGTCTATTGACTGGAGCTACTTGCTGACATTGCCTTCCATAATTAACAGAGCTCTGTCTATAGAATTATTGGAGAGGCTCCTATCCATTGCAAAAGGAAGATCATTAACGGTTCAAGTTTGATCTTTGAACAATGTAATATTAAAGGCATAGCATAGAAAAGATTATATATACTCACACTTTCTCAAGTTGCGGAAAACCAAAAACTTCAGATGGAAGCTTCCCATTCAATGTACTGTTGTTCATCACACTATCGAACAAGGAAAAGGGGATAGAAAAACCAGTTAATATGAAAGATAACAAAACATGACTATCAAAGCCCAATGTTTGTAATCAGATATGGTGTTTATAAAAAAACCCATTCGGTATGAAAGCTCTTTTTTGGACTTGAAATATAGCTTAAGATTTTAGGGATTGGATTGTAGCAAAACATTCAATGCATTTTATGGGTATACTATAATGCGAAGGATCTTCATGGATGAGGTTATTGGGATATTATCTCTCTTACAGGCCTTGCTTTTTTATTTGAGGGGAGGCACAGGACTAGTTTATTTAGAATTCTCGATAGATTTTATGTTTCAGGCTTTAAGTCTCATCAACCAGCATAGATCACAAGCTAGGATGATATTTTTAACACAGTTGCACACTATTTGGAGGTTGGAACTAAAGCTGATATGCTGATTCTCTTTGATTCTGTTGAACAAGGGCATCATAAGATGGAGCTTCACTCTCTAATGTATCATTTAATGTAAATTTGATGATTTTAATGTAATGTAAGATGCATTTCCAATAATTAACGACCATCTTTTCTTGGCAATGAGAGTCTACCTGCACTCTCTTTTCTTGAAATTTTCTTCAGTTCCAAAATGAGATCCCATTTACTGGGGGAGCATGAGTTGTTGTCATCAATGAAAAAGGGGGAGATTGTTGGTGAAATTGTCATTGATGCCAACATATACTTGCATCCCTTTCAGTTGTCATTGATGCCACCAATCCCTTGCAGTGGACAAGCTTGATGATGTGGAGACTTGAGTATTGGGTCCCACAATTATGGCGGTGTGTTGAACCTTGGCGTTCAGATCTGAGGTCTTTGCTCTTGTGATGATGAAGACATGGTGAAGATTGTCCCCTTGATGGTATTCTTATGGATGTAAGTGACTAACCCTCTTTTAAGGAAGCCATATTAATAGATCGGGTCCATGATAGGTACACACTTCCCTGTTGCATGTACAACACTATGATTTTTTTTAAGCGTCGGAAACTTTTCATCGGTTATCCGACATTTTCCAAAACTGTCGGTTAAGCGATAGTTCAGTTTACCATCAGTTAAACGTAAAGCGTCGGTTATCTGACATTTAATTCCTATTAAATTTTAAAAAAATCCTTTGCACGTCGTCGCTTAACCGACGGAGTATGAAACCTAAACGTCGCTTAATCGACGGGATAAAAAAATTTATAAAAAAAAATCCTTTGCATGTCGTCGCTTAACCGACGGATTATGAAACCTAAACGTTGCTTAATCGATGGGATAAAAAAATTTATATAAAAAAATCATTCAGCAGGTGTCGCTTAAGCGACAGGTATGAATGTTTTTTTAAAACTTGTCGTCACTTAAGCGACGGATATGAATGTTTTTAAAAAAAAAAATAGAAGAGGATTTTGTATGGAAGGTCTATTGACTGGAGCTTCTTGCTGACATTGCCTTCCATAATTAACAGAGCTCCATCTATAGAATTATTGGAGAGGCTCTTATCCATTGCAAAAGGAAGATCATTAACGGTTCAAGTTTGATCTTTGAACAATGTAATATTAAAGGCATAGCATAGAAAAGATTATATATACTCACACTTTCTCAAGTTGCGGCAAACCCAAAACTTCAGATGGAAGCTTCCCATTCAATGTACTGTTGTTCATCACACTATGGAACAAGGAAAAGGGGATAGAAAAACCAGATAATATGAAAGATAACAAAACGTGACTATCGAAGCCCAATGTTTATAATCAGATATGGTGTTTATAAAAAAACCCATTCGGTATGAAAGCTCTTTTTTGGACTTGCAATATAGCTTAAGATTTTAGGGATTGGATTGTAGAAAAACTTTCAATGCATTTTATGGGTATACTATAATGCGAAGGATCTTCATGGCTGAGGTTATTGGGATACTATCTCTCTTACAGGCCTTGCTTTTTTATTTGAGGGGAGGCACAAGACTAGTTTATTTAGAAGTCTCGACAGATTTTATGTTTCAGGCTTTAAGTCTCATCAAGCATCACATATCACAAGCTAGGATGATATTTTTAACACAGTTGCACACTATTTGGAGGTTGGAACTAAAGCTGATATGCTGATTCTCTTTGATTCTGTTGAACAAGGGCATCATAAGATGGAGCTTCGCTCTCTAATGTATGATTTAATGTAAATTTGATGATTTTAATGTAATGTAAGATGCATTTCCAATAATTAACGACCATCTTTTCTTGGCAATGAGAGTCTACATGCACTCTCCTTTCTTGAAATTTTCTTCAGTGCCAAAATGAGATCCCGTTTACAGCTAGTGGGCTGAATTCCATTTCTTGTAAAGATCAAACCAAAGAAATTAGCATGGCATGTTATATGAAAATATCACAGAAAAGTTTGTACTTCAAATTATTCCAAGTCCATTATCGTCACATGCACCATTTATGATAATATATCAAAACAAAACTGCAATGGTGCTGAAATTGTATTTGAAAGAATTTCAACATTAACATAGGTGTGAACATAAAAGTGGCAGTTTTAATCAAATTTTCCCAGATAATATAATCAAACGAGTGTACTAGAGTAGCAACAGTGCACCTATACTCACAAAAGCTATCTAGTAGATCACAAGACATAAATGGGAAATCCCTAGAGGGAGCCTCAGAAAGAAACAATTCTGTTGGAACCAGATATTTACCTCATCATTGCACACAGTTCTGCCACTGTCAACTTTGTCAAGCTATCATCATCCTTCAAGTCCACCAAATTGTCTTCAATGCCAACTTCACTTGATCCTTGTCGAACTTCTGGAGAGGGTATCTTCATGTCTTGAACACAGGTACATAAACATATTTAGGGAACACTGAAATCAGTATAGACTCACAGAAAGAAATTATTCCGAAAGGTACTAACCTCATATTTATCACTGCTCTGAATCATGGATATGTCATCTTTGATTTCATTCTTCATTTC
>LPNX010155879.1:1084980-1124055 GCA_001517045.1 Pseudotsuga menziesii
ATATAGTTCGATTCTCCTCAATGGTCAGTTACCTGCAAACCTACATGGTCAGGGGCCATAATCATGTAAAGTTGGTTTGTTATTTTGTTGGGGACTAAAAACGCTTCACAAGTGATTTACTCGTTTATCACTGTCTTAATAAGTATATTGCTAATAAACAAATTACTTGTATATGGAGTGCACGAATCTCGTTGTCTACATTGCATACATGACATCTAGATTCTCTGTTTAGAGTAAAAGTTGATCGAAAAATAATATATAAGCAGAGAGTTTGGGAGACATTTAGATCCTATTAAGAACCTCTCTTTTTATCTAAGTCAAACCGTGTGTAGAAAATCTAAGAAATGCTTCCCCACATTCATTGATGGCATCCCTACTAAACCTGTCAGCATAGACTAGCACAACTCACCTAGGGTGATTTGGACCATGCACAGCAAAATTGTTTCCCCACATTTATTGATGGCATCCCTACTAAACCTGTCAGCATAGACTAGCACAACTCACCTGGGGTATAAGACATAGTGGAAAAGGCTACAGACAACTAAACTACATAAGCCACACCTCCTTTGCAATTGCATAAGCCATTCAAGAGTTTATATTAGACACACAAAGGCATCTATGGAGAGTGTCTGAAATTGCAGAGGAAACATTCACCATTTATTGGTGAGTTGTGAGAGCCTTGTAGTGGTTACTTGTTGAGCAATGGCATAATCTCAGTAGTCTTCTCATTTTTTTTATATACAAGCTTTTATAGGATTTCATGGACTGAGTTGTGGCCACATAGGAAGATACCCTACTGCCATCATTTCCAGAAATCGTGGGTACCATCTTCTCAGTGTTTTGACTGACATATTGTGTTAATTTATTGGGATGAAGTTTCTTTCCAGCTGGGCATGATCATTGGGTATGAAGACTGTATATTGAGGAGAAATTGTGGTCCTGTGAACCAAAAAGAAGTTCTTCCCTACAAACTCAGTCAGTTAAGTGTTCAGCACAGCCATTAATTTGCTATGTTCAGGAAATGACCAGGTTTGAGGGTTAATTAAAAGTCTGATTATGTTTTGTTACTGCTGATAAATATCACTGTATTCTCACTTTACAATGATGGCCATTTTTGGTAATGAATCCTTGCTAAAGAATTAATTTGCTACTGCTGTTATTTCATGAATGTTGAATGGACTGTTCATATAATGTGTATGTGCATCACTCCATAGTGAGAATATGAAATATTAAATGCATTAATAAGCAGCAAGGAAGTTGATCAAAGATTAAACCATACCACACCTCCAGTAGAGGGACACTTCAGCAGTCCATATTGGTAATTAAAGAGGGTTCTATGAGGATACACAAATAAGAGAAAAAGAAACATATCATCAATTTAGATCAATTCAGATCAATCAAAAATAAACATATTTTGGATCACAAGACCCTCAGACCTATTTCTGATCTATCTGTGTTTGAAAAGTGATCATCCTCTCCAACACACAGAACCTGAGGAGTAAGTATGGGTACTCCTGGTTTTCTTTCAAACCCTAGATGGCAGTCCTAGGCATACCTAAGCCTTCAGACGGTGTTGATATGGAACTTCATAGGCATTATCAGTGAAATAGAAATGTCTCTATAGGCTAGATGAATTGTTGCTTGGTTATCCATAAATTGTTAAGTTGTTAACAGTCTATGACCTGGACAAATTCTGTCATAAGTAGGTTTCATCCCTGTGCATAAATAATAAGATAGAACCTTGAGATAATTAACGCTATACTATAATTGTATCTTGAGTTGTTGGTTTTGGATCACTTCACAACAATAAATCTTATATCATTGTGGCACAAATGATGATAAAAAGTCATATAAATTCATTCTTGCAGATGAAAGTTTGAAAACACAACACCATCCTAGCAACCAAATCCTGCAAGGATAGCTTGGTAACAGGTATGTTATGGTACCTGAGAATATATACTGTTCCTTGCATAGAAGAAATCCCATTATTATGCTCAACAATCAAAAAATTATGTTTGAACACCCAGTTTTATGTTAAGATGGTCTAGGCATATATTAAGGGTGATTAAAAGTTTAAAACCTTAGAAAAGGATAGGTTTGTTAGGATTAGAAGTCATCAAGGCCTGAGGGTTTGATTCCTAGCTTATCCTCATAACTTATCCTCATCTGGTTGAATTGTGTTTAATACAGTTTTATTCTTTTCCTTTTCTGGTAAGTGGTGCTTCATTGTAAATCTTCCACTAGAGGTAAGCCTCTTCCCAGCTGATAGGCAGGATGTTTACTCCCCATTCTTGATGCCTTCCTTGTAGGACAAGTGAAGAGTGGCATCTAAGATCTCTAAATTTCTTTGTATCTGTAGGTCAACCTGGGAAGAACATTGATGTGTCTCCAAAACCATGGTCACTAAAGGAATAGTTGAGAGAGAGCCATGATTAGATTGACTATAGGCAGTAGAGCCAACCCTACTATAAAGGACTGCTGAGGTAGCCTTGACCTCAGGAAAGACTCTAACAGAGGAAGGGACAAGTTTTTGAATATGTAAAAAATTGCAAGACTAAAAAATAAAGTGCATCCAGACCCCTTCGAGTCTAACTGCCACCACGAGCAGGTTTATCAATAAAAAGGTGAACTAACTAGGCATATCACACTGCAATTTGAGCAATTTTTCAGAGCAAAAGATGCATCTGGTGGTGTATCATATTCATTTGTTGAAATCTCAAATGGGTCTATGCTCATTTTCACTAAAGCATAGGACCTCATCATTAAGAAAAGTAAAACTGATATCAGCATATTGGATATGTGACCTACCATTTGCTTTCTTCAGTGATCCACAATTAACTCCAGTTTTAGTTGGGACACTATTAGCTGTGTGTTATGGATGTGAACAAATTCAAAATGTAGTTCAGCAGGAACTCAGCATGGATATGCTGCTTGTCCTATTGACATATTCTAAACACCAAATGGGCATAATCAAAGGTGACAAAACCAATCAAACATTCACATATTCATATCCACCGATAGCAATAATCCATGCAATTTCCAACTTGTGGATAGCGTTCAGAATCTGTCCATGAGAAAGGTGGGAAACATAGCTAAAATAAGGCTACTTTTTACATTTTCTGAATTTATCTAAGCATTGATGGCTATATTTCTGCCTAAAGCAGTTTTCTAGTATAGAGTTGGGAAGAAACTGTAAAACCCCAACCCAGTTTATACCAATATTTTGCATGAACATACAATATGCATTCAAAGTTAATGAAATACAATTTGATGATGCAGATAGATTCATCATCTCTGTATTCATCATCTCTGTATCATGTATCATCGCATTTTGCACTATGTTGTTGTATCAGGGATATAAATTATCCTTTTACTTATCAAAAAAAAATTTTTTTGGGTCTTCCCCAACCTATTAACATTCTCACTTTGCAGAGATCCTTGCTATTTTTTTCTGCTCATTTTCACTCATCCAATGATTACGTGTTCTTGCAGTTGTCTCATATGTCTCTACACACTTGGCTCCCGCTTTCAACATCTGTATGTAGATTTCAGTGTAATCTTACTTTTTTGTTTGCTATAAATTAGAATCAATTACCTACAACAAAAATATATCCTATATGTAACCACATTGTTGTTGCATCACAGGCCTAAAAAGTTTGTCTCACATGTCAAATAAATCATAAACAACATAAATCAGACTGTTGAATCTTTTTTCCAAATACCCACACCCAGTGTCTCCAGAAAGGGCCCTGGCCCCTGCATATCAATGTTTAGCTTGAACAAGTCCTTAGGGGGGGAGGAACCCAATGATGTATTTGAAAGAAGTCTTGTCAGAAGAAAAGAGGGAATCTGACAAGCTAATACCTTCCAGTCCTTCCAACAATGAGCCTCAAAGTCCCAAAGGTCTCTCCAAGTAAAAATGTTTTTCATTTTGGCCATACAGGGGAGCTATCACAGCTGGAAAATATATGGCAAAGAGCATAGTGTGAAGGAAAGGGATTGGTTATTCTTAAGGCATAGTGCATGGCTGTATTTAATTTTATCATTGCTCCAGGCAGGTCTGTGGAAAGTCTCTGAGAAAGATCCCAGTTTCAAGAGAGGACACATTTTGGATAGAGCAGACACATTTTTCTGAAAATATTGACATCCCTTTTAAGCATGCATGTCGGGGCACTGCGAATATTAATGTGTACTGCGAACCTCATTTCGAATCTCATAGAAAAATTTGAATTCGAACCGAATTTCAAAGTTGTCGAACTAGAATTCGAACCCGAACAATATGACATAGCTCATAGCTCACGGACATGATCAAGACAACAATGCAGCAGATATGGAATCCTATGTTTCAAACTCTCGAGTCTCAACCCATCTAGTTAATATAACCATCTGGAAAGCAAGAAAGATCATTCACGATTCCCTCCTTAAATGTTCTGAGCTTTTGATGCTATGAGAAGGGCAAGGCCACTAATTGCTCCTTTGTTGTTTTTTCTGCAAGTTTGTTTTAGATTTAGCCATGCTGAAAGAAAAAGGGTTGACAGGTGCTAGCTAGTAAGCCACAACAAGAGAGTAAATTCTGAAAATGTGTTCAAGATACATCAAGGCATCAAGGAAGAGGACGTTTGAATTTTAAGGAGAAAGCTACAAGCTTTAGAGAATAAACAATTGAAGAGGAAGAGGACAATGGAAATGGCATGAAAATCAAAGTGAATGCACAACAGATGTTATATAGCCTCAACTAGGAGAAAGTTAGGTATAATCTAGACTGAGGAACCTTGAATTAGGCCTATACCAGCCAGAGTGAATGATGGTAGAACCATCTTACTGACTATTGCAATGTGACACTGAGGTCTAGCTAGTGCTCCTGCATTGGATAGATAACCTGATAACTAGAAATACATCTAATCTATATTTGAACTAACAGGAAATTGGTACATAGCATTCATTTCTTAAGCCAATCACTCTATGCTGCTATTGAATTATTCATGGTCATATTCTGACTAGGTAGTTTTGTGTAGTGATATTTCCAAAGAGGTGCTTCTTCCTAGTGGATTTGTGGATGAGAAATGAAAAGAGCAGATTTGATGATAGTTGCAATGTCTCTTTGTATGTAAATTATTCTATTGATTGACATATTATAGTTGCAATATAAAGAAACAAGTAGTAGATGTCCCTCTGATATAGCTTGAGAAAGCCATATGATTTAAAAGACTTTATTTGGCCACCATAGTGCAGCCACAATGTTCCAGAAGATTTTCAGGAAAGAACACCTTTAGAAACTATTACTACCTTTACCATTTTAATAATTAATACTTCTAAATTTCTATATGAACAACCATCGTTATATTGGCTTGGAGACTGCCGTGGAATTTTTTCAAGGTTTATGGGAGCAACCCCTGTATCTTGCATCTTGATGAGAAGACTGAAATGTTTGGGATTTCTTCTTTTCAGCTTTTCATGTAACTATACCTTACAGTCTTACATAAGCTACATCTGAAGATAGGAATAAGATGTGTTGTAACTTGTAAGCCATATCAACATTGTATGACAGTTTTGAACTTGAGCACGTTGTTTTCTCACCTTACATAAGACATACTCAGCACCAGCAGAAAGCATCCAACGTTGTGTCTCACCATCTTTTGGAATAGTTTTTCCTGCTCAATATTCAATTCCAGCACAAAAATGAGTTGATGTTCAATACCAACTATATCAACAAGACTTGTTATTGTAATTTTTAAGCATGCAGTTTATTAGAATTACAAAAAGCATGTTATGGTTTGTAACAAATACAGAAAAAAGAAAATGGCAGCCTTGATTGTGCTTTTTTTTGGCCCCGGTCTTAGTGTTTGATCAAGGAGTGAAAGGTAGCAGAATTCCACCTTTTTAATCCATAGCTCAAGTCAAAGAGAACCTTGGAGTTATTGCCTTTCTCCGCCATGCATATAACTTCCAGACATGCACTTCCACCAATAGTTCCTCTGGGAATGTATGCACCATGCAATTCTCCCTAAAGAGGGTCTTGCTTCTATAGATAGTTTTCTGGGGAGAGGGGAGATGAAATAAATCTTCATTCCAGTAAATATCTTATACTTTAAATGCTCTAACCGTGTTTTTCAAAATACTTCTTCCCTTTATAAATAGTAAATCTGTGTATCTTTAAATATGCTTGCAAAAGACGCTTACAAACTAATTTTAGTTTATTACAAATAGTTATATTGTCTTTACATAAAAACAAGTTTACAAAATGCATTCTGGGATGCCTGTCCAATCTCTAAATCTTTTTATTCTTGGTTTCCTCTGATATTTTCTGAGTAGAGACACAATATCCTCCCACAGAATCGGCATTTTTCTAATATGTAAAAACTATATTAATAAAATTAGCCATCATATCCACTTATTAACTCTAAATTACTTTGAGCTGTTGTCTGGATCTTTTGATGATGCTTTCCTTTTCATTTATGTCCAGGGAAACTGACTTTTGACATTGGTGATATGAGAAAATTCCATATTTGTAACTCAAATTAGATGGCAGAATGTTCTTAGGGGATTTTTTTATGGACATAGGGTGGCATTCAACAGGACTAGCGCCTTAATCTAGGGTTATTGAGTCTATATCTATTATTGACAATACAGAACTCTGGCAGTAATCCTAGGTTCAAAGCCAAACATTAGTGGTAACTGACCAGAGAAGCATAAGACATCGAAAGATAATTCTCCTAGGCAATCAGATCCAATCCATAGGGTTTACAAGTAAAATGGCATAAGTCTTTTGGATAACTTTGTGGCACACATTAGAGATGAGACATGGGGGATAACATGGAGGACATCGTAATAAACATTTCATAGAGGGGAAGGTCCATGAGTCACTCTGCCAATTCCAGATCAATGGGTTTGTACAGCAACATGAGTGAAATGAATGGAGGATGGTAAGGCTTAAAAGATGGAACCAGGAGATAGGGTGTGATCCATGCAATACCCAAGATGTCCTACCAAATAATGGTATGTAGATAAAACAGAGACTACTTCTAAATGCCATGCTTCGCGGAAATCCTACTCACCATGCTCATCAAAAGATTACAAGTGTAAAGTAACATTTACAACATCTAGTCAATCAGTAAATACATACCATATAATCCATAAAATAATCCTCTAGGCATGCATCTGATGTAAAACTGAAAAAACAAGGACCCAACATAAGGTGGCAATATACATAGCGGAAACCAATACCCAAGCTCAGAAATCTCATAGGCATCACTGCTCTGCAACACTGCCCTGCTCAACAAGCCTGATCCAAATCTGCTATGCTCTAAAAAATATGAGGGTATAGCACCCCATACAACTGGTGGTATAACAGGTCCTTATCGGCAATTGAGTTAGCAGAACTCTGGAGACAATGCAGTAACTCTACTAGTCTGAAGATGGCCTTGATCCAGAAGGGGTGGGCCACAAACCTAGTAGTGATTGCTAAATAAAAATACACAGAGCACTTATAGTTAACTTAAAGAGGAAGCATTGCAATAATGACTCTTCCAAATCAAAAGCCATTATTTTTATAAATGAAGGTTACGTGGATGTTTATTGGTTCATGCAGCTTTAAGTGATAATATAATGGCATAAATCCTGAGGAAACCACAATCTTCTCCTACAAGTTAACCCAACATAACTGCAGTTACCTATCAATTGTAAATATTGGCATGTGAATATTTAATGGAATGCATATGCATAGTACCTTAGTAAACAACATATTAAAAACGCTAGAAGGTCGGATCTAATTCACATAATCCATGACGATTTAAAATTTCTGGACCTGCAATGTAGGGAAATAGGCCATAGTATTCTATGATAGAAGCAATCATTGTTTTATCATATCTGAATGTAATGGATTCTTTTTAGTGTGTGATATAGTTGTCTTACATTCTTTGAGGAATTCACATAAGCATTTTCTTTCAGTAAAATCTTGGGTTAAAACTTTTAAAAAATGGTTCTTATAGCTTTGTCTTTAGAAGCTTCCTGAACCGTATGAAAGGAAAAGAATTCTTTTGGGACAGTTCTAAATATTGTATTCATTTATTCTAGTTTCCTTTAGGCAGGTTGGGATTAATAAAACCTAATATTATATCTTTACAAAATTTTCAAGGATTGTTCGGGGCAATATCCGATTTCTTGTATGGTATATGGCAATTTTTTTACATTTTCACTTGTCTTCATGATTCATAATCTAAGTTTCTATATTTCATGGAGCTTCATAATTGTTAATTAGATATTCTAATGTGATTCCCTAGGATTTCTATATTTTTTGACAGTGCTGTGACTTGTCTTGTCCATGAGCCAAAATCTCCTAAAGTGAGGGAGCCTTGTTTTCTGAGCAAGGTATGTATTAATGTTCAAAAGGTCTTTTAATGGGCCTAAATCCTCTAAAGTACCGACATTCTAGTATTGGGGTAGGACCTTATCTCTGTTGTAACTTGTTCTCAGCATTATGAAACATTTCAGGTCCAAGGAGTTGGTCATATTGGTGAAGAGATCTTTAAGTGATTTAATTCAGGATGAAATTGGATATATGGATATATTGGTGGTAATTCTGGAAGAATTGCATGTTTAGTCTCTAACGAAGCTGTTTCCTTTATTTTGCAGTTCAGCAATTTCTGCTCTGGTAAAAGAAGGCATGAAAAGCAATGCCTTTCACCTTTTAAATTTACGATTCAAGCTGTTGGCAAGACAAATAGTGCCTTGATCTTCTCTCCTACAGGTCAATCTCTACCAGCTTCTGAGAAGCAAGTGAGTCACAAAAAACTGTAATCTCTTTAATTATTAAAGTTTAATCAGATTATAGAACTTCAAGTCTAAAGCAAGCACAACAGTATTGGATTCTTGCAAGATGCTCTTGTGTGAGTTGTGAATATCACAAATCATATGTTAGGTTCAAGGGATTGCAACTAAGATTGTCTAAATTTTGAGATGATTGCAAACCTGATATATTGTATTTCTTAGAAACCAATCATTGTTTCTTATAATTAGTAGTATAGAAAAATATAGCAATATATTTTTTTGTGCTAATCTTGGAGACCACTAGCCTGATAATGCTCCTCCTTTTTAGCATCTGGTAGACCTGATGAAACTTGTATTCTTACCCAAAACTTGAAATACTTTGAATTTCTTTGTTGAGGCTCTTTTTGTCCAATTGGGTTGTTCACTTGAAGATCTAACTTACCAAATTAGTATCTCCATTAGCTCAGGAGACCACTCAGCCCACAGGGGAAACAGAGCAAGACTTGCAGACCTCAGTAAAACATACAGAGGAAGCCATGGAGGAAGATGTTCTATCTGAGCAGACTAATAAGAGGGACAGTAGAATAAAATTACTTGAGGAAGAAATAGGTGAGAAGGATGACCTCATTGAGGATTTGGAGAGTCAGAGAGATGATTTGAATAAAGAAGTCTCTAAAAAGGTAATAGATCTGCAAGGGGAAGATCTCCTACAAGGAGCCAAAAGAGTGCTAACATCAAATCTCATCACTAGACTCGAACATTTACGCTTCCCTATTGAAGCCATGTACTAACATCAAATCTCTCAAGGAAATGCACACCTACATCTCATAAAAGGATTTGACACATTTCTAGCCACCAGATTGGTGAACAGTTATGCCATTTGCAACAATGTGGAGGATGCACGCCAAGCGTTTCATAATGCACATGAAGAAAATGTATACTTATGGAATGCCATGATTAGAGGATATACAAATAGGGGAACCAGACAAATTTATGTTTTCTTTTGTTCTCAAGGCATGTTATGGCCTAGGAGCTCTTGATCAGGGCAAGGAGATTCATTATCACATACAAGGAACTACATTGGATTTTCATGTTTATGTGGCCAATGCACTTATTTCTTTGAAACAACAAATTCTTCTGGCTATGTCTTCGCCAATCCTAGCCATAGGCTTGCTAATGCATATATTTTCTTGCAATGATTTTCTTCCCCAATGCATAGCAAGAAGAAACATCAAAATCTTCTTTCCATGTTCATGTGGCAAAGATTTTGATGTTTATGTGATCAATAAACAGGAGCAAGAAGTTAGATGATCTAATTCAGAGAAATTTGGGGAGGTTAGATGATCCAATGAAAATTTTAACAGGGACACCAACACTTGTAAACTCCATATCTACACTGGCGTATTTAGAAAGCTGCCTTTAATATTGGAATCTGAATAACGCCCCTATGAAGCAGGTCTAAAGAAACTCCCAATATAGTACTAACATGAGAAAATCTGTTGCCAAAACCCTTCTAACCAGTGTTCTGCATACCAGCTGCTATGCCCTTCATGGTTAGAATCAATTAATCGTCCAGACCTGGCGGCATACTCACTCATTGGATTCAATTTGATCAATTCAGCTACTGGTTTGGTTGAAATTTCCTTCGACAAAAGAGGGCTTGATATGGAAATGTGTCTAGTTATCCCAATGCTCTTACTTCCTATTTTGTGCTTATTTGAATACTTTGGCTGTCAAAATATAAGAAAATCAACAGCTGGAAGATTAAATGTGGGAAAGGACGCAACTACAATGCAATGCAGCAGCAGTGACCCTCATCTCACATAGAGAGTGAGAGGGAAATTCAGGGGAAGAGAAGTTCAAATTTTAAACTATATTATGAACATAGTCTTTTCACCTTTTCCATACCAGTATAATACATGATAAATAAAGATTTCTTCTGCATAGAGAACTTGTTTTTTATAATTCCAAATCAAAATTATTTAATCAAACATAGATTACTCACCGATTTGGGGCATTCTATCGGCCTTAGCATGACCTCTGCAAACCCTCCTCTACCTCTGTAAACCCTCCTCTGTGTGACCTCTGTAAACCCTCCTCTACCTATGAAAACCTCCATCTGTGTGACCTCTTCAAATCCTCGTATGCCTCTACAAAGCCTCCTCTACATGACCTCTATGTCCCTCTACTCTATGAGTTCTATCCCATGTGGCCCTCTCCTCCTCGGTCCCTCCTCTACCACCCTCTCCTCTGCGATCTCTATCCCTTACGGCCCTATCCTCTTCGACCCTCTCCTCTTCAGCCCCTCCTCTACAGATGTAATGGGTTAAAGGTTTCTTTCCATCTATCCACTGCGACCCATCTCTTATGTGCCATCTATCCACTGTGACCCCTCTCCTCTCTTTCTTTCACTGGTGTTGTCGCGAGGTTTGTTTGTGGCGGGGTTGTAATTTGTGTTTTTTGTTTTTTGTGGCGGGGCGAGGCATAACATAATTTCATCATGTGATAAATAGCGCGCCGTCGCTTAACCGATGGTTCCTCCGTCGCTTAAGCAATGCTTACAAACTTTGAACATTCACACATCAACACGAACTTTGAACATTCACAAATCAAATAGCTGTCGCTTTGAACATTCACAAATCAAATAGCCATCGCTTAACCGACGCTTGTGGCCACATTTGCAAAAAAAAATGTATCCTTGTGATTTTTGGTAAGTTTAAAAAGAGAAATCCACGCGCCGTCGGAGTTTTCCGTCGGATTTTGGATCGAAATGTAGTAGTGTCAGTTACTGAGGGCTCCTGTTTACTTTGAGGGCTCCTGTTTACTTTGAGGGCACAGTTTGAAGCCAAAAATAATTGAGTTTCCTCTATTCACTTGAATTCTATGTGTTGATTCTTGGATTCTTTAATTTCTGCTGTTAATTTGATTTCACTATATCTTTTGGGTGTTATGGAATGGCAATATTAATAAATAGATATTGGTTGAAAGGGTTTTTATAAGTCCAAAGGGATTCCATATCTTGAATGTTTATTTTTTCATAATTACAACTACCAATTTATGCTCAGTAAACTAAACTAGGGGCTCCTGTTTATTTTGAGGCATAGTTTAAAGCCAGAATGAACTGAATTTCGTTGTTTAAATCACAACCAGTTGCTATCCAAGTTCTACTAGTTTCCATCTAAAGAATCCCCTCCACAATTTCATAGATACATTATGATAACTAGAGGCAAAAAAACAAAGGCATTTACAGTCAGCAAATTTAAAGCATTTACAGCCAACAAGATTTAAGTTCTGTTTAATTCACTTGGATTAAACAAATTTTTCTTCAGTTATGTGACTACACGGGGACTTGTAACATCCTTATAAGACATTAATAGAAGTTAACGTATTAGGTAATTATTTCAATTCATCTTTCCCATGATGAAAGCTTCAATTCCCTTACTCAGATAGTACAAATACTTTCATTGCTTTATGATATATGATTCTCTAATTTTCCAGCTTAACCACTGTCAACTTTCTTGGTCCATTTTAATCCTAAACACTATGAGATACAAGTTTTGTGAGTACAAAGTGGAACTCTAATTGGAAGGAGTTTCAAAATACATAATGAAATAAACTGTGATGCATGCAGTTATGAGATTAAATAACTTTTGGGTTTAGAAGTTCAAATGGATAAGGATATACCGTCTAAATAATTTAATTATATTTTCTTATATAATTAAGAAGTTTATGATATTAAGGTTCTAGATTTGCAAGCAAGTGCTAAGCAATGCACTTTGTTAGATGTACAAGTGTTAAAATTAGAAAAATATAACTTATAAAAATAAATTTAAAGGTACATAAATTAATTTATACTTGTTTTAAATTAAATATAAATATAATAAATGAAAAATTCTGTACCAGTTTCACGCTATTAAAATTGGATTAAAGTTGTCTATGAAACCTAGATATATTTTTTTAGTGAAAATCTTGCTCATTATGGGATGTTTTAAATTAAATATAAATATGATAAATGACAAATTGTGAACCAGTTTCACGCTATTAAAATTGGTTTAAAGTTGTCTATGAAACCTGGATATATATATTTTAGTGAAAATCTTGCTCATTATGGGATTCTTGGCATTAGGCCTTGCTTTGGCTGGTTCTAATGTAACTTATTCATTTTTCATATCTCCATGCATTTACTGAACTATGTCTTCCTCAATTGCCAATTCTTTGATAGAGCTAACAGAGGCTTGAGAAGTGGAAATCCTAGAATTTGGGCTTCTCACTAATTTCAAAATGGCAATGAGCTCCTCGATTTGATTACCTTACATTACCACATTTTCTGCTAATTCTGCATTTCTTTCCATTTGAGCTTCTAGCCGAGAGAACACTCTATTGTTGAGATGAGAACTCAATCTAGCACACCATCTTTCTTAATAGCCTGCAAATATCTACAATTTCACATGAAACACAACTAGTATGTTTGTGTCCATCTTTCTTATTTTCCATTGAGTCTACTTCAATATTGAGGGATTAGAGGGTTTGATAGAACTCAACCAAGTCAAAAAATTGCTCGATTCTTTGATTTCTTAAGATCAACCTACTATCTAGAAAGGTAGATGACATAGAATACCTACATCTTTACTGTTGAGAAGACCTACATCTTTACATATTTATACAATCCTTCCCTTTGAAGTAAATGAACCAAACTTAGGTTTCATTGTGTTTCCATAACATTCGGCAACTTGTAGATAATGGAGACAATGAGTTGCAGTAGCAAGCAACTCTCTAAGAAACTGTTGGTATTTTATTTGCTAGATTTGATGTGTGTAAAACACCATTGAACCCATTGAAATAAATTTTCATTCAATCTTTGGCTCTCTTTTATGAAATTGTGATATGTTTTTGGTGTATGTGTAAATTTATTTACAGAGGGTTCATCACAACTACGAATATTGCAATGAAGCCAAGTCCTACAAGGGAAACAAGTAAATTCAAAGTGTGAAGATGGTGGGATCTCTGATAATTCCTAATCTTAAATGAATGAAAGATTCAAGTCTAGTACCAAGGGGATAAGAAGAGAACATAGAAATGTCATTAACATAGTCATATTTCCTCTAACATTTTTTTTGACCAATTGTTTAGAGGCATAACCTTGATAGTTTACATATTATATTGGAACTGGAGCAAGTTGTTCCTTGAACCCGTCTGATAAGGAATCATAGTGAATGCAAGAAGAGTGGTGAGAAATTGTTGCTAGGAATAGAGGGAAACAATTAGCCAATAATGGAGGATTATTCTCATGGAAAAAAAAGTCTCAAAAGACTCAAAAGCTATAATCCCTCAATTGGCGCAAAATATAGCAACACTAACTACATGGAGGAAGATGCTATCCACGAGGATATCAAAGGATGCTACACAATCATTGCTGCTAACAATTATTTTCTTTCATTTTCTAATGCCATTCAAACTGGAAGTAAAAATTGAAATACCATATTATGATGAATAAATAGATGTTAAAAAACATAGTAGTTGGCTCAAGCCTGCATAGAATAAGAGAGGAACAATAAGTTTATGTCACACATTTAAAGATGTCCAGATATGCTTTGATTTGGTGGGAAATTTATTTAGATGCTTTTCTTGGAAACCCTTATCTATTGGATAGAGATGCATTCTTCTACACAATAGAAAAAAAATATCACTTAAGCAAAGGAGGTGGGACCTCACGGGGACTTCTCTTAGTGAACCTCTTATATAGCACGTGCAATCGTGGGATATTAACGAATACCCTTAATTTGGAGATATATTGGCCCAAACTCTTTTTGTTGACACCCCCTCCCAATACTTAAAACCTCCTCCCCACCCCTTTTTATACCTCAATCCTTATAAACCACCCTACCCACCCCCACCTTAAACCCCTCATCCCCCCAATAACTGCAATATATTGGTTTAATTTTTTATAATTTTAAAACCCACAATATGAACTAACGTGATAGGATATCGGTCAACAAGTGAAGCCCCCGTGTGGGACCTACTTCATTAAGGAACAAAGGAAAGGATCAAGAAAATTTGGGCAAGCAACTAATGATCCAACTATTCAGACCCACAACAATGGCCTCTATTTAGAAACTCAATCCTTTAATGATCCAACCTCTAGACCCACATCATTGGCCTCTATTCATACACTCAATCCTTTAATGAGACAACTTCCATATGCATATCATTGGGCTCTCTAGAAAACATATCCATTTCAGTTGTTGTTAAAGATCCTTAATCAAAGTGTCTAAAATTTGTTTATATCAAGTGAGTTGGAAACATTAAAAGTAGTATCTTTTTATTTAAATGCACTCTTACATGAAAATTAATGAACCAACAACCAAATACACAGGTTGGTATACATCTTTTCCTGAAAGACAAAGTTAAGGTTTCTAAGTTAATTTTCCCTCTGAAAAAAATGAGCAGCGAGAATGGAACTCATAAATGAGTAGTGAGAATGGAACTAAAACATTTAAGTGGGTACCCCCTGGGGTGTAGACCAATTGGAAACCTTGCACTTGTTAAGGTGTATGGGTTGTTAAGTAAGTCAAGGGTTCAAACTTCGTTGCAGCCTGAGATGCGTTGTGGGGGTCAGCGTATTCTCCTAGAGGTTATAGTGGTAGTGGTCAGAATCAACCTCGTGTCACGCGAGTATGAAACTAGCTAGTTGCTGATTACTCCAGATACAGAGAAAAAAAAAGCCTTTAAGTGCGTATAATTCATCCAAAGAATATATGGAAATGAGCTAACAGGATTTACAGTTTAAATTTGGAATTTACAACATTTGGTCATGATTGGAATTTTGCCATGATATGGAAGACATGAAACCTAAATTTGGAATTTATAACCTTTTGATCATGATTGGACTTTGGGTAGTTCGGTGGTCTTATTTTCCCTCCATTTCTAGCTTCAATCAATGTTTGTGAATTCTATATTATAAAATGGATTGGATTTGGGTTATTGGGTGGGGTATTTTGGGGTTGTGTTGATATAAAGAATCAAAGAATCATGGAGAAAAAAAGATGGATACTGTAACAAAGGACATGGATGAGTTCATGCTTTCTAAATCCTTACTTAGCGAGATCCTTTTGATGAATTTTGTATCATAAGAAAGGTCTGTATTTTCAGTTCGAGGAATTTACAAGTTCTCTCTTATATTATGAATCTAAGGAAAATTGTGAGATAGATTGGATTTTATTGATATGGTTTCACCATTTCAAAGTTATTGTTTTAATTTGGTGCTGCTTGCTTAGCTGGATATCATAGAAGCACTAAACCTTGTCACACTAAAATAATAATTTTCTTGATTCTTCTCAAGAAGAGGATATGATAAATCAAGAGAAGGAGCAATTAAATCACAATCTTGAGTATGAAAATTGCATTGTCTCCTCCAGTGGATAATAGATAAGCTCATAAGGCCTTGGTTGGCCTAGATTTATTTGCATTCTCACTGTCATACCAGGTTTAATAGAAACTTTCAATTGAATTTGTCTTCAATATTCAATAAAGTAGTTATCATGTATAGTGTAGGTTTAGATTGGAATCGAACTCAATTTGTTCTTGATATCTCAACTATGTTGTGCACAATTCCTCTTGATATATAAAATTTGTTGTGCACAATTGCATAGCATAGAAAGTGTATCACAATAAGAAATAATGCCTTTTTTAAACAGAGTACTGAACATATTTATGCATTAGTACTTCAACTGACTCTTGAGAAGACCTACATCTTTACAAATTTATATAGCCATTCCCTTTGAAGTAAATGAACCAGAATTAGGTTTCATTGTATTTTTAATTAGTTCCCAATTGTAGTTTGCAATTCTCACATTCCATTCATAGGATACTGAATCTAACCTTGGTATGCCCAGAAATGTTCACATTTTGTTAAATTATACTAATGAACCCAAAAAAAACTGGTCAACCTTTGAGATTATTGCATTTCATTAATATTGAATCCAAAGTGATATTAGTGTTTTGTAGTTCATGGATTGCATTAACAGTATTTCTCTTTTATTCAATATCTTGAACACCGAAGATTCTTGCATTTAATTAATATTGAATCCAAACTGCTATGTTTTACAGTTCTTGGATTTCATTAACAGTATTGCTCTTCTATTCAATATCTTGAACACCTAAGCAAGAGTTAAAATCCATATTTTCTAGTCATGTTCAATTAATAAAATGAAAATGGCCCAATTTAAAAAAGAAACCGAGAACAATAAATGAATAAATTTTATCCCAATGGAGCAGCCCTGAAACATGGCCTAATTTTTTGTTCAAATACTCTGCTAAAAAAGTGAGCCATTGAGAATTTTTTCCCAGTATAGCAGCCCTGAAAAATGCCCTTATTTTTTTATTCAAATACTCTGCTATCGAATACTCGGCTAAAAAGGTGGGCTGTAGAGATATATATGTCCCCTTCTCTATTCATGCACACTATTGCTGGACTTTATTTTGTTGTAGGTGTTCTAAAATCTGTGATAAATAAACTGTTAAATATTGCTGGAATTTTTACTGTTATTACAGAACTTTTTCTGCTAATGTTAAGTTTACTGCTGTTAGCATCCCTATTAGGGTCAACTTTTATATGTAAGTTACCAAGTTCCATTTGTTTTGTTGTTACTCTCTTCATGTTTTTTCTTTTCAAATAAAATTGCAAGTGAGGTTCATAACATGGACCCTAATACTAATAGTTGCAATTACAGGTAGAATCACCTCATCACACTACATCTTAATAATCAGAGTATACTAAAGGTTTTGTATAATCCATAGTTCCATCCACTAGCCTAACAGACATTGATGTACACTGTCACTATTTCATAGGGCATAGAGCAAGGAACTATGAGAACGAACTATGATTTTGTCCCACAAAGAGTGGATAATTGATATCCTTAATGTGTCATTGGGTAAGGACATTTGATATCCATACTTTGCTTCTACAAAAAAAATTCAGAATCATGATCAGTAAAGTGACCATTAAAATAGGTGTTGGAGCTAATTCCCACCTAATGATCGTTGGAGACCTAAATTGTTGAAAATTATATTATATTTATTTTCAATTATAGCATTGCATAACATATCGCACATGCTTTCATTTATCGCACATGTTTAACATTTCCAACTTTTTAATTAACAAAATAACATTACCAACTTTTAAGGGATTCTATCTTTAACATATTTCAATTATAAAAACAGGGTGATGTATGAATGAAGGTAGGATAATCTCTAAAGCAAGATCATGACAGGGAAAGAAAAATAAAATGGCGCCAACATGAAATCACAACTTGGAGAAGGCATCTAAATTGTCGTTACATTGAGGCCATACTCATAGGAGGATGTTTTTCCAAGTCAAAGTCACCATAATATGTGCAGTTTGTTATTTTTCTTCCTGATAAAGTCAAGGGAATATTTGTAAATGCTAGGTGTTTATTGATAGTTTTGAATTGGAATAACCACTAATAAGCTCAATGCTGGCTTGTCATTTCCCTCCAGTTATTTGGCAAAAAAAAAGAGTCAATATTACATAGAAAATGATAACAAATCAGGTAATGGAAAATGAAATCATTGGTCTGGCAAAAAATGTTCCATAGCTTAAAAGAAAAAAATGAAAATGAAACTATAATATTTTCTTGAAACAACACATTTTACCCAAATAGATCTTCTGCATGAAATGATGGACATCCCATGCAAACTTACAAGGATGGTTCAAATTGACATGATCGAATTATTTCAGTTTGGCATGCCTTGATATTCTAGTGCTAAGTTTGTCAATCAATCATTATTGCAATTTTATACATTGAAGGAGCACTTATAATATATATAAAATAAAAGGATACATCTAAATCACAATAAAATCCCATTTATTAATAGTTCGTCACTTTAAGCAATCATGAGAGCATATAGGTGCCTAACAAGCATTAAGACTTGATGAGAACGTAGGTGTCTAATAAGCATTAAGCCATGATGAGAACATGGGTTTCTAACAAGCATTAAGTTATGTTTGAACATTGAGCTTCACCTGCTTAAAATTCTGAAATTAGCCACCCCACATGCAGAGAAACCAGTGCTGAATTAAATGTTGTTCATGCAAAAGATATATCTCAAGTAAAACGCTCATGGGGTTATATAATTGGTAATGAGTAATTGGGGTGAAAAGTTGCAAAAAGAAAGTCCCAAGCTCAAATCCCAGTGGGCAAAAAAACTCCCATTCATCAATAGTACGATTTTTAAACCATGGTGTGACAAAAAGGGTGCCTAAGTTATGTTTGATCATTGATCTTTACCAGCTTAAAAATCTAAAATTAGCTATCCCACAAGTAGTTCAACCAGCCCTGAATTAAGAGTGTTGATGTATTTGTAACTTCGGAATGTATTCACTTGTATATTTCATATATTGTATTTCATTGGTCCCTAATGTTCCTATCAGGAGAGTCATTAATATAATAAAGTCATGTAAAGTCACTGAGTTTAACCCTCCATTGTAAGTCGGGGAAATAATTCCCACAATTGAGCTGAGGTGTCAACCCTAGTAAGTAATTGTCAAGTGAGAAACTAGTATAAATAGAGAGTGAGACTCTCTATTTGTCACACACACTCACCTAGCTATAGCGCATAGGTGAGAGAAGATCTCACACAAGTGAGAGAGAGAACAACTATTGGAGATAATATTTTTTTCTTTGGGTTTTACTACTGCCATTGGTGCTCATTCTATCTCTGAGGAAGTTGCGGGGTTTTCTCCTTTATGGTTTCCCTGAGGAAAAAAAAAATCTAACATGGTATCAGAGCTAACCTGAGAAGAAGCAACTGTGAAGCTGCAGAAGCTAAGGCTTATTACTTTTTGGGTCTCTCTCCACACTTCATCAGCAAAAGGAGACAAGGATAACTCTCCATTGAAGGGCACATCTTTCCTTCGAAGCAGAATTTGATTTCGGGCATTTTTCAGTTTTTGCTGCATGAAATTAGGGATTTTTACAGAACATGAATTTTTGAGTGAGCCCAGCATAGGATTTCTATCCTCATAAAAATCAAATTTTATAGACCAAGTTCAAATTTTTTGGTTGGGTGAAACTCCGGGAAAGTCAACCCCTAGTTTGACCCCAGGCTTGAAAAACCCTAAAATACTAAAACTAGTAGTTTTGGTACATTCACTATATCTTGGGATTGAAAAAGTATCAGAGGCTGAAATTTTGACAGGTCCAAGATAAAATCTTTATTTACCCTATGTAAAAATTTCAGCCTCATTTTCACTATATTCTGGGATATATGATTCCTCCAAATTAGGGTTTCAGCTTCTTCTAGGATTGATCCCTAAACAGAAAACCTAGGGAGAATTGTTGTATCTCAGGCTACGAAGGTACAAATGAAACTTCCCAAGATGTTCCAGATAGGGCACGGACTATACTTTCTATTGTAAAAGTTTCGTACCCCGAAGGTGAAACAATGACACGTGGAAGTCTGTACAATTTTGCTATGTTGAAAAGTCCTCAAATAAGTCACCTTGGGAAAAATCTCATAAGTCCCAATTGGTGAAACCAATTCTTGTCAAACCTATGGTGTTGGAAAGAGGATAGATGAGGTTATCATAGGATGAAATTTTAGACACAAAGGAGCTGTAATTTTGAAGATACCACAGAGACAATATCAGGCATTTCTATAGAGGAAATTGAAAAACTAGGGCTTCCTATTCTAGGAGCTCTCCTCCACTGTTTTAAGAAAAGGAGTACATTGGAAAACTTTCCTTGAAGAGGCCCATATTTATATCCAATCAGATCTGAAAGATTTCAAGTTTTGAAAATTATGGTTTCTCTGACAAACCCTAGATCAACCAGATCCAGAACAAGGACAGACACCTCAAATCGGTAAGATCTAATATTTTTCTTTTTACATTTGAGGTTCTCATTTAAAAATGACCTATCACGCTAGCTTGATGAAAAGCTTGGTGAAGATGAAAACTTCTGAGCATGGAAGTATAAGTTTTCATTGGTTCTTGAAGAAAATGAATTGGACACCTACTTAAGTGGAGAGGTTCCAGTTCCAGAGGGAGATGAGGCTAAAGCCTTATAGAAGAAGAACTTGGTCATGGCCAAGAGGATTATTGTTGATTCCATAACCTTATAAAACAAGTGTCTTCCCTTAATACACCTAAGGATATGTTTGATTCCTTGACCAAGCTATTTGAAGAAAAGAATATAAATCAGATGAAGTGTAGGAACTCCGTGATCCTTCAAGAAATTGACCTGTATCAGTATTTTAGTAAGAAAGGTCTAGGAGACAGAGGGAGATGAGGCTAATGGCTAGATCCAAGAGAACCATTGCAGATTATATTAAATATCATCTCATCCCTCATGTGTCATCCCTGAAGACACCAAAAGGAATTGTTCGATGCTATGACGAAGCAGTCAAAGAAGAATAAGATACTATTATAACCACCTTGAATGGCCTCCCAGGATCATGGGAATCATTCATTCGAGGAATATGTGCCAAAAGGAAGTGATTACTTTCACCAGACTCTAGGAAGAGTGCACACAAGAAGAATCTCAGATCATAATAAGATAAAGAGAATATGGGAGCATTTGAAGATCAAGCTCTCACGATTCAAAGAAGATGCCTCAAGTGATGAGGAATATGAAGAACTTAATTCTTGAAGAGCCTCTTATCCATATTGAGAATTTGGATAAGAAATGATGTTGTTATGAATGAAGAATATGATGAAGCTGAAAGAAGGAGTCTACCCATGAAACAAATAAAGATAAGTATTCAAATGTCATTTCATGATATTGTTTTGTTATGCATTTGTTTAGATTCAGTCAATGTATTATGCATGATAGAATGTTTGCATTAATGATAGTATACTATAGATATGCATGTGATGGGTAAGTAGCTCATGGTGCTATACAACTCTCCATTGCTACTTATCTAGAATGAAACCTCTTTGCTGACATATTGGATTAGTGCACAATCTCAATGATGTCATGGTAGAGATGGAAGGCATATAGAAAGTTTCTGTGAGATATGGATGAATGTTGTATTGGCTAAAATAGTTGCATGATTATATCTTTATGCATAATAATTTTCCATTATGAATATGCCTTATGAAATGTTTCTAACCATACAACTAATGCATTTGACTTGTAGGAAATATCGTGTACAATTGCCTACAAGAAAAGAAGGATAAGACTTGTTCCGAAGAACAAGTGATGATGGTTCAATAAAGAATCCAAGATGAAGAATAATATGATGATACTTTCAAAGAAATAAAGAGGACTTAGAGACACTCTAGTTATGTGACACTGTTGAGCGACATCATTGATGCAGAGCCTTCTAGCTATGAAGAAGTAGCCAAGAAGAAAGGGAAGGAAAATACCAGTTCAAGAATAATGATGTCTATGATGCAATATCGAGACCTAAAGGGAAGTCCATAATGTCTTCCATATGGATCTACATGATCTAGCATGCAGTAGATGGAAACATCCTAGGATACAAGGCAAGATTCATAGCACAAGGCTTCTCACAGAAAAAAAGGCATAGACTACAAAGAGACATTTGCAGCCATTGAAAGTTAAGACACATGACAGGCAGATTCATGTGTGCAAATTAAACAAGGCCTTGTACGAGCTCAGAAGACACCCATGGGTGAGGAGCTTGAATATCACCTAGAGTGATGAAGATCTTAACCTTTGCTACAAGGTTGAAGATGAAATCCTATAGAGTATGACAAGCTCATAGATGGGTACGAGAAGAACATTTTCAAGATAGAGGATCTTGGTATCCAATGACCCTAGATGGATACATAGAATATCAGTAGCAAAGGAAGCTACTTGTCACTCTGGTATAGAATGTTTCAATGCATAGAGTACGAATGGTAGAGGGAGAATGATGCTCCTCTTCAGAGGGAGTGATTGTAGAAGATCCTGAGGTTCGACATAGTATGATAGGATGGACATATTACTGATGGCTCTAGGATTTACTAAGAGTAAAGAAGACTCCAACCTTTGCTTCAAGGTTGAAGACGAAAGAACATTGATGCTCCTGTTACATGTCGATGACTTGTTCCTGACAGAAAAGAGGAACTCATTAAAGTTGCAAGAAGGAGACTTGCTTCTGAGTTCAATATGAAGGAATTGGATATGATGCACTACTTTCTAGGTATGGAGGTGTCGCAGAATGTAGATGGAATCTCTCTGGGACAAGGGAAGTATGGAATAGAGATCTCGAAGAGGTTCAGGATGATGGATTGCAAGGCCATGACCACACCTATGGCATTGAACCTGAAGCTATTGAGTGTTTATTCAGCAGATTCGGTTGATGCCATGATGTATCGTTAGATGATTTGTTCCTTGATGTACCTGATGAATACATGACCAGATATTGTCTTTACTATGAACACATTGAGACATGTTCACATTATGGTTGCAAAGCATGCAGTGAGGTACCTAAAGGGTACAGTTGAGTATGGGCTCAAGTATGAGGCGAATCAGAACATTAACCTGGAGGGTTATGTGAATTCATATTGGGAAGGTAGTGCCATTGATAGGAAGAGCACTTCAGGGTGCTGCTTCACTATGAGATCAGGTGTGATCTCTTGGTTTAGTAGGAAGCAGTCCTGCATGGCACTGAGTACAGCTGAGGCAAAATATGTTGCCACTTTCTCAGATATTTGGGAGGTAGTATGTTTCTTTTAAAAACTATTATTTGATTTTATTGATCTGGCTTGCATTTTTGTATGATTTAGAGAGGAGCAGTGAAGCTCCAGTATGTGATCCAGATCAAGACATCTTGAAAGAGGGAGTTCTAGAATAATTAGTGAGACAAGTTGTCTAAGTATAAATCATGTAAAAGCTCGTAGGTTGCTCATACGTAATCAGTCCTATAGGTTTTCCTCAGATGTAATCAGTCTTGGAGAAACTCATAGGTTATCCTTGGACATAATCAGCCCTGATGTGATTCTATGCTAGAAATGGTTAGAGTGAAGTTTGATTACTTCATGGAGAAGCTTGGAGTTCTCTAGATCGAGGTTCCTTCCAAGGGGAAATGATGAGTTCGAGAGCCTTTCTGACATGGTGGCAGGTTGGGCTCCCATGGTCAGATGTAAGTGCAGATCCTTTCTGACATGGTGGCAGGTTGGGCCTCCCATGGTCAGATGTAAGCACGGAGCCATTTTGACATGGTAGCAGGTTGGGCCTACCATGGTCAGATGTAAGTTTAGAACCTTTCTGACATGGTGGCAGGATGGGCCTCCCATGGGCAGATGTAAGTGTAGAGCCATTTTGACATGGTGGCAGGCTGGGACTCCCATGGTCAGACATAAGTGCAGATCCATTCTGACATGGTGGCATGTTGGGCCTCCCATGGTCAGATGTAAGTGCAGAGCCTTTTTGACATGGTGGCAGGCTAGGCCTCCCATGGTTAAATATAAGTGCTGATCCTTTTTGACATGGTGGCAGTTCGGGCCTCCCATGGTCCGATATAAGTGCTGAGCTTTTTCAACATGGTGGTAGGCCGGTCCTCCCATGGTTGGATGTGAGTGTTGTGCATTTCTGACATGGTGGCAGGTTGGGCCTTCCATGGTCAGATATAAGTGTTGAATGAGCCTTTCTAACATGGTGGCAGGTTGGGCCACCCATGGTCAGATGTAAGTGCTGGGAGGGACTTTCTGACTGGGTCAAATATAAGTGCTAAAGAAGATGAAGACCTACATGGATGCTAGGCCTACAACTAGCATGAAAAAGGGCTGGATCTGTAGAACTTCCTATGATGATAATAATTGAGAGATAGTACCATTTGATCGAGATAGCAGAAGCAACGATGATCCATATTTGATGATGATCCAGTGATGATCCAACTTTGATGATGATCCAATGATGATCGAGCTTTGGTGATGATCCAGTGATGATCCAGTATCGATGATGATCCAGATTTGATGTTGATCTAGTGATGATCCAGTTTCGATGATGATCTAGTTTTGATGATGATCCAGTGATGATCTAGTTTCGATGATGATCCAGTTTTGATGATGATCTAGTGATGAATACTTGTACTGATTTATTGTGTCAATAGAATACCTTCCTAGTTAAGAGGGAGTGTTGATGTATTTGTAACTTTGAAATGTATTCACTTGTATATTTCATATATTGTATTTCATTGGTCCCCAATGTTCCTATCAAGAGAGTCATTAATATAATAAATTCATGTAAATTCATTGAGGTTAACCCTCCATTGTAAGTCAGGGAAATAGTCCCCACAATTGAGTTGAGATTAACCCTCCTTATTGATCAGGGGGGTAAAGTCCCCACAGTTGAAGGGAACTAGGGTTATTAGACTCTCCTAGAGATTTCGGCTTTGGTAAGTAATTGTCAAGTCAGAAACTAGTATAAATAGAGAGTGAGACACTCTATTTGTCACACACACTCACCCAGCTATAGCACATAGGTGAGAGAAGAGGATCTCACACAAGTGTGTAACGAACATAAATAAGAAAATAATTAAATAATTTATAAGTTAGGTTAGTATGAAAGGAGGCATCTCCTCATCATGAATGTCCAAGCCATATTTAAGGCCAAGACATCATTGTAATATTCATCATCTAATATATTATAATATTTATCATTCAAAATGATAGTCGGATTCGAATACTAATGGACCAACTGGATTCGATTGCTCCATTTGGTATCAGAGCGGATTCACTCTTACACTGAGCTCAGACTCAACTCATCAATTCTTGATTCCTCCACTGCTCCATTTCACCCATATTTCTTTCCATCCCTCGTTGATCATCCTCTAATTTCTTCCGCTGCTCCACACTGCTACTCCTCTTCCACCTGCACTCTCCCCATCCACACCCTCCACTGGCCCACTCACTTTCCATCCATCTCCCCATCTTCCCACGCACCTGCTCCTTGCCTCTTCCATCTCCTACGCACCTACTCCTTCCCTCTTCTATCTCCTACCCATGCGTTTCCTGCTGCTGCCTTCATGAGCACCTCATCTCCACTCCACCACTGCACTCTCTACTTGTTTCTCCTCATGCCCCCCATCTGTTGCTCTCCTACCCACATGCATCTCCACCATCTCCATCTCCCACATGCTGTTCTCCTCTCCGCGGCCTTGCACACCTCCACATCGTCGCCTGTGCACCTCCACATCATCGCACATTTCCCCAACTCCCTCCTCCACCTCCTCATGCCCTCCATCTCCCTATGCCCTCCTTCATCTCCCTTCCTGCCACCCTTCTACATCCTCCCTTCCACGTTGCCCCAACCGTTGCTCCTCTGCCGACTTATCCGCTGTTCCCATCCACCCTCATGACATCCAACATAGGCAACTGTGTTTCGCGCCTCCTCCTTTGTGCGTCCACCAACCTCACTACTCTCCGTACGTCCTCATCCACGATCCCTTCCACTATTGCTACCTTCCAGCTCCTAGTCAAATAATTATAATGTTAATTACCAAGAACTTTGGATACACATGTCAACATATTTTAATGCTAATACACATTTTGCATTCATTTAGAGAGAAAGTATGGAAATATATATTTGTTTGTCTATCTTGAATTGTAAAAGTGGAGACATATTTATTTATATTGATTATGATGTATTGATTAATTACATTGCTATCTAGATCTTAAGTTATGTTGATTTTGGGATGAATTTGTAAGTCAATAATAGCATGTGTATGGTGTACATAGTGATTAGTGAATCCAATTTTAAGTTTAATTCTCTTGGAACATATGGAAATTTGATTTCACCATAAGCAAAATTCTCAACCACCGATGTAAATTTTAAGGTCTAATCATCACATTGTTAGGGTTGGATGGACAAAAGGATCAAAATCATGTTATTATCCTATTTTATTTATACTCAATCATATATCAAATATATTTGGTTTTGCGGGATCGCAATAAGTTTCTTCCCCCTTTCATTGCAATGATAACACATTGTTGTTGCTAGTCTAAGAACATATGCATGATTTCAAGAAATTGAATGTATTATTTTTTAAACAACTTTATCGCCGTGCGTTGGGCAGATTTTATGAACTAAGCCAACTACGGAGAATCTGCCCATACAAGGTGCTTAAAGCAGCCCCGGTATGTTTGGTATGGCTAACACTCATGGGAACAAAGGCCCCACTGCCTTAAGGTTTTAACTCTCTTAAGGAGAGTTATCTAAACTTAATCCTAGAAAATTGTAATTTAAACTACTTTATGCTATTGAGTTCTATTTAATCCAAGTAAAAACTATTAAAACCAAATGTAAATATTGATCTATAAATTAATATAATGTACTAATTAAATTAAATCTATTTTATTTATTGCTAACTATAAAAAATTTCTATTGAATAAATCTAATTGTTTTCTATTAAGGAGAGTCTCAATTCTAGTTTTGTTTTCTTTCTTAAATTTTAAATGAAAAACTCATAAAAAGGAAAATAACACCTAATTAAATACAAAACTCTTTTAAAAGCTGCTAAAACAACTCTAAATATGCAATTTAACTATCTAACCTATGCAATTAAATTTAATAACTAAGTTAATAATCTATTAATGATAAAATATTTAAAAAAAATTAATTAATTCCTAAAATAATTTACTAAAATCAAAATCATAATAAAAGATTTATGATTGAACATAAACAACCAATAGAAAATTAACACTACTATTTCAATATTTAAAATAAAAATAATTTACTAATTTATCAAATATTTGCAAAATTAATATATAACTCTTATAATACCAATAATATTATTAATCAAAACTAATAAGATATAACATATTAATATCATATCAAATAAAGAATAATTTTGACAATAGTATACACAAATATATTACAGTATAAATGCATATATAAACACAATTTCAGCATAAATGCATATATAGATAATTTAAGAACATTAAATATGAAATATATAATAAGAAAGTTTCAAATATGGAACAAAATGATACCAGTTATAGAACCACGTCTCCACATATTTGTGAAATGAACACACTTCAATAGCATATAAACAGTGTTTATTTTAATAATTAAAATTCTGTATCATACTTGCCTCTCCTAAAAAAACAAACAAGATTCTGAAAATCATTTACAAAACTTTCTGGAATGCTTTTCTCCCTGGCACCATTTCCTTTTGCAAACAAAGTTACATATAACCAGAACAAAGTATGGAAAAATAAAAATTCTTTCTACTCTGTGGAGAAACCCCCTCCCTTCGTCTGCGAACTCACGCCCTTTAATCCCTGGGGATGATATTCCATTCCCACAATTCTGGCCAATCCAACCGTTTCCAAGATCTTCTCTAAATGCCGAGGAAGAGTTAATCTGTGGAGCTTGAGCAATTTCTCATTTGAATCAGTTTTAATTTCGTTGCGAGCTTCTTCGGCCATTTTTAATTTATCTTCTAAATGATTGATGATTGATCATATGCTCCAGAGGAAGTCTAATTGACTGTTTCACGGATTCTAAAGCCTGTTTTCTCTGCAACTTTTTTAAAAGACAAACATCTGCCTCGCTGATGGCTAGTGCACGATTATTCTCTTGCGAATGATTTACTGGCACACCATCTTCATGAGAGATTTTTATATTTTAAAAATCAAAATTAAACCTAAGATTTTACTCACTACATTAATATAACCTGTAATTCACTTCCATATATTTTCTATTGACTTAAATGTTTTTTTGTTATTTACTTAAACATACTTGGATCATATCGATGGGATAACACTTGCAAAGGTGCGATAGCGACAAATAAATGCTACAAAGGCCGTAATTGAAACGGTTTTCCATATTTTTTAGATTTGCTTCTCCAACGCAACTCTTAATAGCAGGGCTGGTCTCACTTCCCCTATTTACGTTGGATTTGCTGTTCGAGTTGTCTCACTGGTAATTCAAAGACTATGACCCTGATTTTCAATGGTACTCTGAATGATATTCGCCATTTTTTCTAAATTATTGAGCAGAAAGCACAGTAAATTCAATGGTTCAATATCAAGCAATTCGCTACGTTCTGGTTTAAATCTGCATAAGGAAGCCATTTGTTCTACCACGGTTCTTCTTTCGACCAAGAATCGTTGGGCGTTGTAAATACAGAGGGAATGGGAATGCATGATTCAAAAGGCATGACAAAACCCTCACTTCTTTAATGGGAATTAAGACCAAAACCCTAAGTTCGAAAACATATGTCATGACCGTTAAAACAAAATTACAGTTTATATTGAATGGTATGTTAAACAATTAATATAGCGCCAAGGTTTAGCTCAATTGGTAAGAGTGTGGACACTCTTTCAATTCAGGGGAGATCAGGGGTTTGAGCCTTGACGTCGGGGTTAAGCCTTCTGGTAGGATTTGTTAGTTTTTCCGTATTGAAATATTTCAATATATAAATCAAATAAAAAGCAAAGTTAGTTTATATTGAATGGTATGTTAAACAATTAATATAGCGCCAAGGTTTAGCTCAATTGGTAAGAGTGTGGACACTCTTTCAATTCAGGGGAGATCACCGGTTCGAACCTTGACGTCGGGGTTAGGCCTTCTGGTAGGATTTGCTAGTTTTCCCGTATTGAAATATTTCAATATATAAATCAAATAAAAAGCAAAGTTATGTTTCCATGTGTTGGCATAGATATGTATTTTCGCAACAATTTAACTTTTGTTTATTCTATGTATATTATCCAAAAGAATTAATAATAAAATAATGTAAATGGATAAAGTACAACTTTGGGTATAAAGTTGTGTACTTAAAACCAAACAAAATAAAACCTTTTGTCCATTTTTAGATACCCTATTGATGAAGTTTTGGTAATTGGTTTTCATGAATGGAGATAAAGATATTTTAATACCCACATAAGATTTACATTTTATTTTTATATCAAGGTCATATATATTAAAATATGTCATTATATATTGAATAAAAATAAAATAAAATTAATGAATGCTATTTTTCAGACATAATTTTTGTTTTATTGTTTTGAAAATATATTTTCCAAATATGGAAAACAAAAATTATAAATATCATAAATATTTCATAATTTTTAATGTTTCTATATATATATAAGTAAATATCAAATAAGCCACACATATCTTATCTAAATAAAGAAGGAGATTTATTTTTTAAGATAATTATGTCCTTTTAACTTATTGTTAAAATGAAAACCGAAAATAGATGGGACTATCCAAGACACACGTGGCTAAAAGAAGAGCAAATAAATGCATGAAATTGTGATTAAGAAACCAAAAAGGTGAGAAGATCAAAACACCATGCATAATTCAAAGGAGTGAATTCCTATTCAAAATAATCAAGACAAAGAGTAAGTGGCATAAGGAATGAAGGATCAAAGAAAAGAGGTCATGAAATCACCTACCAAATCAAACAAGAGACAATGAAAAGAAAACCAAAAGTATCTACAAAATTTACATGCGCCCCCGCGCCCCCCCCCCCCCTCTCACCCTTGATTTTGCAAAAAATCAAGGGGAGTTGTTGGAGTGCCAACACTGTGTTAAACCTCCACATACATTAAAATTTCCACATCACTTCTTAAAAGATAAAAAAAGTGCACAAATGAAGAACACAGTCTCATTTTTAAAAGTGTGTCTACATTTCTAAGCACACATTCACTAGGATCACATGCACATTTCTAAGGGTGCATGCACACTCCTTTGTGTATAAACAAACAAACAAAAAGGGTTGATTTCTATTTTTTATTCATCCCTCCCACAACTAATTAATGATGATTTTTATGCATCTAGAAAACATAGGCATTTTCTAGGAGTAGCTACATTGATCAATTTTCAAGGAACAATTGTAGGTAAGTTTTATTTTTCTACCATTTTTATGTTTTTTACATTTTAGAAATTTTCATATTTTAAAAATTTTCATATATTTTAAAAATATGTTGGTATTGTTGAGTTTTAGTTATAATTCCACAAAGATTTTGGAAAACCCAATCCAAATGAAAATCAAAACCTTATCCCTTAGCAAGACCCATACATTGAAATAAATGAAAGTTTAGATGAGCTTAGAAACATAAGAGAACCATCTTTCCTTTCATTGGCCACTTCCCTTGACACCATTACTTCTTCCATTGGCCATGTATGTGGCCTATGATATGATATTTTAAAATATAGGTCAAGGAGTTTTATTCAAGTGTAATTAATATTGAAGAGGTTAAAATTTTGAATATAACTAAATAATCCATTGTTCAATTGTTCATTGACTGTAGAACCAACCAACCACCTAGTCTAAGAAAGAGACTTCTTTGCATGGACTAGTGCACATTCCAACCATGGAGAGACCATTGGATTAATGAATGGTTTAAGGTATTTAACAAATCTCCTTACAATAATAAGGCCACTCCCTTTTATTTTCTTAAAAAATATGGGTTGAATTCATTCTTGTTTATGATGTTAATTATTTTGACATTGACGAATTCCATGGGGTTGGTCCTTGGCTTGTGTCAAGATATAGCAACTACAATACATAATGCATTGAGAGGGACACCCTCTCTTAGGCACATTCCCATCCCACCTACCCTGAATCCACCTCAACTCAAAGATAGGATTTGAGCTACTAGTATTGCAATATCATCCTTGACATGAAATCTAGACTAGCATAATGAATTTGTAGTAGCCTCCCATCGACTCTTATAATGAAGCCTCACCTTGGATGGGGCTTGTATTTACAACAATGACAGTTAGCCGAATGTGGTCAAAAAGGTTGAGACATACATGGAATAACCCCAGGCAGAGAATGATTGTTCCAACAAGCTTGGTTGATACATTCGGACAGGAAAGAAAGGCCATCCCCTTGAAGGAGCACAAGGTTAATCCTACATGCTCTGGTGATGGAGAAATAACTAGTGTTAGGAATTCATTTAGCCAATCTGGCCCTTTTCATTTTGGGCCAGTTGTTCTTCATCGATGCTCGCATTATAGACATACTTTTCATGGCCCAAGATAGGATCGTATTCTGAACAATTTCTTAGATAAGGTTAGTATGATATCATTTTTATATTTTCATTGATCATGTATTTAATGAAGCTTTTGAGAAATATTTGGTTGACATGTAATCTAAATAAAACCAATAAATAATCTCAAATTCTAAGTTATTTATTAAACATGAAAAGGGTAGTAACATTGGGAAAGCATTTCATTCTCTTGATATAAATATAATACCTCGTTAGTATAGTTTTCCCACTCCTAAATTAATCTTAAGCTCCATCAATCCTTTATAATAAAGACAATGGGCATAAATCTTGGATAGATTAATCCACTATTTACAATATCCCAACGTGTTTTTTATGGTAGATATATCTTATGCTAATTATTTCATTAAGATAATATGTTGGGAAATACGTGGGTGGGGGGAATACATGGAGTTTTATTTATAAAAAAAAAGGAATTTCCACACACAATGAACACCTAAAGAAATCACTATCACAAATAAATCATAAATCAATATACCAATGTTTTATATGGTTAAAACTTTAAAAGAGAGAAACAATCTATGGCCCCATCTATATAGCTATTTGAGGAAATATATTAATGCAAAAGGAAAAGTATTTACAAATGAGTTTCTCTCAACTGATCATCAAGCAAATGACCGCCCTTGATATTTAAATAGAGGTCATGGACCAATCATGGATTGGGCCATAGAACAATAGTCATTAAGATCAAAATGAAGATCAACCATTGGATCACTCTATATCTAGAATATACTATTGATAGTCGAATTGCATAAGTACAAATCATATACTAAAGAAGTACACTTTATATAAATATACATTAGACCAATTTGACATTAACTAAATCCTAAGTGTCTAAATATCCTAACAATCCCCCTTAAGAAGATCTTGTGATAGGATTGACGAATTTACAAAGGTGACAAAATGGGAGAAGAAATAAGGCATTATAGCCTATTCCCCCTTATGAAAAACTCTTGAAATCCTATCATACATCAAAGTTTTAAAAAAATTGCTTCTCTAAGAGACGATGTAAATATGTCTCGTGTAATATCCCGATTTTGACCCCTATTGCATTAGAATTGTAAATGATGTCAATATCGTTATTAAATCATGGTGAGGAGCTCAAGGCCAAGGACTCACCATTGATTTAGTGTTTTATGTATCTGCAATTAAAATCGATACCTATGGTTTTCGTGCTAGCTAGGCACAATATAAATTAAGGCATCATGTAAATATGCAATTTAATAAAATACCCACAAATAGCTATGCAAGGCAACAAAGAGATGGGGGTATGATTTGACAAGGAATAGGGAGGAAAATTATTCAAACCTTTGAGCCAATAGTGTTAATCCATATGTCAATGAGAGAACACGTAAAATCTCAAATACCCATTTTGTCTTATGCACCCAATCATTTAATTCTTCCAGAAGTTGGTTGAGGTAGTTAATGCATTGGAAATGGAGAAGTATGGAAGTCAATTTTGTATTGGGGAAATCCATCATTTTTTTGGAAATCATATTTTTTCTTATGGGGCAAGAAAAATCCAAGAAAGGGGTTCCCAAAACATTCCTCACCCATTCATTTCACTTCCTCGTGTAGTTGGAGATGGTCGGGGCTTTCCTTCATGTTTTTCTATAATTACCTTCCATTTTCCATGGTTGGGAACCCGTTTTTGTATTGCACAGTGAATGGGTGAAGAGAGTCACGTTTTGGGGGTTTATAGAGGTTGTTTTTTCTCTCGTAATTCCCATCAATGTTCACTGAAATCGAGTTTTCTCTCCCAGGGTCAATTTCCCCTTCTACAATTTCATTTTTGGTTTCCAAAACATTTTTCTTCATCCCCGACACCTGTGTTTGTTGCTATGTCTGTCTTTGTTTTGGTTTGAACTGGTTAGGAGTGGAAGAGGCACAAAATTGGCTTGATAAACCTAGTGAAGAGAGGAACCTTACAAAAGGATCAAGAGGGGTTGGTTATTCTTCTATGCACACCCTGAAGAGCACTAGAATGGAAGGTATGGGCCAAGGGACTGTGTAGTAGTGAAGGGAATACTTCCTTGTCAGGGATGATTTTAAGGAACCATATTGATTTAAAAGTGTATAAATGTTGGTGAATATTACCAATTTTTAAAATGCCAGCTATAAAATGATTGGCGATATTTTTCAAAAAATATTTTAATTTCCAAGGATTTTATATCATTTCTATAATAATTTGGCGATTTTTAGGGTGAAAAAATTTTACCCCATCAAAATTGGGCGAAACAGGGCTTCAAAAAATGCAAAATGGCGAAACTTTTTTGGGAGAAAAACATGGAAAAATAGCCCACTCGGCTAAAATTTGTCCCTAAAATTATCCCTGTTCCTTGTGTTGGGTGTGCAGGTATTGTGGAGGCCAAGCTAAAGATACCTTTTGGAGGTGTCCATAGCTCTGTGGTTGAGCTCACTAGCTTAGCAATTCTTCCTTTCCACTACCTTAGTAGCCTGATAAACCCAAATGTAGATTGGATTGGCTGAACCTTGTGTGTTTTTAGCTATGTGTGAGCCTGTTGTTCCCCTTTTCCTTGTGGAAATCATGCCCAGCTCGGGGGTGGAAGTTGTGCGAAGAGATTGATGACCACAACTAGCCCATGGTTGGGTGGAACATTTTAGTGACATAGCTAGTTGCGGGACAACTAAATTTCAATAAAGGTGCTCTCTTGTATTTAATTCTGCAATGTATTTGTTTTATGAATTATTATGAACATATTGAATGCTTGAATGAGATTTTCCTCCACTGTATATTATTGCATTATGCATCTTCATATGCTTTTACTTTCAATTCATTTCTGTTTATGTTCATGGGGCTAGATTCCTGGTTATGATAGCAGTGCAGCAGTCACGTCCTCTCCTCAGCGAGAGATTGGAGGGGACGTGACATATCGACTCTCCAACTTGATAATATGTAGGGAAAAATAACACTTTAAGAACATGCTCTTGAATAAGCTTTATGATAAAGTGCATATGTATCTCAATGTGTTTGTTGCATTGGTGTTGAATTAGATATTTGGTTATCTTGATGAATCTTAACACTTACTTATCTCACACATGCGACATTTTTTCAATTTACATAGTAAGGTTTCATCAACATATAGCATGCAACCTACCAAATACATCCTCATCACAATCCAAGAAGAAACATGATTCATAAATTCTAAAAGAATTCAAAAGATAGGGTTGCATGATCAACCCTATGGTTAGGTGGGCTACTGTGCATATTGCTAGTTATGTTCCTATGTAGTACCTACACAGATTTCCCTTTGGTGTCCACATGACTGTCAAAACAATGATATCTCAACCACCAACCACACATTTAAGGCTCATGAAGTCCCCTAAAAAATTCAAACTTGTATTCTCAACATTATGGATGGATATTCAATAGCCTTTATTATGTACCTTAAAGCTAATTCATGAGGTGATGGGGTTCACACTTGGATCTAGTTGTTTCTTGGCCACCTCATGAGCTATAAAATGAATCCATGGGCTTTGATCTTGTAAGTATAAATTAAAGAAAGGTTATGTTGTTGGAATTGTGATAGATCTCCCTTATAGATCACCTCTTCCCATTTGTTAGCATCCCCCAAGCTCCCTTTCCTCCTTCCTCCAAGGGGAATGTGTTTTTCTCCATTGGCTCTTTGACCTATATACCATCTAGTGTGGAGAAAATAGGCCTCCCTAAGGGGGATTTTTTTCCTCAATTTGGAGCACATATATCCTAGGTGACACTATATGTATTTTCTTTACCATTGGGAAATCTAAAGTGGTTCTTGCAATCGTTTCTTATTATGGTTCGCATCCCTCTTTCCTTATTGTTTATTTAAAGTTATTTTTATTTTATGTTTTATTTTATTTCACTAACAAGATCTTGTAGGATCCACTTGGATTTATCACATTTTATTTTTGTTTCTAAATAATGGGCCTAGTCAACAACCTCAAGGGCTTGTTTTTGTTTTTATTTTATTTTTGTTTTTATTTTGTGTTTTATTTTATTTCACTAACAAGATCTTGTAGGATCCACTTGGAGTTGTCACATTTTATTTTTGTTTCTAAATAATGGGCCTAGTCAACAACCTCAAGGGATTTAACCATTGTGAGAGAAGTTGTAGACCATTGTGCATATTTTCCCACAACAGTGTTTATAGTGACTACACTTACTTTTGTTCATTCTCTTCTTAACTTGGTTGTTATTTGTTAGATAACTAATTTCTAGTTTACTGTGCTTTGCAGGTGAAGAGGTCCGAAATCTTAATTATATAAATTTATCCTCCTCTTGGTCATTTTAGTTGTTTACATAGATGCATGGATCTCAGTACCATAGATGCATAATATGTGCACCTAATCCTTTGACAGTTGTGTTGCTACGTATTTTATCAAACATGTGACCATGCAGTCTGTAGTTCATTGTTTTCTCAACCTCTTCATGTTGTAACCATGTAAATGTGCACTAGTGAGTGATTTTTATTCGCTAATGTGCACCTATCTATCTATTTTATGTGCAATCACCCTTTTTATTTGATTTATACCTATTTTTCACAATATTGTAGCCCTAATGGTATCTCACTAAATAACTCGAATTAGTTAAAGTCGAAACAGATCAATTTTTCTATAGTAATTATCTCACCTACCTTAAGATTGGGAAGTAAAGAGATCTTCCCTTGAAATATTCCTAGGTAACCAACCTTGAGGCTTTCAATGGGCCTTATTGTTGTCACTAGTATTGAATATATATTGTGTTTTGGATTACTTCACGTCTTTAGTTAAAGTAGTGTAAATCCATTTTGGCACATAAGAAAGGAGCTAAAGACTCTATTCTCCCAAATTATTCTCTTTACCTCACACTTCTTGAGAGCTTGTTGAGCCAAAAAGGGGAAGAAGTAAGAAATACCTCCATTACACACTTAGTTCATTGGATTTTTTTTTGCAAGAACCATTAGCATTTGTAGAGTTCAAACTACAAATTTCCACTTGCATTTTGTTTTTAGCTCTCTAGTTAGTTGCAACAATCAATTTTATTATCTCACATATTTTTGCATTAAGCTATCACACACTAAGGAACCTAAAATATATTATAATCCAAGTATTCTCTTCACCTTGCACTTCTTATGATCTTGGTGAGTAAAAAAGGAAAGGAATTGTGAAATACCTCCCTTACATACTTTAACCAAATTTAAACCTTGAAAATCAACCCTTTTAAATGCTAACCAACTAAAAGCCTCCATGGGAGGTCACAAAACAATATTTTAGTTTTGTAGGATTGAGTGGGATAGGCATCCAAACAATTTCCAATAATATAGTTTCATTAGGATATTGGTGAAACATAGAATTGTTGACTTATAGATTACCTTCAAATCCTTCTAGAAGCAAGTGTTAAAATAAAACTCAAATCAGAACTGTGCCATGATTAAGGATGTGAAATTATAGGTATATCTTCCCTTATCTCACCTACAAGTCACTAATCTTGTTTTCAGGGGGATGGCACTATACCTTGTAGGTTGAACCATTGATCCACACTTAACATAATGTATCTTAGTGGCCAAAATTAGAATATCACTGAGGGTAATTTATGGGTGAAAGTGACTACTAAAGTCATATATTGTTGTTGGGAAGTGTTGTCAAGTCTTGTTGATTGGAATAGTCGCCCGATCATTGGTAGAACTGATTCTTTGTTACCTTCAATATTCAACTATTGTATGGATCTCTTTATCACCATTGATGTTCTTTTGGAAGGACAAGTTACAGTTGAGAGGAAGGACGTTAGGTATTTAGGGAATTTACATTTTTTTTTCTAAATACAAGTTCATCTAACTCATAATTAAAACAACCTACATGTGGAACCATTTGCACTAAACCATCATTCCACATATCACTCACTCTAACACCATTTTTCACCTATTGTGGTTGTCATATTTTGTATTTGTCCAATTTTTTTTATTCTCAACATCACTTTAACTTGTTAAAGTAAAATTCCACACATAGAGGAACAAAACCCCCTAAGGCATTCCCGTCGACTGCAAGGTCTATCCCCTTTCTCGAGGGGTGTTTTTCCACTTTCTCCCTATGGTTCACAATGAAGATAATCTAGTTAAAACCACTCCCAGGCCACATTGATTGGATCCTCCATGCAAGGATACTCCTTAATTGACTCATTTTCTCCTATAAAAGAGATTTTAGATCCTTTATCTTCATCTTCTTACAAAATAGGAACCCCATTAATTCTATCCTGCATAGGAAATACCCATCCTTATTCCCCCTCTTCCATAGGAGGTAACACAAAATCCTCTTCTTGATATAAAGGAAATAGATCACCACCACACACTTCCCATTCTCCCCCTTGAGGAAACAATACACATAATATGATGGTGGAACCTAAACCACACCTACCATTCATGGCTAGCTTGACTCTCCCCATTTTAGTGAAGTTGATCAATGATCCCATTTTTCATGATGCAACATGGCCCAATATTCCTCACAAACTCCCCTCAGACATCCCTAAATTTGAAGGGAAACACAGAGATTATGTTTATAACCATTTCCTATCATTCCACCTATGGTGTTCCTCGAACAACATAGTGGAGGATTCTTTGACGCTTCGCCTCTTTCAAAAAACTCTCACTAGTACAGTTTTGAAATGGTACATGAACCTACTGGGGGCCTCCCATGCCACTTTTGGGACAATATCCACCACATTTATCACCTATTTTTAGTTACCAATATTCCAAAACCTCGGTCTTGAATTTCTCAAACAATTTTGGCAAAAAACTTCTACACAAATAGAAAACCACATCCATGAGTGGTGTAGGAGTTGCACATTGTGAAAAATCGAGATAAAACCTCATTTACTTTATATGGGTTCCTTATATCAATCCAGCTAACTATTGCAAAGTATGTGGAGACCTCTTGTGATACCCCTAGTTTTTTCTTGGAATGTATTTTTCAAAAATTATGTAAATGATTTAATTATGCTAGTATGGATTCCTAGTGCACAGCTTAGGTCCAAGGCCCGACTAGTGAATGGATAGGAATGTGTGATGTAAATATTTTATTTGTACATTGTGTTTGGGTTATCATGACAATTCAATTGTATGTAAATATTATGTTCATAAAAAATAAAATGGTTCAATAATGGCTCTGTAAAGAGCACCAAAGGGGTTATGATTCCACTAGAGGGGAAGAGGAAAGGGGGGCCATGGGAGACTGAATCCTTGCTTCCAAGTGTCAAATTTAGAACCAATCCAAAATTATGTCATGTTCCTTGAATAAGCTAATTCTCTCCTTTTTTTACTATATTTAAATCATTGGATGCA
>LPNX010155879.1:1124241-1256949 GCA_001517045.1 Pseudotsuga menziesii
GGACTGACTGCATTTTTGTAACAGTTCTATCATCTGCCAAGAACTGGTATGCAATTGTCAGGAGTCCTTTATTCTATTGTCAGAAGTTATGTCAGTTGTCTCATTCCTCTTGGTTTCAACCCTCATTCTCACAGTCTCACATATATCTACACTACATAGATGTTTGTATGACTATCCATGTCCATTACCATACTGGGTTGAACCTAGAAATTCGAATTTAGAGACATAGATGAAATTTGGAAGGGAATATTATTGCTTCCAAGTGTCAAATTTAGAACCAATCCAAAATTATGTCATGTTCCTTGAATAAGCTAATTCTCTCCTTTTTTTACTATATTTAAATCATTGGATGCATGTGTGGGGTTGGTGGGAAAAGTCACCTCATGTAGTTATTGAAGCATGGGACTGGCTGCATTTTTGTAACAGTTCTATCATCTACCAAGAACTGGTATGCAATTGTCAGGAGTCCTTTATTCTATTGTCAGAAGTTATGTCAGTTGTCTCATTCCTTTTGGTTTCAACCCTCATTCTCACAGTCTCACATATATCTACACTACATAGATGTTTGTACGACTATCCACGTCCATTACCATACTGGGTTGAACCTAGAAATTCGAATTTAGAGACATAGATGAAATTTGGAAGGGAATATTATTGGTTGTAGGTGAGCTTAGACGTTGGGAAAAATAGGGACCCTCACCCATTGAGTTCTACTACTTTTGGGAATTATTGAGAATCCATAATTTAGGATATAGGAGGTTCTCCAACAACATACAATATAATAGACTCTTATTGCACACACTAGTAAGAATTGTAAGGGTTGGATTTCCTAAGGGAACTGTGGATTAGTGAAGGGAAAAACCTTCCTTGTGTTGTTTGGGGAAGTTATAAGGAGTGACATGGATGTAATGGCTAAGTAAGATCTCTATGGACCTTTGTATCAGTTTGGATAAGCATAGAGAGTAGAATGGGTTGTGGGTCGAGTGAGAGAGTCATGTAGGTGTTCCCTTCGCCTTGATGGCTTCATAGCCTAGTTTGGGGGTGGCCTCTCAACAAAAAGAGTATATGTTGGACATAGTACCTATGGTTGGGTTGAAAATTTCTCTTACACATCTAGTTGCTTGGATCTTCTTTGTTAAAATATAAGTATTCTCTTTTATGTTTGAATATGAAATGTTTTAATTGATTCCTGTAACGATTAATATTGAATATGCATGATAGATGTGTGTAGATCATTATTTCCACTATGTATTTCCATTTATGTGTCTTCTCACACCATTTATATGTTAATAATTTGTAATTATAGTTATTGGGAGAAATTTAGAATCCCACGTTAGTTAAATTTCCCCTCCTATTGGTCTGATTAAGGGATGGAGACATTACAAATTGGTATCTGAGCCTCTAATTGCAATAATAATTTTGTATCGGTCGAAAATGTATAGTTACAAGAAAAATCCAAGTTACATGTGAGATGATCCCATAGGGATTTGAAGTTTTAATCATTGGGTGGTATCCTAACTACGCCATGGGTTAGATTTCTGATCTACCAAAGGGAGAGATAGATAGATTAATGGAATTTTTTAAATTTCACATATTTGCAGTGGAATTATTCTATGGAAGTCGGGCTCTATTAAATGAAGGAGAAGGGCCAAGGTTAATTGATGCGTCCCACCTCTTCCATGTGGATGGTAGATCTGGTGGAGCCACATGGGTAGAAGGAATAGCATGGATGAGCCATGATTATGATGTGGATCAAACAAATCACACCCAAGCACATGTGACTTCCTAGGATTGAGTGTAAAGGCGATGAATATCTAACCTCGGGAGATAGGGAAAATCAATGATGGACATTGATAATGCCTCCATAGCTTCCATGCATTAGAGGAAATTTGGGGTCTAAAATGGGCCTTATAAGAAAATGTGCCAACAATAAATTTTGTAAGTTGGAATTCAAGAACCAATATAATTTCAATCAAATAAGTCAACCATAATGGTTGAATTGACGTATTTGTCATAAAAGAAAACTACTTTTTTTGTTCGTATTTTCGACATATCTCCCTATGTTTTTACTCAAATTTCAAGTAGGAGAGCTCATTTGATTGCGGAATTTAATTCTGCATCCAATAAGTACCACAATGCATACTTTTGATGGACTTGGCTACCCCAAAAATAAGAAATACCTAAAAAAACGTTATGATGATGTCATCATCACATTTTTCCAAGTATATCTTGTTTTTGGGGTAGCAAGGTCCATCAAAAGTATGCAGTGTTAGTACTCGTTGGATGTGGAATTAAATTCCGCATCCAATGAGCTCTCCTGTTCAGAATTTGAGTAAAAACACAAGGAGATATGTCAAAAATATGAACAAAAAAGTAGTTTTTTTTTTCATTCTTCCTCGAAAATTAATAACTATTATTTTATTATTTTAACTATTATTTTATTATTTTAACTAATATTTTATTATTTTCCTTAGGAGGCCCATTTTAGACCTTAAATTTCCTCTAATGCGGATTAGTGGCGGGTAGAAGAGGATCTGGATGTTGGATGATGAGGGAGATCAATGGTCATGGAATCTAGTGTGTGGGGAACATGAACGATGGGTAATAATGGGAGGACAATATATAACCATTGAATATTTTGACAGACCAACGATCATGCCTCATAATGCACTGATAAAGTGTCTGTTGGATAAAATGGGATGAGGGCATGTTGGGATAAAAAATGCCCAGGATGTTTATCAATTTTAATTGATAGTGCCTCCTCGGGAAAGTTTTTCAAACCACTTTCACGAGGGTGTGTTACCATTGGTGGTGAAGGTGAAATCATTGATGTTTTCTCACATGAGGTTGAGTGGTATTTTGCATTTCTAGCCTAAAAGGGTGACATGGATGTCACAGGGTGACATGTTAAACCTATCTGACACATCGGTAGGTACCTGTCTGTCCATGTCAGTAATCATGCCACATCAATAGAAAATGATATTAAAGTTATGAACTGGATTGTGAAAAATGGAATAGTTTACAAAAAAAAACAAGGGCGCTTCCCTCGGCCCTCCCTATAGCAACATATGGAGGATGCAAGGGGGAGATCCCCCTTAACCCCTATTTTTTTTATATCGACAAACTTGGACTTGGGGTTCAACCAAGACCATTGGAGCAATATAAAACTGGGCATATTTTGGGATGATGGTTGATTTTGCAAGACTACAAAAATTTCCAAATATAGAGAAGATGAAAAATCTTAAAAGTAGTCAATTTCAAAATCTTATAAAAGGTGACCCGGGAATCAAATTGAGGAAGTGATAATTGATAACTAATCCTAGTTACATCTATTATCTATTATCTAGGAAAATAAATAAGTTGTTTTGGTTCTCCATAGGTGATCTTGTGTAGGTGTTTGAAGTTGGTATTTAGGGATTAAATGCACCAACAGGAAAAGCGTTGATAGCCATAATTTGACAAAAATTGTCAAAATGGATATTTTCCAGAATATATAAAAAATTTGATTTTTATTTTATAAGAATGTAATAAATATAACAATTGTGTTTACATGAACACTTTTCAAATTTAGAATTATATCAGAGATAGTTAAAAGATCATCATTCAGTATAGTACAATTTGGAAACCATTGGTCTTGGTTGGGCTAAGAAGTTCATCATCATGGATGATGCACATGATACTTATGAAGTTGAGGCATATGAAATGAGAGAGAGCATAAATATTGAGAATGTAGAGATAGAATCCATTAATCATTGGAGAAACCAAGTAACTCCCCCAGAAATTTTAAAAACCATGAGGAGTCTAAGGGTGGAACTGTAGAGCTGTAGAGAAGAAAATTAAAGGTTGATTAGAGATTAAGAAGAATAGAATCAACTAAATGTAACTATGATTAAAATGTTTACATATATTTAGAGTAATATTAACTCTAGGAATCCCTCATAAAATCAAGAAAAAGTGTGGGAATATCTCAAGGAGGCACTCTCACAAGACGTACCATAGTTCCATAAGAGTTTATAGAGGAAGGTCATACACTCCAGAATTCAATTCTAGTGAGTCATATCACTCCAAGGATTCCACTAATGGGTCAAGATATTCATCTCATAGGAAGAAGAGGAAGAGGCCTTCAAAGAAAAATTTACATGGAGAATTTAGGAAGGACAAACCTCCTACATTTGATGGTGAGGTAAAATCTAGTCAAGAATAGGAGGCTTGGCTTCTTGGGATGAGAAAGTATTTTCAAGTCCTAGGATACTCTAGAAATATGAAAGAGAGAGTGGCTATATTCAATCTGAATGGAAGAGTATCTATATGGTGGGATCACCTTAAGTAAGTGAAGAAGATAAATCAAAGTAATATTGTGTAGAATAAATTAAATAAATACTTCGAGCAAAACTACCTTTATGACAGGTACTAAGATGGAAAAATCAAAGAATTCAATGAGCTAAAATTGGGCAAAATGATTATGGAGGAATATGAAAACAAATTAATGGAGATGCGAAGGTATGTCAAATATATCAGAGATGATAAAGTGAAAATTCCTTGTTTTCTAAGTGGTATTCCTCAATCTTATAAAGATAGAATTGATTTTGATGAGCCTCAAACTATAGATGAGGCCATAAGGAAGTTTAAGTACTGTAATGATCAAACCAAAAGCAAGCCAGATTTACATGAGACATGGAAGGATTAGAAAAATGAGAATTTTTACCAAAGGAAGAAGGAGTTTAAGCCTCCTCATTTTAGAATTAATCCAAGGAAGCCACTACAAGTTGTGACCAAGCCATCCAAGATGATGGGATGTGGAGAGACCCATTTTATTAGAAACTTTCCACACAGGAATGGGAGTACAAAGTAAGTTCACAACATTCAAGAAGTTAAAACTATGGGTGAAGTGGAAGGTATTGTCCCTAGAATCTATGTTGCACTAGAGGACTACCAATAAAATAATTAATCAACTGAGGTTGAAGTTGAAGGTAACATTGCTAAGCAATCTATTTCTATTTTAATTAAACTTGGATATACTCACAGTTATATCAGTGGACCTAAAGTTGTTGATATTTTATCTTTTAACAAAACCAAGCATAGTAAATCATGGTTGGTCCTATTAGCACCTGTACTAAAATTTGGACATTTTTACATATGCATCTACACTAATTCCCCTTCAAAAGTTTAGACCAGTGAAAGAAAGAGTAATATGACCATAATGGATAACCTGGATGGATAGCAGAGAAGATGAAAGACCACAAATAATTTCCACTAAGGAAAAAGTGGCAGCGGGAAAGTGGAAAAGGGCCAAATTTGGTTATAAAGTTGGTAAATCCGTCATTCAATTTTTTGTGGAAGGAAAAAATCAGAGCGGTAGATATAGAATTTGGTCGTAAAATGCTAGAATCCTGCTTTTTGTGATCTGTAGGACCAACAGTTCAGAAACTTTTCTACGGAAAATCAATGGTCCAAAAAAAGGTGAAAGCAGAAAGGTTAGAGTTGAGCCTCAAGAAAGTTGAAAATCTACTTTGTGTGATCCGGTTTCCACTATTTTGGTGGAATCAGAAAGTCAGAAGGCGGAAAAGGAGAAATTTCTGTGTAGAAAGTTAGAGAATCCTCTTTCCGCTAAAGGAAGAATCAGAAAGGAGAAAGCAGAAAGGCGAAAAGTGAAAAGGCAGAATTTAGTCATAAAAATTAGTGATCTCATGATCCACTTTCCACCATTTTTTATCTTAGATCAACGTCTTGGAAAGCTTCCACATAAATGAATGGTGTGGGAAAAATCTTATGGACATCGACGGTTAAAAATGATTTCATAAGTTTGAATATGTAAGGAGGAATAATATTGTTGCAAGACGTTTGGAGATGCTCTAAAGAGTCATTTTCATCAAGTAGGCATGATTCCTAGCTGTCAAGTTTTCCATTTTGATCCACCATGAGCATCCCAATGTTATTTCCTGATTTGTTTTGTGATCATGGTGAATCTACCAGATCATAATTTGTTAGGATTTTATGTGTGAGGGTTTGATTCCCCTATTAGAAATTATTTTGGCTCTATTTTGAGGTTGGTCTCGGGAGCTTAGTACTCTATAAATATAGCCTCAAGAGAGGAACAAGGGGTTTGATATTCATATTTTGAAGCCTATGTGCTGGGTTTTGTAGCTTTGCAACGTTCTTGGAAGTATTAATGCAAATTATTTCATGAGTGTTTGAGATTCATCATGGTGTTCAATGTTCAATCTATGTTCCCCTGTATGCTTTATTTCCATGTTTGTGTAGTTTCTACTAATGCATTTCTAGTTGTATGCAAGGAATTCTTTCTCTATTAAGTGCTCCTTGCATCAGATAATGCATTTGTGATGTGTTTATGAGAAATGTCTTGGAATTCATCCTCTATTATATGCTCTATTTTAGTTATCATCCTTTAATACTGCCTCTGCTAAAGGTGTTTCAGGAGATTCATCCACAGATAGGTGCATCCTATTTCATTGGGCCTCTTCTCACTTCCTCCTTCCATCTCTCTAAAGATATTTGGATTAATATTAAGACTTACCTTACCTCATATTATGATGGTTATCACTAGTCATTACATTGTAAGTCCTTTAATGTTTCATGCTTAGACTCCATTTCCTAATGGTATTTAATATATGTATGTCTTACACTCTTTAAAATACAGGTAATCCTTCCCCTCAGAAATATAGCCTTCTAAATGCTCGTTTAAATCCAAGCGTATATGTGAATGACCCTGTGACAAAGAGAGATCCCTCTCTGAATGTACAGGCTAGAATACATTCTAAATATTGGTTTGAAATGGCTACCCAAGTGATTCTCCTACCAAAACCATAGAAAAATTATTGGGTGATAACATCTTGGTTCTGTTGTTGGGGAACTAATTGCTATTATCTCCTCAGAGAAATGACATTGTTCTAGTTCTAAGACTTGGTTGAGTAGCTGGTCATAGACACACGCTGGTTGTACATGCTCTAGAGACACCACTCAAAATATTTGGAAGGTGACTCCACTGGGAAATACTGGTAGCCTAAAGAACAAACACGAGGAGCAATCCTGATGCTAAATATTTCCAAGATATTTTTGATCCAGAGAGTCTGATTCAAAGGGCCAATAAGCTACAAAGGTTAGTCATAACTCTTTCCTTACCTACTAAAGGTGTTGTTTTTGTTAATGATATATCTGAGCATTGTGATGAAGAGTTTGGGATAGCTCTCCCTGTTAGATTTTTAACATTTAAGATAGCATTATATTAGGATATTTAACTGAGAGAATAAAAAGCACAGTAAGCAAACACAAGAGACAATGGACACAATGTTTTTCCTCGGGGAAACCATAAATGGAGAAAACCATGCAACTTCCTTAGAGATAGAATCAACACCAAAAGTAAAACCCCAAAACAGTAAGATGATATCCTGACAACAGTAGCCTCTTTCTTTCTAGCCCCAACAACTTCTTCTCCCTCAGCTATGCACTACAACTGAGTGTAAGTGAGTGTGTGATAAAAAGAGAGTCTCACTCTCTATTTATACTAATTCCTGACTTGAATATAACTCACTAGGGATGACTTCACTGGGTGAGTCTAAAAACCATAGGACCCTGCAACTGTGAGGACTTTAACCCTTGATCAATAGCAGGGTTACCCACAATGACTTGACATGAATTGTTTACATTATAGAAACTCCTGATCGGAACACTGGGGCATGACATGACTCAATTACATTACAAACACTTCCCGAAATAAACATTGGGGTACAATACATAAGAAATACAAGTGAATACATTCTGAAGTTACAATTACATCAACACTCCCTCTTAACTAGGAAGGTATTCTCTCGACACAATTTATCAGCACAATTCTTCTTCTCTGTATCATTTGGATCATCATTGAGTCCTCGTCATCTTCAAGTCATCTTCATCTGGATTTGGATCGTCACTCGATCTGGATCATCTCTGGATCTAGAACATCTCTGTTGGATCATGATCATGGGTGCTATCTCTTGATTCTTCTCATCATAGGAAGTTCTACAAAGCTAGCCCTTTTTCATGCTGGTTGTAGGCCTAGCCTCCATGTAGGTATTTTCTAGCACTTATATCTAACCCTAAGTCAGAATGGCGCACCCAACACTTACATATGATCATGTAGGAACCAATCCTATAATCATATCAGAAAGGCACGCCCAACACTCACATCTGACCATGTGTCAGAAAGGCTCAACACTTACATTCAACCATGTGAGGAGCCAATCCTACCTACATGTCGAAAGGGCTCTGCACTTACATCTGATCATGTAGGAACTAGTCCTACAATCGCCTCATAATGGCTCTGCACTTACATCTGATCATGTAGGAACCAATCCTACAATCACCTCAAAATGGCTTTGCACTTACATATGATCATGTAGGAAAAAATCCTACAGTCACATCATAATGGCTCTGCACTTACATTTGATAATGTTTGAACCAATCCTACAGTCACATCAAAATGGCCCTTAGTCCCAGAATGAGTATTCCTGGTAACTAACCAGGTTCCTCCATTCCAAGAATGGCATTCAACGCTTATATCTGATCATGTAGGAACCAATCCTACAGTCACATCAAAATGGCTCAGCACTCATATCTGACATGTGAGGAACCAATCCTCTCATCATGACATAATGGCTCAGCCCTTAAATCTGACCATGTAAGGAACCAATCCTCTCACCATGTCAGAATGGCTCACGGACTCATCACTTTCATTTGGAGGGAACCTCGATATGGAGAACACCAAGATTATCCCTGAAGTACTCAAACTTCACTCTAGCCAATGGATTTATCAACACATCAACTATCTGTTTGTCCATCGCAACATATTGAAGCTTGATTTATCCTTTCTGCACCATATCCATGATATAGTGATACTTGATCTGGATATGCTTTGACTTGTCATGGAACACCGGGTTCTCTGACAACTTCACACAACTCTTGTTGTTGCAATATATACAAGTAGCATCCAACTGGAGATCAAATAAATTAGATAGTAGCTTCCTCAGCCATACTGCCTCATAACTAGATGAACAAGTTGTGACATACTCTTCTTCAGCTGTACTTAGTGCCACAGAGGATTGCTTCCTGCTAAACCAAGAGGTCACACTTGATCCCATACTGAAGCAACACCCTGAAGTGCTCTTCCTATCGATGGCACTGCCTACCCAATCTGAATCAACATAATCCTCCAAGTTAATCTTCTAATTCACCTCATACTTGAGCCCATAATCAACTGTACCCCTCAGGTATCTCAAAATATGCTTTGCAGCAATCAAGTGAACATGTCTTGGATCTGTCAGGAACTGGCTCAAGGTGTTTAGAGAAAATAAAATATATGGTCTCGTGTTTATCTGGTACATCAAGGACCCAATCATTTGATGATACATCGTAGCATCAATCGCTTCTTATGAAGCATCACTCGATAGCTTCAGGTTCGATGCCATAGGTGTGGTCATCTACATACAATAGGAGTATTACTAGGTTGCTATCTTCAACCTTGTAGTAAAGGTTGGAATCTGCTTTACTTTTGGTAAAGCTCAAACTAGATAGAAATCCATCAATTCTTCTGTACCATGTCCTGGGTGCTTGTTTCAAACCATACAGGGTTTTCTTCAATCTACACACATGAGACTCCCTGTCATGTGTCTCAAAACCGAGTGGTTTCTCTACATACACTTTCTATTCCACTACACCATTCAAGAAATCAGTCTTGACATCCATTTGGTGTATCTTCCATTTAATCACTGCAGCCAAAGAAAGTACTGATCTGATCGAAGTGTATCTCACTACAGGTGCAAAAGTTTCTTCATAATCTATTCCTTATTTCTATGAGAAGCCACGAGCCATGAATCTTGCTTTATATTTCTCTATGCTTCCATCTGCAGCATGCTTGATCTTGTATATCCATTTGGAAGTTACAATGGACTTCCCTTCTGGTCTTGGGACAACATCCCAAACATCATTCTTCATGATTGATTGATACTCTTCGATCATAGCATCTTTACATTCTTTCCTTTCTGCCACTTCTTCATAGTTGGAAGGTTCTTTATTGATAAAGTCACATAATAAAGCTACATACCCGGAGCAGGACCTGTTCCTCTTTCTTTCTTTGTGATTTTCTTTTGGAGCCCCATATCTTTCTGCACCTTGGATAGCTTCTTGTACCCAAGAAGGTTTCCTCTTGTGAGGATTTTTCTCCTGAGGTGGATCTATAGGTTCTTGAGGCTATTCAAATTCTCGATCTTCTTCTTGAGTTTGTTCGTTCATGGTTGTACCATGAATTCTGGGTGCTTATGTTTCTTCATGATCTTCAACAGGTCTCTTTTGAGATTTATTGTAAGTCGAGTCTTCGTCAAATGTTACATCCCTGCTAATGTCGATCTTCTTGAATCCTAGGAAGTATATTCTGTAATCCTTTGAGCTTTCAGAGTATCCCACAACTATACCCTTCCTTCCTAAAGGATCTAACTTTGTCCTCATTTCTTTCAGAATGTGTATGTACTCTGGACAGCCAAATATTCTAAGATGGCTGACTTCTGGTTTCTTGCTGGAAAAGACTTCTTCAAGTGTCTTGTTCTTGAGTACTCTTTGTGGAGTATGGTTTTGTACATACACCGTTGTTCTGGCAGCTTCTGCCCATAGATGCATGGGAAGATCTTGATCATGAAGCATTGCCCTTGTAGCTTCCATGATCATTCTATTCTTCCTTTTTTCAACCCCATTCTATTGTGGATTATATGGAGTGGATAACTCCCTCTTAATCCCTTAATCTTTGCATAACTCTTTGAATTCATTTGATGTGAATTCTCCACCATTATCTGATCGAAAGGTCTTGATCTTCTTTTTTGTGTGGTTCTCGATCAAGGATTTGAATTCCTTGAACTTGCTGAAAACTTCATCTTTGTTCTTCATAAAGTATATCCATGTCTTCCTAGAAAAATCATCAATAAAAGANGAACTAGATGACATTAGACCGCATACATCGGAGTCAATGATTTCCAATATTCCTTTTTCTTTGCTTTCACTACTTGAAAATGTCTTCTTTGTGTTCTTTCATTTCTCACATCCTTTCCAGACTTGTTCATGTTTTGCCTAAATTTATGGAAGGCCTTCAATAGCTTTGCTTGCAAGTGGTAGTGTTATGTAGTACACATGTGCAAGCCTTCTATGCCAAAATTCATTTGTCTCTACTGTGTCATGGACCAAAACTTGTTCTGGATGGCCCTTCAATTTGTATAATCCTCCTTTTTGTTCTCCAATTACTATTGCATTGTCAATAGTCCTTCCTCTTGGCCACATGAGGACTTGGCCATCTACAAATGAAACCCTCATGCCTTTTGTATCTAGTGGCGATATGGAGAGAAGATTCTTCTTTAGTCCTGGTACAAAAAAGACATCCTCCATTTTCATAGACTTTCTAGAGTCTAGCTTGTAAGAGGATTCACCACTACCTTTAATGGGATATTGGTAGTCATCCCCAAGTTTCACCTTATGGGGTGGGTTATGTTTGGATAGTTTCTCAAAGGATTCCTTGAATCCTATCATGTGTTTGGAAGCTCCACTTTCAATAAGCCAATCTTTTCTTCCATGTGTTATAGTTCTTGTGAGAGCAGATACTAGAACCTATTCTTCATCACTTGAAGAGTCTTCACTTTCTTGTTTTACTCTCTTTCTGGGAGGATCATCATCCTCAGCACTATGAGCATGATGTCTTCTTTTGGAGTTCTTCTTCTTCTTAGATCCACTCTTATTCATGAGACAATTTCTAGCAAAGTGTCCTCTTTCAGCACATGTATAACATCTGAGTTTGGATGGATCCTTTTTCACAAAAGTATCTTGCTGATGAGAATGCTTACCTTGGTGATGATGATTTTCCCTTCTAACTTTCTTGGAGTGTACTGTGAGAGCTTGATATTCACTTCCCATATTTTATTCTCAAGCTGCTATTCGAGCTTCTTCTTATGAGCATTCTTCCCACAGATACCTGAACTTGATTAGCTTCTTCCTAGCACAAATTCCTTGGATGAAAGAATCTCATGATCTAGGGAGACCGTTCAAGGTTGTCATCACAATTTCTGCATTCTTCACTTCTTCATCTACTGCTACAAGTTGTTCTTTAATATAGGAGACTGTTGCAAAGTATGAATGGATAGTCTCCTCATTTTGGATCTTTACATTCTTCAATTGGTTCCTCAAAGTCATCTTCTGGTTTATGTTCTTCCCTTCAAACAATTTGGTTAGGGCATCGAACATAGATTTAGGTGTCTTGAGGGAGGACACCTATGGTATGAGGTGATCTTTGATTGAATTAGAAATAATCCTCTTAGCCATAACCAAATTCTTCTTATGCAATTCCTTAGCCTCATCTTCCTATGGAACTGGAACCTCCTCATTGATGTAGGAGTCCAACTCATTTTCTTCCAGGACCAGGGAGATCCTATACTTCTAGGATTGAAAGTTATCAGCTCCCTCAAGATTTTCATCAAGCTTGGTATGATGAGACATCTTAACTGAGAACCTCAAATGGAAATACAAAAGATTTAGATCTTACTAGGTCAAGATGTCGGATCTGGATTTGGAGTTGAATTTCTGTAGTGCTGGTTCAGGAGCAAATTAGGGTCTAACTTTCCCAGAGTTCTGTCCAACCAAATTCTTTGATATTGATCTCTAAACTTCGATTTTGAGGAGGAGATCAATCCAAGCCTAGGCTCACTTGAAAATTCCACTTCTGTGGAAATCCCTAATTTCCAGCAGCAGTGTCGGGTCCAAAACTGAAAAAGATTAGAATCAGATTCTGTTTCGACAGAAGGATACACCCTATGAAGGAGAGTCAGCCCAACCTTATTTTGCTGAAAATCTATAGAGAGAGATCCACAAAGTAGGAAGCCCTAGTTTTTGCAGCTGCACGGTGTCTTCTTCTTAGGTTAGCTCTGATGCGATGTTAGATTTTTAACATTTAAGCTAGCATTATATTAGGATCTTTAACTGAGAGAATAACAAGCACAACAATCAAACACAAGAGACAATGAACACAATGTTTTTCCTTGGGGAAACCATAAATGGATAAAATCCCACAACTTCCTCAGAGATAGAATCAACACCAAAAGTAAAACCCCAAAACAGTAAGATGATCTCCCAATAGCAGTAGCCTCTTTCTTTCTAGCCCCGACAACTTCTTCTCCCTCAGCTATGTGCTACAACTGAGTGTGAGTGAGTGTGTGATAAATAGAGAGGCTCACTCTCTATTTATACTAATTCCAAACTTGACAATAACTCACTAGGTCCGACTTCACTAGGTGAGTCTAATAACCCTAGGGCCCCGCAAGTACGAGGACTTTAACCCTTGATCAATAGGAGGGTTACCCACAATGACTTGACATGACTTGTTTACATTATAGAAACTCCCGATTGGAACATTGGGGCATGACATGACTCAATTACATTACAAACAATTCCTGAAATAAACATCAAGGTACAATACATAAGAAATACAAGTGAATACATTTCAAATTTACAATTACATCAACACTCCCTAGGAATAAATTTGAGTCAATCCTCTCTGAAGTGGTTTCTTGACACCTTTGCATTTGAATTCTCCCACATTTCCTAGTCACCCTAGACCTCAGATCCTCTAGGAAGGGATCTCCAACACTTTATTAACCTAGAGTGCCCCCTATTTTCCATTGAAATAACTGCATTAAGCTCCACTTCCAAGCTCAAACAACCTACATCATCTAGTTTCACAACCCCTCATAGCTCTGCATTTCCTCACAACACCATGATTTTTTCTATCACACCAGTTGTAATCCCTCTTGGAAACCCACCATAACCCTAGGGATGGATATTTTTCCCCTTTACTTATCCTTACTTCTCTTCATGACCTACCCCAGGGATATGGCCAAATAATCAAAAAATTTAATGGGGAGAGGGGATATTCAGCTAAGGAAAACTTGGAGTGGTTTTCAGACTAGACAAACTTGGAGGAGGTAGACCATGATGATGTTTTCCCAATGTATTTCTAAAGAGGCAAGGAGATGGTTATCAAACCTTCCTGGCCACTCCATTTTTAAATATCAAGCCTTTGAAGATGCCTTCAAGAACAAACGAGAAGACAAGAAAAATACCAAGCTGTATTTGTTCCAATAGAATTCCATGAGGAGGAAGGAGAGTGAATCTATGCAAGAGTTTTCTGACAATTTTATGAAGGTATACAATTCCATTCCCACCCACTTTAAACCTCCCCTTGGTTCTTCCCAACTCCAATATGTTGAAGCCTTTGATAGTGAGTTTACCTTGTGGCTGAGTGAAAGAAAATCAGCCTCCCTGGACGATATGATGAATGATGCCATAGAGGTAGAATTAAATCTGACTGTTTCCAAAATAAAGTATAGGGATGAGGGAGAATGGAGAAGAGAGGAATGAGAAAGAAGAAAGGATAAAGAGCCCGAACATCCTTCTTCCTCTAACTTAGAAGAGGCTAGAATGGACATGATGATGAAAACCATGGAGAAGTTGATGGAGAGGCTCACTATGATCACCTTCCATGGAAGTTCAAGAGAAGAAACATAGAAACCAGAATGTAAGAAGGCCCCATGTCCTCCAAAATAGGAAGAGATATTAGAGAAACCCTCCCAATCAACCTATCAGACCTCCATTTCAGGAGAACTATGTGGAACAGGAGTATGGAAATCAAGTTGAAGGTGGCATCCACCAGCTGGACACTGAATCATCCTCTGGGTTTTTTACCAAAGAAGAACAAAAGGACTCCCATTAGAGGAAATTTAAACTCAAAATGAGCCTCCTAAGGAAAATTAATAAAATAATAGTTAAAATAGTAAAATAATAGTTATTAATTTTGGAGGAAGAAAATAAAAAACTACTTTTTTGTTCGTATTTTCGACATATCTCCCCATGTTTTTACTCAAATTTCAATCGAGAGAGCTCGTTGGATGAAGACTTAAATTCCGCATCCAACAAGTACCCCCTCGACATACTTTTGATGGGCCCCGCTACCCCAAAAACAAGAAATACCTAAAAAATGTGATGATGACATCATCATGACATTTTTTAGGTATTTCTTGTTTTTGGGGTAGCAGGGCCTGTCAAAAGTATGCCAAGTGGGCACTCGTTGGATGCATAATTTAATTCCACATCCAAAGAGATCTCCCGATCGAAATTTGAGTAAAAAAACAGGGACATATGTCGAAAATACGAACAAAAAAAGTAGTTTTTTTTATGATACCTATCCCCAAATTTATATTTAAAAATTGTTTAAGAGGTGCTCCCTTTTTGAATTTTAAAGCATTTTTATTAGCTAATACATGCTGACATGGAATTTGTATTATTTTTTGAAGGCCCATTTCAAATTGAAATTTGCTTTAATGTTGCATGAAGCATAGGAGCTTCCTGCTGAGGAAACAAATGATTTTTTAGAGGGGATATAAACTTGTTGTCATGGTTATTCAGAAATAGATTGGTATAAGGAACATATATTTTCCTATTATAAGAAATAAAGAGGCAACAAAAAAATCCTCTACAAGCAAACCGAAGAATGATCTACCCCTTAAGGACGCATCCAAGAATGTAACAGATCCCAAAGGGAAAGAAAAAAAAAAGACAATTCAAGATTCCCATATCAGTGACAAACCTCTTTTATTGTAGAGGTTGATATTGTGAAGATTAAAATCTTTGTCTCTCTTACTGAATTATTGAAAAACTATTAATATCATTCCAAAATTGCCATAGTGTTGAAGCCTCCACGAGAAGTTTATGCAATATTAGATTCCGTCAATCTTCAAGATGATAGTCCCACCATCCTATTTGGACGCCATGTAGATGAGTCTACCAATGATGATGTTCGCCCCTTCTATGTCAGTTTGAACATTCATAATGCCATCTTACACAATGCCATTCTTTATTCAGGAGCCTCCCACAATCTGATTCCTGGGATGATCATGGATAAACTGGGATTGGTAGTGACCAGGCCATACAAAGACCTATTTTCCTTTGATTCCAGTAAATTCAAGTTCGTAGGACTAATAAAATATCTAGTCATCTATTCGTCCCAAATTCTTGCCAAAACCCTGGTCATGGATGTAGTTGTAGATGACATCCCTCCAAAGTTTGGGATGTTGTTATCAAGATATTGGAAAACCAAACTCAAAGGCTCTCTTCAAATGGATATGTATTATGCCACCATACCTGTATTTGGAGTACAGAGAAGGATCTTTAGGGATAAAAGGTTATCATACATGGTGACCAGTGATGAGAGGCCACGCAACCACTCCATATATTCGTTGGACACTGATATGGGATCTGCTATTTTCTTCATAGAAGGAGGCAAAGACAGTTTCAGTTCATCGAACATTGCATTTGTGCCTACTCAAGAAGAGATGGAGGGAGTGTGGAATGTAATTTTTGATGGGGACATTAGAGGAAATTTGGGGTCTAAAATGGGCCTTATAAGAAAATGTGCCAATAATAAATTTTGTGATTTGGAATTCAAGAACCAATAGAATTTCAATAAAATGAGTCAACCATAATGGTTGAATTGACATATTTGTCATAAAAGAAAACTACTTTTTTTGTTCGTATTTTCGACATATCTCCGTATGTTTTTACTCAAATTTCAAGCGGGAGAGCTCATTGGATGTGGAATTTAATTCTGCATTCAACAAGTACCCACACTACATACTTTTGACAGACCCCACTACCCCAATAACAAGAAATAACTGAAAAAACATGATGATGACATCATCATCACATTTTTTCAGGTATTTCTTGTTATTGGGGTAGCGAGGTCCATCAAAAGTATGCAGTGTGGGTACTCGTTGAATGCAGAATTAAATTTTACATCCAACGAGCTCTCCCGTTCTAAGTTTAAGTAAAAACACAGGGAGATATGTCGAGAATATGAACACAAAAGTAGTTTTTTTCATTCTTTCTCCAAAATTAATAACTATTATTTTATTAGTTTAACTATTATTTTATTATTTTAACTATTATTTTATTATTTTCCTTAGGAGGCCCAGTTTAGACCTCAAATTTCCTCTAATGAACATGTAGAGAATGGGCAGTAGCTGGAGTTTGGGTGAAACCCCCAAGAGATAGAGCTCTCAATTATTCCTACAAGATTGCCTTTGATTGCACAAAAAATGAGGTAGAATATGAGGCCATGATGTTAGAAATCCAAATCATAAAGGAATTCCAAGTTAGGAGGGTAGTGATACGTGGGTATTTTGAGCTGGTAATTAAAGAAATGGAAGGAAAATATCATGCCAGACACCCCAGAATCAGGAGCTACATGAAAGTTGCCAAGGATCTGATAGATGTTTTGAGAAATCCAGGTTTAATATGATCACCGGATTAAAAAATTCCCTGGATGATTCTTTGGCCACCCCCACTGTTATTTTCAAGACCCCCTTACATCCCAATGGAAAATATGTGATTGAAGTTAGGCACAGGACCTATGTCCCTGATAATGCCAAAAGTTGGCAGGTCTTTGAAGATGAAAAACAAATCCAGAAGTTCTTCACTCTCACCGAGGAGTTTGATGGATTTAATATTGATGAAGATAATGGGCTTCTAGAGGAGGCTTCTCCCACTCATGAACCCTTTCCAAGCCATATTGTTTCTCCCAAATAAATGCCACGATATGACAATGTTATTCTTGTTGAATGTACTAATGGTGGTGAAAATAAGGAAGCTTGTGGGCCAGTGTTGCAAGAGGATGAGGAAAAATAGAATTATATAAACAATATGTGTGGCAAAGAAATCCTCCATCTCAAAGGTAACTCTATCCCATGTGGTTTAGTTCCTTTGGAAAATATTTTTGATTCTAATGGTGTTTCCAAGGAACCCCAGCTTGTCCCAAGTTGTGAAGATGTGGAATATGTCAACATTGGGACAGAAGATTATCCAAAGGTCATCAAAATATCAAGAACCCTCTCACCAAAATCCAAACATAACTACTTACCATTTATGAGGAAATACTCATATTTCTTTGTTTGGAGCTATAGTGATCTTAAGGCTTATGACACAATCATTATCCAACACACTATACCCATAAAAAAGAATGAGATGCCTTTCAAACAAAAGTTGAGAAGAATGAACCCGAAGCTGCTACCCCTGGTGGAAAGGGAAATAAAGAAACTATTTGAAGAAAAGATCATTACGACCCTCAAATCCTCAATATGGGTGGAAAATTTGGTTCTAGTCTGGAAGAAGAATGGAGAGATAAGGATATGCATTGACTTTAGGAAATTGAACAGAGTTTCTTTGAAGGATCATTACCATCTTCATAAAATGGACCATATTTTGTAGAAGGTAGCGGTTTCCCAAAGGATATCCACCTTGGATGGCTTCTCAGTCCATAATCATATCATGGTTACCCAGAAGACCAAGAAAACACAACTTTCACCACACCCTAGGGAACGTTTATGTATGCAAAAATTCCTTTCGGACTCATGAATGCCGGGGAAATCTTCCAGCGGGCCATGGACATAGATTTTGCTGATGAAAAGGATAATATTTTGGTCATCTATTTGGATTAAATCATTGTATTTTCACCATTTTATGAGGAACACTTTGCAAACCTACTGATAATGTTCAGAAAATGCAGAAAGTTTGGCATCTCCTTGGATTCGAAGAAGTCATTATTTGCTATGAAAGAGGGGAAACTGCTTGGACACATAATTTCTCAAGAAGGAATCATAATAGAACCAAAGAGATTTGAGGAAATAAATAAAATTTAAACCCCTTAGAATAATTTGTAGGTTCTGTAATGTCACTTTTTGAAATTTTATTAAATGACCAATTTTTCCACTTTTTCCCCAATTTCGACTTTAACTAGTTTTGATGTATATGTCTCCAAATTGGCCCAAATGCTCCCAAATATTTTGAGAAGGTGTATGATTGATATTAAGACTTGAATATTTTTTTTATATATTATTTACAACCCTCCAATCAATTCTGAAACTTGTTTTATGTTTTGTTCAAAGTAGGAGTCTTGACTAGCAAATTGGGGCTCCAATTCCCCCTGGGTAATTGCTAGAAATGGCTTGTCAAATGATCCCAAAGTCACTCGAATTTATGAACAGAGGAAGGGGATATGTGGGGGAAATTTTTAAGGTCTCATATGTATCATGGTTCAATTTATACAGGATTTTATGAATCTCTCCCAAACAACTCCCAAATCACAATTTCCACCCTTGGGGAAAAGGAACCAAATATTCTCCCAAGGAAATTAGAATGAGTAAAATGGATTCCGATGCTTATGTACTTAATATGAAACTTGTAATAATAATTAATTATAGTCCATTCGGCATACATTTATCAGATAGACATTCTTCCATTCGAAATAATCATCATTATCATATCATACATCAATGTAGCGGGGAAATGGTCATTGTTTGCTCATTAATAATAACTTTTCCTTACAACCATTTGATATTTAGACATGATAATTTCTGAGAATTAAGAAAATATCATAATTATATTATTACTTTCAATAATTGACAAGTAAAATATCTCCCAATTCGAAATCATTAGCATTACAATGGTGCACAACAAGATAGTAGGGAAATGGCACTATTTCTTCATTGTTTAACATTTTTACATGAAATATTTTGGAATGTTGACCTGAGAGTATTATTAAATTTAAATACAAATAATTTAAATCGTAACATAAAATAATGGAGCATAATAATCTTACCCAAAGAGATCAATATCTCACCCAAAGCGCAATCCCTCCATGAGCAAGAATATGCCATAAAAACTGGAAATGGTTGAGAGAAAGTGCTGCAATAAAAGAATCCAAAATATGAACTATATATTAAACCTACAAATAAAACTCCATTAAATCTCCATGGAATACCTAAGTGGTCTCTCCAAACACCAACTTGGATGGGAATCTTTCACCTTCGAAATTGGCTAAGGCAAGAAAACTGGTCATCCACTAGCTATCACAATTCACAAATGATCAAAATCCATTATCTTGGTTGCTTCCTATATTTTATAAACATACTTAGCTTTCTAAGGTTCTCAATCCATCCACAAACTCAATCCAATTCGAATTAGGGTGTATGCTAATGATTTTCCACGTGTCCTCCCTTTCCTAGCCTTCCACCTTCCCCATATTCGCGTTGAAGCCCATTGAGCTTCCCCAACTCACATGAGAGATATATATGTCAAATTTCAGCCTTTTTATCTGATTTGTGTCATAGGTGTCATAGAATCTTCATTACTATTGTCATAGAGCTAGGGAATCTAGCCCAAGTGTCTCACTAGCTCCAAAATGCCTCTTCCTCTTCCACTCCAATTAGACCTTAATTTATTCATTCCAATTATGTTTACCTTCCAAATAATCCCAAGACCTTTGGGATTATTATGGGTTCAAAATGACAAGAGGAGGATGTCATGTGGCATAGAAAATCTGGCTTGTGTGGGTCCCACATTCTCCATGTGTCTTCATGATCAATTTCCACTTTGATTTTTCCTTGTATTTATTTATTTATATCCTTTTCTAAATATTTATTCCATTCTAATGTTCAAACATCATTAATTGTCCCCGTTATTCCAAATCCCAAAGCTTCCACCCCCAACCTAGGAAACTAGTAATTTTCCTCCGTGGCAATTATTTGACCCTTATCATCAATTTGAAAAACTCTCATGAATATGGAAAATGTGATTAGGCCATTGTGACCCAATGAAAATTTTGGGGCATGACAAATACTCCCTTCCCAATATTTCTTGTCCTCAATCAATTTCAAACATGGGGTGTTGAAGAACCTGCTTTCTGTATGATTCTTTGAACTTGCCACTGTGTTTCCCAACTTTGAGTCTTTGAGATTCCATGAAGATTTGAGAGAGGAACCACCAGGCTTGCTGCTGCACTAATATGATTAAAATAACTTTATTAAGTGGGGAATCCATCTCCCATACTGCTTGTTTCCCAGACAATTTGAAATCAATGGGACTAAAAACTATCCTAGGGTCCCATTGTTTGTATTGCACTCCAACAATTAAGAGTGCTCTCCAACCCATACCATTAGGAAAGAGAATTCCGGGATCCCATTTTCTTATATGAATTCTTACAAACATCATGAGTAAATAATATATATCATCAAAGTGCATAAAAACATAATAAAAATGTATATCAAGGAGGTGCTTCATAAAAAAATCATGAAAGTGCTTATACCTCCAAGTATGTAGACCACAATTTCCCAAGTGCATACAAGCTTCAAGTGACCAATAAAATCTACTCCAATGACATAGGTGAGGATCCCATTTCCTATAATTCTTCTCCCAAAGAATGTAATATGCATCAAAATAATAATCAGCCATGCGTTCTTTCATCCAAGAAGTGAATGAAAAACCTCCACCAAAATCTGAACCAAATAAGGAGAAAATAAAACATGAAGACTTCAAGTGGCTCAAATAAGTCTCATCAATACATCCATGAATGAGAGAATCATAAATATATAAAAAAGTATGTGGCTGGAAATGAAAATGTTCTCCAATCATTAAATCTATTCACCCTAGTGTTGGATGAAGTTCCTCCAACATCAAATGAACCAACTGTTGAGCAAGAAAAACCATGAGTCTTCAAGTGACTCAAATGAATATCATAGGTGCATCCATGTAGATGTGCATCATCATAAAGTAACAAAGGATGCAGCTGCAAATGTGAATAAGACTGTGCTCCTACCATGTCATCATAAAAAGTAAATCTAGGAGTTGCATACTCCTCATGTGACACCATCAAAATGAACCCTTTCACCCATACTTCATTAAGATTAATGCTGCAAAACATGGAATTGTAGGATGTAGGAGAATGAAATAATGCACCCAAATGATCAAAAAGTTCATAAGTTTCATCATTGGAAGGATCCATATGGGTAGTATCATGCAGCTCCTTCAAAAGTATGAAACCTTTGTCATAGATTGGTTCCAATGTAGAGGAATCATGCTCTTCTTTAAAAATTGCATAACCTTCATCAAGAGACAATTCAAGTTCCTCTTACACCACATCAAGTGTTTGGATCTCTTCAAGTTCATCTTCAAACACATCAAGGACATTCAAATTTCCACATTTCTCCTGATCCACCATGTCATGAGAATCGTTCAAACAATCTACCACTTGACAATCTGAAACATAGGAGGAAAAACAAGCGTCTTGCAACTTTTCAAGAAGTTGCTCATTTTGAATTGTGAGATTATGAATAAATTCATTATTCTTCAATTAGGATTCATGTAACAATTCACTAAGCTCAATGAAATTTTTCTATCAAAAATCAAAGACATGAAATTACATTTGATGTTGCACATTGCTATTTGAATCTTCTCCATGTCTTCAACGAAGGATGTCTCCTCCAAGGAAGTAGCTCTCCAACAAGAATTTGATACCAATGCTTGAGTGTCATGGAGTATGATAAAGGAATATTGGATCTTATTTTCATTAATATTTAAGGACCCTTTATGAAAATGAGTCTCTTGCAAATGAACCTCCTCATATTCTTCCTTCTTGCTTGGACCAACTTCATGGAGCTCATGTGGTGATGGGGAAGTTGATCTTGTTTCTTCTTCAACTACTACAAGGTCTTAATTTTCTTGTTTAATGGAAGTTTGGATTGCATTAAAACATTCAAAAGTGATCTCTATGTCACCAAAATGGATGTCTGAGAATCCATCAGTAGGTAATCCTTCATAGTTCAAGCATCCATCATTAGATTCTCTTTGTTTCATTTCCAAGGTAAAATGTGTCTCGAAATTATCTTCAGTATTTTGAATAGAAACTTATTCATACTCATGTGATTTCTCTTCATATTTTTTAGAGTCACCTTGGAGTGAATTTTGATCCTCTTCATGTACTACTTCTTCTACTTCACCTATTTAAGAACTAGGTGGTTCATGGGTCTCCTCCTTTTGCTCCTTCAAGCAAGCTGATGGATTCCCCCCCTTGGTTTTCTTAAAATCAATATATTTTTTCCAACTTTGGATATCCAACTATTCAAATAATTTAATAATATATTTTTTCATGTATTCAAATATAGGTTCCATAATTTTTATAAGCTCCTCACCATCATATGAGGTTCCCTTTTCATCCTTAGTCATAGTTTCCTCTTCAACAAAAGCACTTTTGGGTTTCAATATATAATGGTGATCCATAAATTATTGTCCTGATAAATATCAGACTACATAAGGTGCCAATATCATTCTCTGATACCACTTGTAATGTACCTTTTTGAAATTTTATTAAATGACCAATTTTTCCACTTTTTCCCCAATTTCGACCTTAACTAGTTTTGATGTCTAGGTCTCCAAATTGGCCAAAATTCTCCCAAATATTTTGAGAAGGTGTATGACTGATATTAATATTTTAATATTATGTTAATAGATTATTTATAACCCTCCAATCACTTCTGAAACTTGTTTAATGTTTTGTTCAAAGTAGGAGTCTTTACTAGCAAATTGGGGCTCCAATTCGCCCTGGGTAATTTATGGAAATGGATTCTAAAATGTGAGAAATTGACACCATAAAGTGAGTAATTCTAGACACAATAGAATATAGGAGCGTTAGTGAGGTTCACAAATCAAATTTGGGTGCAAGATTTAGCAAAAACCATCAAATTACAGATAAATTACATACAATGATAGCTGGAAAAAAGATAATTTTGGACTGTCTAACCATGAAATTGTTATTAACAGGTTTATAAATACATAATAAGAGTTTTGAATGGATTTCAAATCCAATTGTGAGCAAATAACCCAAAATTGCCAAATTGGCATCAAACCCCCCTAGGTGGGCCAATCATGTCCCAAATCTCTCCAAATGGCCATGAATTTATGAAATGACATGGATTATGTGTTTTGGGTCAATGATTACACCTTGGATAGTGTGGGTGTGGAAAACTGGGTGGTTTAGAGTGTCAATGCAACATTAATTGCACCAAATCAAGCCAAATTTGGGCAAAATCCCACTCTAGCACTCCAAGTCAACTTGCCTCTCCACATTCAATGAATGGGAGCGTACCAGAAATGATGGATGTGCATATGTGGCTGGTTTCCTAATATGGAGTACCCATGTGGGTCATGGAACCTCAAATTGACATGGCATATGTCCACCTAAGCACCCCTAGTCCACCTCATAGTGTATTAAAGCTTAAAAAGAAATTAAATTGACTAATTAGTCTTACTAAGGTACTAGTGATGGATTAGTATTCTAACACCCTCCCTTAATCCAACAAGTAAGTATGCTCACAAAATGATGAAGGCCTTGGCAACAATAGCTCAAGTCACCTCAAATACATAATTCAGAAATTACAATTTTTATTTGTCCATGTGAACCGAGGAAAGAAGGAAAACCTCATGGGAAAAACCTTCCCTAAAGAATGGACATGGGGCTGTACCTGAAATAATATAACAGAAAATTACCATCCCTCACTCCCCCCAAGCAAATATCTCAGGTAAGTGAATGTATTCTCAATGAAATACTTGGTAAAAATATCAACATTTTGCTTGGTGGATGGGCAATACTACAGTGAGATCACCCTATCATGCACTAAGCCCCAAATGTAATGCGTGTGTATCTCTATGCACTTTGTCCTATTCCTCTATATTGGATTAGTAGATATCTTGATGGCACTCTGGTTATCCACCCAAATGTTGGTTGGAGAATGAATTGTGACACCAAACTCCCGGAGAATTCCCTGCAACCAAACACACCGTGTTGCAGCATTGATTGATGCCCTATATTTGGCTTCTGCTGATGAAAGTGAAATGATGATATGTTTCTTACTTGACCAAAAAATGGGACCTTCAACAAACATGAATACAAAACTTGATGTTGACTTTCTGTCAGTTGTATCATCGGCCGAATCTGAATTAGAAAATCTAGCTAGTTGAAGTGAGGAACTAGCTGTGTAGTGCACCCCAAATTTCTTAGTTCTCTGGACATACTGAAGAATTGTTTTTGCATAAATACAATGGAGATCATGTTTCTGGTGCATATGTCTTCATACAACACTCATAGCATAAGACAAATCAGGTCTTGTATGAGTGAGGTAGAGCAAGCTACCCACTAGTTGCCTGTAGAGTGTAATATCCACCATTGGGGAATTGCCAAATTCATGCATTTTAATACCAGAAATAAAGGGAGACTTGGATGCCTTACAATCAGCCATATTAAACTTATTTATCATGTATGAATCATACTTTTTCTGACTCAACATGATTCCCTTCCCATTTTGCTCAATTTCCAAGCCCAAAAAATTGCCTTAGCAGTCCTAGGTCTGTCATGTAAAACTCACTATGCAAAGAGCTCTTAATTTGGACAATTAAATTGGTGCAGCTACCTGTAATAAGAAGATAATAAACATAAAGAACAATTACCTGCAAATTAACATCATTTTTCTGAAAATACGCATTAGGGTTTGATTTGCATCTTGTGAAGCCAATTAAAAGCAAGAAAGCATCCATTTTTGCATACCAATCCATGGGGGCTTGATTGAGTCCATACAATGATTTTTTCAGCCTACATACCAATGAAGGATAATATTGGAAACCTTTAGGATTCTGCATATAGATCTCCTCCTGTAGCTCACCATGCAAGAATGAACTCTTTGCATTCATGTGGTGAACTTTCCAACACTTACTAGCTGCTAGTGCAAGAACTAGTCTAATTGAGTCCATCTTTTCAACCGGTGCAAAGGTATTTGTGTAATCAAATCCATCTAATTAAGAATATACCTTAACCACTAATCTAGCCTTATGTTTTATATCATAAAACAGCATCAATTTTGGTCCGGAAAACCCATTTGCATTGAACAACTTTCCTCTTGGGAGGAAGGGGAACCAATTCCCATGTATTGTTCTCTTGGATGGACTGAAGCTCATCTTCCATTGTTGACTTCCATCTTGGGTCTGTAAAAGGTTGCTGATATTTTTAAGGATCAAAATTAATAATCTTGTAACAGTTCTTATCAATATCACTATCACTTGCAAAAGAATCCTTACTAGTTTGTGATCTAGTTTTCCTAGGCTCTTGGGGATTGCCTGCCAATTCCCCAGCTGCTTGCACAAATTTTTCAACTCATTTGGGACTAGATGATGAGTCATCTAAATAAATATAATATTCATTAACATTTATATCAGAATTATCAGAAAAAATAGAGCATGTATCATCACTTACATCTTTGAATGGTTGAGGAGAGGAGCAATCCCCCGGTGCAAGTTCGAAATTAGGAATTGGCTCTTCTTCGAATTTGACACTTCTTTCAACAAAGGTTTTGCAAGTGGATGTTTCAAAGAGATTGTACCCTTTGGTTTCCTCAGCATATCCAACCATGAGACACTCCTTGCTTTGTTGTATCAAGGTTTTCCTCTTCTTTGAAGGGATTCTTTCCCATGCTTTTGTCTTGAATATCCTGAAATTTGAGACATTTGGTTTTTCACCAAACCATGCCTCGTAAGGTGTCATTACTTTCACTGATTTGTAGGAGGCTCTATTTTTAATGTGAGCAGTACAATTGATGGCTTCAGGCCATATCTTGGTATTAAGTTCCCTCACTTCTATCATGCAAGTTTCCATCTTTTTGAGAGATATATTTTTCCTCTCTACCACACCATTTTGCTGTGGTGTGTAGGGAGTTGAGTGTTGCATTTGGATGCCACACTCCTCACAAAGTTTCTGTAGATTCTTATTCACATATTTCTTTCCATTATCAGTCCTAAGGAATTTGATCTTCTTCCCACTATGATTTTCTACAAGTTCTTTCCAAACCTTGAGTTACTCAAACACCTTAGATTTCAATTTCAGAAAATACACCCAACAAAATCGAGAGTAGTCATCAATGAATGTAAGCACATACCTAGATCCACCATATGAGGGAGTGGGTAGTGGACAAATCAAATCAGAATGCACCAACCCAAGTGGTTTTGTTTCTCTCCTTTCCTTCCCGTTCTCGTAGCTCTGCTCAGGATGCTTTCCAATCACACATCCAATACATGCTCCAGTAGATGGCTGAATTTGTGGAAGACCTTCCACCATTTATTATCTGTGCAATGTTTGGAGATATCTGTAATTCATGTGGCCAAACCTCTCATGCCATAGTTTGGAAACCTCATTGGAATGTGAGTGAAGTGCTTGATCACTGGAAGTAGGGAGGAAATTAGAGAATTTTTACATTCTCTTGTGATGATCTGCATACCCAACTACAATAACTTGGTCTAATGAGATTTCATAAATCCCTACCGAGACAGGACTGAAGATCACTCTCTTTGGCTCTCCTGTATGGGTCATATGGTAGACTGACAACAAGTTTGCTGCAAGGTATAGTAGATATAGTACACCATTGAAAAACCCATGGTCTAAATCAATTCTCCCAATCCCTCTGGTTTGGAGTTTAGAATAATCTCCCATTCAAACTGCTGGACCAACATTCGAACTCATGGAGGAGAAAAATTATCTCCTAGATACCATATGACTGGAAGCACCTGAATCAATAATAAAGGATGAAGAGTTAGAAGTACCTACTACCAAAGCATGACTTTTATCCTTGCCTTCACTTGAACTGGAGTTTCCATCCTTCTTCCTATTACCACCTAAGTTGTACTTAGTGGCTTTTTATCAAGTGAGCATGTTGAACCGGACAAGGATAACTTGTTCGGACTTCAGAAGACCTTTGGAAGTACTTTTGGGAAGTGCTTGTTGTACTATATCACATATTCATACCCCATGGGGGAATTGTAATAAATGTTATAGCATGATAGTGTCTGTAAAAGACTCGGTCTCTTAGACTTTATTTGTCAATCCGATCAGCCCAGGGTGTTTTTTCCCTTGGTTATTATTGGTTGTTGAATAAACGACTGATAATTTATGAGTTTTTCACTCCATACCTCCAAAGTTGGGGTGCTTGGCTTGGCATTTAGGCCTATTGAGGTTATTAGAGTATATGTGTCAATGTATAAACATGCTAGACATCATGGTCGAGTCATATGAACATGTCTAAGTCCCCCTAGGTTTTTTCAATTTTTCAATTTTTTAGTTTTTTCAGTGTTTTTTATTAAAATTTAATTTTTCCACAACTTAGGCTATTTTTTAATAGTTTAATTGGAAAATTGATTTTGTAATAAAAGTGGGCCAAATAATTAGTTTCAATCATGTAGGTGCTCATTTTCAAGCTAAGAGCACCATGTAAACCCATGGACCCACTATTTCCTAGTTTTGAGTGATTTTCCATCACTCAGATCAGAAAGCCCCAAAAATCAATTATTGATTATTTTAATTAATAAATTGATGAATAATGGAGCAAATCCAAAATCATAGATCAGTGGATTCTTAACCGATTTGATTGAAATCAGTCAGATATGAACCATATTGACTGGATCTGACAAATCCTTGACTGAAGGAGGTGATCAAATCAGATCCAGAGTTGATCTTTAGCAGTATTTATGGGGAATTACTCCCTCTCTCTCTCCTCCACACGTGTGGACTCTCCTGGATGCTCCATGGACTGATGTGTCGGTTTATGGGTTGATGTTTCAGCTCAATCAGCCCCCCAGTTGACAAGTAGGCTCAGTTCAGCTTCAGATCTGTATTGATTGACTCTCCATCAGCTGATTTGATCTGTCTCCTTGGGATTTGCACCCCCCTAGGCTGGATCTCCTATTTTTTATATAAATCAAAGCATAAGCCTCCTGTTCCAGGCTAGTTAGAGTTGGATTGAAGGAATTGCTATTGTAATACTGTTGTAATCTTTTGATTGTTGAAATAAAGAAGCTTTGGAGGCCAAATGGTGTAATGCTCTCATATGTGTGGATTAAGCATTGTCTTACAGCTATTGATGTTTCCCGCTTTTCTCTAAAATTATGCATCTGGACCCTATTTGGCTTGAATGATTCAGCTGAATTAATAGGAGTATATCTAGGCAAGTAAGGTTACCTATTTTTCTTATATCTCATAGCATATATGATTAGAGGATATAGATTATACATGTTTAATAAGTTTATTTGCATGTAATTCTTGTCTCTTTTTCATATATATATCCAGATCTCATGAGGTTTCGTGCAGGATTGTGTGTTTAGCTTTCAGGTAGCAAGGATTGGATGAGATGTGGATATAGTTTGAATCCACTGTACATCCAAAATATTTGTGAAGACATTTCCCCTCTGCATTCCACTAACAAGTTTCCATTGCAGATCTGCTTCAGCAACAAGCACTTCTCTTCTCCTTTTTCTTCCTTCAAAATCAATTTTTTTTACCTGGTTACTTTGTTCATAGATTTGATATTGTTTAGATCTATTATCTTAAAGTAAATTTAACATATATATATCTCCTCAAATCCCATATTCTAGATCTTGTTCTTAAAAGGTTTCATAAGCATTCTAGATCTAGCTTTAGGGAAATCGTCCTTTTTGCATGGAAATTTAAAGAGAATTTGTAGCTTGCATGCATTAGATTTCTATTTTATGTTATAAAAGATAAATATAGAAATCAGTGCACATCATATTGGATTCCTAGAAGGAAATCCAAGATCCCAAGGAAAGCTTGTTTTCCTTGGCTCCCATTTTACCTCTTTTAACTAGTTTTAACTTAGCTTTTTTTGGTTAAAAGTAAGCTAACCCAAAGGAGCTTTCAGAGTGATTTTGGGAATATTTAAGTCTAATAATATTGATGGTTTTTAGTAGGTATAACATAAAATAGGAGTATCTTCTATTTGAAACTGACTTTTGGGCCTTCTAAATCCCCCCAGGGGTCTCTCTTTTTGTCTGAAATCTTTAATTTTTGCACTTTGTAAGATCTTGGTTTCATTCTATATAAGAATCAAGAGGAATCATATCAGTTTGCTGATATTTTAACCGCTGTCAATAAAAATAATTCTGAATAGGCTCTTTCGAGCCCATTCCCCATCCCCCCTGGGGGGATTTGCGTTCGTGTCATTTTTTGCTTTCCGTTCATCTTTTTTCAATATAGCATAGTACTAATCTGCAGGGTAGTATAATTTTATTTAAAATCATTTCCATATTCCATTTCTATTGGTTTCAAAGTAACTTTAATACTTACCCCACAAGCCTCCTTTTGAGCCGAAAGGTGAAGAAAGGTTCGTGGTAGTCTAATTAGAAAATTGTGGTTTGCTTATCTTTTTATGTTTCATTTTCTATCATCATTTGTTTCAGTAACCATAATAAAATCAACCCCTCCTTGATTCCCCGATTGAGGTCCACTTGGACTGAAAGAGGTTCCTGGAGGGTTTTCTTTTTAACAAGAACATCCATCTCAAAATTTACTAAAATTGACAAGACTCTGGTGTGTATGCTCTGCACTTGGCTGTGGTTCATTCAATCAGTCAAGCTATATAAAACCACTTGAGTGACTATTATAATTAGGATTCACTCTCCCAAATTGACAAACCATCAGGTGAAAATCCAACACCTAGATCAAACCATTACGGTGGCAAAATACCCAAAGGAAGTGGGAACTTCTGAAAAGTGACCTCGGGGCGCCGATCTCTGTCACACCCTAATGGGTGCATTATGAACAATATCCCCAGAGATTCCATTCAGCCCACATATTCCTTGCGGGTATCCATGCAGGTTTAGTGTTAGACATACTCCAAGTACTCTCGGGTATATCTGGAGTCCACCCCTTCACCTATTTTTTATCAACTCATATTTCACATTAACTTAAAATGTACCAAGAGGAAATTGCAAAACATTCACTCCAAGCACATGCAAGTACATTGATTTTCTTTTGACTCCATTTTCTAGTTATTTTCTTGCTATATATATATATATATATATATATATATATTGTGTCTCAGCATTGTGCTTTCGTGCGCTCATTTTGTATCTGATCATCTATGGTTGTTTATGGTTAAATTTCAAACTCCTAAGTAATTCATTCAGTTTGACATCACCATACTAAGTAATTAGCCTTAGTAACTTGATAGGGTCTACCCCCCTTGGCTTCATTAGGAGTTGAGCCTAAATGGAGGAGTCAAGAACAAGGTGACAGCCTTGACTCGGGACTTGCCCCCAAGGACACACCAAATGGGTTGAATATTTCTGCCATGTGACCCAAGTGTGTGAAAGGCGACAACACTTCCTTGCGTTGTCAAGGACTGGAATGCTGTTTTTATCTAGTAGCTGCACCATGTTTTCTATGGTTTTTTTCATGTATGAGCTCTCTGGATGCCATCCCTTGTGGCATCAAGTGAATTTGGCCTTCTCTTTTCCCTTCTTCTCCTTTTCCCTGGGTGGATTCAAAGCTCCCTCACTGGATTTGTGTTTTTCTTATTTCTTCTTGTCTGGCAACTTCGAGTTCTTGGACTTGGGCTTGCCCTTTGCTAAATTCAAAACCCCTACTGCTAGTGCTTGATCTTTGGTCTTGATGGAGCCCACTTGGACCAATTTGTCCTGCTCTTGAGTGGGAGACACCATGAAGTTTTTCAGACTTGGCATTTTCCAGTTTCAAAGGGTGAGTTTTCCTGAGTGAAATATGCTCACAAATACTGAGAACTCTGGACCCAATTTTGAAAGTATAGACAAGATTAGTTGATCCTCCTTCTTCTAAATCCCACATTGTTTTAACTACAATAAAAGTGATTTGAACTTGCTGAAGAAGTCCTGGATTGTATCATAGTGCGTTGGGATCAAGCTTATCAGCTCATTCTCAAGCTGGTGACCACGTAGCTCATCAGTTTTTCCAAATAGAGACTCAAGCTTCTCCCAAACCTCCTTTGGTGATGTCAAACTGTCGAGGTGGAATAAAAACTCTCTTGATATTCTTAGACACAACAATCCATATGCTTCATCAAATTTTTTGAAATACTTGTCTTTCTCTACACCAGAATTTGGTTCCACTTCAATGCCCATGGTAACTTTGAAAAGCTCCTTGGCTCTCAATTGAATTACCATCTCCTCCTTCCAATAAAAAAAATAGAAGGGTGTTAGCATGATTTGGGTAGCCTCCATTAATTCCTATGCTGATGGTGGTGAAATTTCTAACTGGTTTACACACAGCAATTCGATTTTATCTGGAATTTACTAACAAAGCAACTCAAATCGACTAAGAATTTAGTCTGCAACTCGAAAATCTCCAACCAGGCTCTGATACCATGTGAGAAATTTGAACCATAAATTTAGTAATTCAAAATATAGGAGAATCTAGGAGCATTAGTGAGTTTCACAAATCAAATTTGGGTGCAAGATTCAGCAAAAACCATCAAATTACAGATAAATTACACACAATGATAGCTGGAAACAAGATAATTTTGGACTGTATAACCATGAAATTGTTATTAAAAGGTTTATAAATACATAATAAGAGTTTTTAATGGATTTGGAAGCCAATTGTGAGCAAATAACCCAAAATTTCCAAATTAGCATCAAACCCCCTTAGGTGGGCCAATCACATCCCAAATATCTCCAAATGGCCACGAATTGCTGAAGTGGCATGGATGATGTGTTGTGGGTCAATTATTACACCTTGGACAGCGTGGGTGTGGAAAATTTGGTGGTTTAGAGTCTCAATGCAACATTAATTGCACCTAATAAAGCCAAATTTGGGCGAAATCCCACTCTAGCGCTCTAAGTCAACTTGCCTGTCCACATTCAATGAATGGGAGTGCACCAGCAATGATGGATGTCCATATGTGGCTGGTTGAATAAGATTGAGTACCCATCTGAGTCATGTAACTGCAAATTGACATGGCATATGTCCACCTAAGTATGCCTAGTCCACCTCATAATGTATTAAAGCTTAAAAAGCAATAAAATTGACTAATTAGTGTAACTAAGGTACTAATGATGGATTACTATTCTAACATCAAATGATTCCAAAGTCACTTGAATTATGAACAGTGGAAGGGGATGTGTGGGGGACATATTTAAGGTCTCATATTCATCATGGTTGATTTTATACAGGCTGTTATGACTCTCTCCCAAACAACTCCCAAATCACAATTTCGACCCTTGGAGAAAAGGCACCAAATCTTCTCCCAATGCAATTAGAATGATTAAAATGGATTCTGATGCTTAAGTAATGAACATGAAACTTGTAACAAACAGTAATTGTAGTCCATTAATCATACATTTATCAGAGATACATTATTTTGTTCGAACTAATCAACATTATCATAGAATACATCAATGTAGTGGGGAAATGGTCATTGTTTGCCCATTAATAATCACTTTTCCTTACAACCATTTGATATTTCAACCTGATACTTTCTGATAATGAAGAAAAAATTATATTGAGCTTATTACAATCAATAATGGACAGTTAAAATCTCTCCCAATTTGAAATCATTAGCATTACAATGGTGCACAACAAGATAGTGGGGAAATGGCATTATTTCTTCATTGTTTAACATTTTTACATGAAATATTTCAGCATTTCGACCTAGGAGTCTTCTAGAATTTAAATACAGATAATTTACATCAGAACATAAAATAATGGAGCATTATATGCTTCCCCAAATAGATCAATAGCTCACCCAAAGCACAATCCCTTCATGAGCAAGAATATGCCATAAAAACTGGAAATGGTTGAGAGAAAGTGATGCAATAGAAGAATCCAAAAGTTGCACTATTGCTTACACCTACAAATAAGAATCCATTAAAGCTCCATGAAATACCTGACTAGCTTCTCCAAACACCAACTTGGATGGGATTCTTTCACCCTGGAAATTGGCCATGGGAAGAAAACTAGTCATCCACTAGCTCTCACAATTTACAAATGACAATTTATCAAATTATCAAAATCCATTATCTTGGTTTCTTCCTGTATTTTATAAACATACTTATCCTTCCAAGGTTCCCAATCCATCCAAAAACTCAAGCCAATTCGAATTAGCATGTATGTTCATGTTTTTCCATGTGTCCTCCCAGTCCTAGCCTTCCACCTTCCTCAAATTCGAGTTGGATCCCATTGTGCTTCCCCAAGTCACATGAGAGATATATTGGATTCTCTATTTCGACCTGAAATGTTATATATTTCATATGTCATCCTTCATATCTAATTTATGTTATAGGTGTCATAACATCTTCATCATTGTTGTCATAGAGATAGGTAATCTAGTCCAAGTGTCTCACTAGCTCCAAAATGCCTCTTCCTCTTCCATGTGAGTTACTCTTCCACTCCAATTCAACCTTAATTGATTAATGCAAAGTATATTTACTTTCCAACTCATACCAATACCCTTGGGATTCTTATTGATTCGAAATGACAAGAGGAGGATTTTATGTGGCATAGAAAATCTAGCTTGTGTGGGTCCCACATTCTCCATGTGTCTTCATGATCAATTTACACTTTGATTTTTCCTTTTATTTATTTATTTATCTCCTTTATTAAATATTTATTCCATTCTAATTTTCAAACATCATTAATTTCCCCCCTTATTCCAAATCCCAAAGCTTACACCCCTAGCCTTGAAAACTAGTAATTTTCCTCCTTGGCAAGTATTAGACCCTTAGAATCAATTTGACAAACTCTCATGAATATGGAAAATGTGATTAGGCCATTGTGATCCAATTCAAAATTTGGGACATGACAGGTTCAGTCCTTTTTGGGAAATGTAAATTTTATGAGGAGTTTTATTGTTTCCTTTGATGAGATAGTAAGATGTATAACGAGCATGCTTGGAAAGGACAAAAAGAGCAAGTGGACACCTGAAGCAAACAATTCCTTTGAATATATCAAGAATGCCATCTTAAAAGAATCGATACTTGCAAGCCCTGATTTCTCTAAATATTTCCTCATATTCTCATTTGGTTCATAGCACACTGTGGCAGGGGTATTGTTAGAGAAGAATCATGAAGGAAATGAGCAGCCCATTGCTTTCTACAACAAGACATTGAGAGAGTCTCCACTAAAATACAACATCCTGGATAAGAAGGATTATTCCCTGGTGCATGCCTTAAAGGAATACATACTGTACATCCTACATTCTCACATTATTGCTCATGTCCCCACTAGTGCAGTAAAGGATATTCTGACTCAACCAGATCTTGAGGGACGAAGGGGAAAGTGGATAGTAGTCTTGCTTCAATATTACTTGGATATTAAACCCACGAAGCTGATTAAAGGCCAGGGACTAGCCAAACTCATGGAATAGTCTAAATGTGATTCTCTCAGCCTGCACATGACTTCTAAACTGTTAACAGAAGGGTAAAACCATAAGGAACAACTGGAGCGACAAGTAGTTGAACATTTCTTGTCATCCCCATGGTATAATGACATCATATTTTTGTTACAACATCTACAATCCCCATAGGGTATGGACAGAATAAGGGCCATAATTCTCAAGCATAAAGCAACAAGGTTTTTCATCTTAAATGGAAAATTGTACTGCAAAGAGCCTGGAGGGGTTCTACTGAACTATGTGAATGAGCAGGAGGCCAAGAATCTCATTGAATAATTTCATTGAGGATAATGTGGAGGTCATCATTATTCAAAGGCCACTATGAACAAGATCATGAGGGAAGGGTTTTTTTGGCCTGCTATCTTTTCTGATACTTACAAAGAGGTTGTTGTCTACCATAAATGATAGATCATTGAAGGAAGGAAGAATCTTTTGCCATTTCCTCTGAAACCCATACATGTTGAGGCCCCTTTCCAACAATAGGGGTTGGATTTTATTGGGGAGATAAACCCATCTTCCTCCAGAAAGAACAGGTGGATCATCACTACCACTGATTATTTCACCAAATGGATTGAATCCATCCCAACTAGACAGGCCACTAAGACGGTGATTGTTGTAAAGGAAAGTATCCTATGGCTAGGGTTTAAGAGGCCATCAAAATATTGGGGTTGAAAGAGAGATGCACAATGTTCAACAAGCATATATAAGCAAGTTTCAGAGATTGGAATGGTTCATACCTTAGACAAACGAAGGTTGATCCAAGCAGCCCTTCAATCCTCTTATTGCACCTCTTACTCCTCTTGCTCCAAGAGACCTGTAAAATGAATTATACCTTCCTCAAACCAATATGACCACATATAAAGCAATGATAATCAAATAAACATGAAATAATAATCTGATTAACATCAACATCTGATCATAAACAGAGATTCAATCACACATTGAACAATGATTTGGGAAGAAGAAGGACATCACATCTTTATTAATATTGAAAACAAGTACAAGTATACCTTCTCTTCAAGTTCGGCACCTCACGAAACCTTGATCCAGTTCTGCTGCTTCTCTTCTCCAAGGAACTCAGCCTCCAAGCTCTGCAACACAAGGGGATGATCGCAAGGGCAAAGGTGTGGGCAAAGAGAGCTCCAAATCCTCCAACATAACAATGCAAAGATTCCAAGTCTCCTCTAATGGACCTCCCTACCTCTATTTATATGGTTAAGGAAGAGTTAGGGGCGAAGACAAAGTAGTTACAGCTGAAGGAGTCAGTTGCATAACTACCCAAACTACCCGAATTTCAAAATACGTGTTTTTTGACATTTTTAAGAGGCGTACGCAGGTTGCAGAAACAACAGTTGCGTACACGAGGAATACACATGAGTTTCCAATATAGAAAGTCTCATGTATATAGAAACTCGCGTACGTACGCGGGTATTATAGAGAGCAAGTCGCGTACGTACGCGGGTTTCCTTAAGGGAAAGTTGTGTATAGGAATAAAAACTCATTTGTAGGGTATTTCTATGCATTTTCAGACTTTGGTGTCTTCTACAAAGTTTTAGCTAATAGAAATATCTTTCCAGCGGTGTAGAGATGAGGTTAAATGGAATTATAGAAATCAAGATATGGGTCCTCCAATTTATGTGTTTTTTCAGTGACATTTAGTGACTTTCATGAAGTGCTGTCATGGAAGTGTTGACATGCGACAGAATCATGGGAAAGTGGTCACAGGAAGAGATGTGTCATTTTGAGCTATAAAAGATGCCCCCTAATGTGTGAGGTTATAGGGGAATACAATAGCCAAAATACATTATAAAGGAAACAGCTGAGTATGGAGAGAGCAGAGAATCCAAGATCAAAAGGCTCGAACAAAGGTACCTAAAAGAGAGATAAATGTCAGAAAAGCTGATCTTTGGGATATACAAGTCCATATACAAAACATCACCATAAAGATATAGGCGGATCCAACATATGTATAACTGACGAAACTATCATAGTCGCTCAATATGCAAAAAGGTGCCATATCAAATCTAAAAGAGTCATGGCCACAAATGAACAAGGTGGATCCATACTCAACAATCAATCATAGCCACAAAAATACAAGGTGGATCTATGTCTCAGCAAAATGTCATATAAAATGTAACAAGGTCGTGCGCAACTTGGGCAATAGAAAAATGATGATGCTACTGTCGGCCCAAGGTCTTCAATCCAAACCGCCCAAAAAAGGTATGAATCCTAACCATGCGAATAAAGGGAGTTGAAGTTGAACATGGAGGAAACCGTTTGATTACCGGTCAATAATGAGAACCGTTAACAAATGTGAGGGAAACCACCATTAATGAAAATGCTCCCCAAGGTACCTAGTACATTCTAACAAGTGTGAATACAAAGACTTGAAGTCGAACACTTGAAGAATCCATCGAGTATGAGACATTAAGGTATTCCCACTACCCAATAGTGAGGGAAATTGCCACTGATGACAACAATCCCCAAGGTACTGTCATAAAACTCTAAATATCGTTCCCAGAGCAAGAGGTGTTGCTGTCAATAGGAAGAGATCCGTTGGAAGGAAGGCATTAAGGCATCCTTCACTATCCAACATGAGGTAATTCAAAGACTAATTGGATCTGGAATTGGTACTGAATTTCACGACAAGGAACGCCGAAGACATGATGTAATGAACTAATACCAGGGAATGGCCGACACAAAAAGTCAAGGTAACTGCAGAATGGCCGACAAAGGTTTAATCCTTGAATAGTGAGCATGACACAAAAGTGACTTAGGCAGATTTTGACACAAAAGGACCAACAAAACAAATCTGCAATGTAGGAGACATTGACAGATTCCCCATAAAATTGGAAAAGAGACCAACTGGAGGAGTAAGAAACTTTGAAATCAGGATAAGGTCAAAATACTAGGACCCAACTATTGATAGACTCAAAACTGGTGCTTTGTTCAAGGAAACAAGACTTGCTACCATGATGTAAAAAAACATGTGAATGAACTTCCGTTCCCCTCTTTCTTGTAAAGGTTTAACGAGTCCAAGAAAGAAAACTTGGGACCATCTTCATTTTTGGCAAGATCTAAGAAAAGAAAGAAGAATGCTTGATAAAACACTGATTCGTGGATTTTACGAGCCTGAACTAGTACATGCTCGTTGGTGTTTTCATAGTTTAAAGAGTCTGAAAACTCCAAAGAAGACTCCAGTGGGGTTCTTTTTCATACAATTTAGTCTCCTAAGGCCGAAAAAGTATAAAACATACCAAAGAAGAACTCTCTTAGCTTCCAAAGAATTAAGGTGCACCTTTTTCGTATTTAGTCAGGAAGATCCAAAAAAGATTAAATTACGACCTACCCAACGCTCCTTCAAAAGCAACATATAGCCTGAGTTTTACGAGTGTGAAGGAAGGCAAGATCACTCAGAAAGATCCATTTGATTATGAGAAATGGGGCTTACAACAATAAACTCGATGCTTTGTTCTTTAGGGTTTAACGAGCATGACAAAGACATAAAGTACACTCAGAATCTTTTTCATGTTTTGGTCTAGAGCATGAAAAAAAGAAAACTAAGCTCATACCGGGGGTTCCTTTTCCGTAAGTTTAGTCCCTCATGTCTGGAAAAGAGATAAACCTATGCCTGAGAATACTCTTCTCAATTCCGAAGAAAAGAGAGTGTTCCTTTCTTGTTTTATTCCACATGGTCCGAGAAAGAGATAACCTACCACCAATGTGGATGCCCATTCACATATTCTTAACGAGCCTGAATGGACAAGTTTACTTGGCAGTCAAGTCTATTTTGAGGAATCAGAACTGGGCCTAAGGAAACTCAATATCTTTCCCGTGAAGTTTTAACGAGTCCAAAAAAGTCAACTCGTGGCCTCCTTACTGTTTTTAATGAGCTCGAAGGAGAGCAGAAAGAATGCTCTAAATGCGAGGAGACGAGTGTCATAGATAGGGGAAACTAGTTCCAAGCGCAAGGAACAAACCTATGCATAATGCAAGGAAAGTGAGCAAGATAAGGACACTCAGGGAATGTCTCCTCAAGGTAAAGGGTGTCAATTTGCAAAGGCAAAATGATACAAGGCTAAGCGATGATGAGAACAAAGATGAGGGCTTATACAATGAGCTAAAAGCATGGAAGCCGGCATCAGGCTCATAAGCATGAGCAGGGAACATGCAAATGCATTTACAGCTTGAACAACAAGGTGAGGCTAGTAAACAGTTGTGAATCCAACTACAAATCCTGTCTCCAAGAAACAATAGCATCAGGATCATATTCAACAGAAACATGTGTGACTTTGCTAGCTTCTATAAAAGGTAAAGTCAAGGTAGAATCAACCGAAGAAGATTCTATAGAACCAAGGATCGAGGGTTTATAATCAATAAGATCACCCTCAAAAGGAGAGCAAAAATAAACAAGGGAGATAGAGTCTGTAGGAACAAACTCAATATCACAGGAGTTGAAAAATTCATAAGAAAAATCAAACTCATCAGGATCACTGACTTGCTGTTCGAAGAAAGAGTCAAAAGACTCAACAAGACCAACATAAGAAGAAAGCTCAGGATTACTAGGAAAATCATGGTTAGACTTAGTCACAACTGAACCAACATCCAAAAGAAGACCAGACTGTATCAAAGACTCTAGGAAGACTTCATCCAAAGGAAGGAGATCATCCGAGATACAACACGTCTAAACTTTCAAATGGATCAACAGAGTGGATATTAGGCCCCACAATCTATATAGGATGACTCACCTGTTCAACTACTGTGACCAAGTCTCGAGAAGGTAAGCATGAAAACAGAGCTCCTTCTCAGTAGCAATTGAATGCAAAGGACATGAGGCCACATAGTTCACCTGTGGCGGGGTAGTGTCTATAGAAACACTAGGAATCAATAAAGGAAAGACCTGGTCTCTAGTTGGGTCAGGAGATGGATCAAGAAAATCCAACTGATCGATAGTGACAATTTCTTCACCATGATTAAAGTACATCACACGAAAGAATGTTGACACCACAGCTTGCATGGCATAGACATAATCACGTCCAAGGACCATATTGAAGTCCAAGGGGTCTTCTATCACCATGAAGTCAACTAAGACGGTCTTCCCACCTAAAGTAATAGGTGTTTGTGCAAGAATTCCCAAGGCTATACAAGTTCTTCTATCAAATTCTAGTAACTGACTAGCAATCGACACAAGGCTGGGAGATCCCATGCCTCACCAAGCACGAGCAGACAAAATACTAACTGAGGCTTCTTCATCAACAATACAACGAGCAATCATGTAAGGTTCAACTTTGACCTTTATCTGGAAAGGTGCATTAGAAGGAAGGTGCGGCTCAACTAGGCTATCCCAATCAAAGGAAGCAATTCGAGAGCTTGGTGGGGGTTGATCCGAAGCCAGTTCAGTGCCCCCTTGTTCAGTAAGTTCTGAACTGGAAGTGAATAAAATGTGACTAGCAGACACTTCACTCTCCAAAGGAAGAGTGGGATTGATCGACAATGGAATCGATTCAACCGCTTCCTGAAAGTCACTCTCTGAAGGGAGAGTGGGATTAACCAAATATGACATTGGTTCAATCACATCAAGATCACTCTCCAAAAGAAGAGTGGGATCGACCAAATCTAATATTGGTTTGACCACTTGATCAACCAAAGGTTGAGTAGGTTGTTGAGAAACTGTAGGTTGTTTAGGAGAAGGAAATTCTTGAGTCTCATACCACAGTCTTCACACCTCTGCGATAGTAGGGCACTAGTGAGTAAGATGATTTCCCTTGCATAGCTTACAAGAGAACTTAAGTTTGCACTTCGAATGACCATTTTTATCAACGGTGTCAACATGACTAGCAATGGATGACTGTTTGATCTCAACGTGACCTACAGAGGTTGATATTTTTCCCCCAGCATGAACTACAGAGGTTGGGTGACTGGGTCCAACCTGACTAAGAGAGGTTGGTTGTTGAAAAGCTTCAGAATGTTCAAAAATGAGATGACCATGAAACCAAACTCTTCGCACCTCTGCAATAGAAGGACATTTATAAGTAAAGTGGTCTCCCTCACAAAGCTTACAAGGAAACTTGGGCTTGTGTTTTGAATGGGTAGTATTTTCAACAGTGTTAACATGACTCGTAGTGGTTGACAGATTGTCTTTAGCATGAACCACAAAGACTAAGGGACTGCCCCCAGCATGACTTGTAGAGGCCGAGAGACTGCCCCCAGCATGACTTGCAGAGGCTAAGAGACTGGGTCCAACATGACTTGCAGAGGTTGGACGGGCACCACCAACATGAACAACAGAGGCTGAGTGGTTAGGATCAACATGCTTTTCAGCAGTTGAGTGTGTGCCCCCAGCATGAACTTCAGAGGCTAGGTGGATGGATCCAACATGACTTGCAGAGCTTTGTTGGGGAGGTTCAACTTGAATAATAGAGGTTGAATGGGTGCCCTCAGCATGAACTGCAGAGCCTAAGAGACTGGATCCAACATGACCTGGAAAGGTTGGAAGGATCCCACCAGCATGATCAACAGAGGCTGGATGGTGAAGAACAACTTGACTTGCAGAGGTTGAGTTCTTAGATCCAACATGACCTGTAGAGGTTGGATAGGTGACCCCAGCATGAACCACAAAGGATGGGGGGTGAGGTTCAACTTGACTTGCAGAGGTTGAACAGGTTCCCCCTTGCTTATGTGCCTTCTTCCTATTCCTCCTTCTTTTACTCCTTTTAGACTGTCGATTACTAGTATCAGTACTTTCACCACATGAAGTAGAAGGAGGAGGAAAATCAACTACAGGTGAATGGGAAGTAGTGTTTTGATGCCCTTGATATAAGGAGCTTACTTGAGAAGCATCAGGAGCATTCAGGACAGTTGGAGTGGAAAACAACCACATTGGTATCCCTAGGGTGAATCCAGGTAGATTCAGGGTGGCCATCAAGGGAACACCAACATTCCCTGTGAGAGGAATAGTACAAGGAGTTCCCAGCATGGGGATCTCTTGGTTGGTGTTCAAAGGGGTGCTAGCCATAGTTTCAAACTAGGACACAAAGTATGAGGTTGATAGGAAACCAAAATTACAAAGCACACACCTAAAGGCACACTAAGTACAGACAAACCACACAACACTCACTAAAAATTCCTAAATCCAAATAGACAAACAGGTATAAGATACACTTTCCAAAAGAAAGCTGATAGACAGTTACTTGGTGTCCCTGTAGATGTTCTTAGGCACAAGCGGAGGAATCACCCACCGCCCTCCCACACTTTCTACTGGGGTTACCTTCCAAGTCCGTCCAAGGTCAACCATAAATAGCCTTTTGGTGTATCTGTGTATGAACCATAGATGTCAAAGAGACTAAAGGATACCTTAACTATATTGACAGTCTGGGGGGACATTCATCAGCCTGGTTCATACGCATGGGTAGGGTAGCAAAGCCTGAAACCCTGTCTAAGACAGAATCCCCAGATGCGCAAAAAACTTGGTCTATGCTTTCACAAGGAATCGGAGGGTTATCTCCTTAGTCCAAGCCTCCACACGGCCTCGTGCTTAACTCCCGTTTGAGAGGAGCTTCCCAGATACAATCAACATAGAAAAGGGTTTACCTAGTGATTGGCCAAGTACGTCTAAGATTTAAATACTTATGGAGAGTTAAAACTCCTTAGTCCACAAGTCTAGCCTGAGCTGTTGGTGTATGACCCTATAAAATAAAACTTACTAATAATTTTTAAATTATATCATTTATTTTAAGGGTTGTTTTTAGTCAGAGGTTAAATGGCGTGAAACTTATGTGGTGTTTTGACTCAAAGTTGAAACAAAATGACTAAGCAAAGATATATGAAATGCAGAAAGCAAAAACTATTCTCTTTATTTTTGAAAATATAAACTTGAAAGCCACAAAAGAACAAATTCTTTTTATGTTTTATTTTTCAAAAACAATGATATGCTATGCAATCTAGACTAAAAACCTAATCTACATGCATATAAAGAAAACATGTGTTTTTGTCTTTTTCTTTTTCTTTTATAAATGCAAAATAAAAAACAGCCTAAATGCAAGCAAGTACTGTAAGCAAAGCAAATAGACAACTACTCTACACCCCGCAAACAAACCCTAGGTTTCCCTAAAGTTAGATATCAACCTCTCTTGAAAGGAAGGCTTACAAAGGTAAATAAGCCAACAACTTTGGAATGAAGAGACTGAGCAAAAATACTGACATAAACAAAGGTCAAGAAGTCCTAAGTATCAATATAGACCTACAAACAGAGGCTACTCAGTACCTTGTCCAACAAGGTCAAGCCAAAGAAGGAGGTGGGGGGAAAGCAGCAACAACAAGTATATGTTATTTTTATTTTTCTTTTATAAATGCAAAAGAAAAAACACCTACAAACAAAATTATGCAGATAACAAGAAACAAGCAAAATGAACTCTTCTATACAACCACCAAACAAACTCTAGAATGCCCTAAAGTCAGTATAAACCCTACTTGGAAGGAAGGCTTGCATAAGAGACAGGTCAACTACTTTGGCATCGTGAAGTTAACCAACCAAAGAAGAAGGAGACCAACACCAACAAGATTCTGAACTCATACAAAGATCGTTGACATAGGCTGACCAGAAACATAAGCCAAAAAAACATGCCAAGCAAAGGTAGTGGGGGAAAAGAGCAAAGAACAAACCCTAATGCTATAAAAAGGCTTACCACATAGATAAAGAACAACCAAAAAGGATGACACTAACTCCCTGGAGTCATGCACTTGCAGAGGACACCAAAATACCTTCCAAATAGTCCACAACAACAGAAGAAACACAAAAAATGAGGAAAAATGTTGTTTTAGGGGCACACGCGGGTTGTACTATTGACAGGTCACGTGTCACACGCAGGTTGCCAATACAGCAAGTCGCATGTACAAGAACACGCGGTTGTATAACTGACAAGTCATGTATCATACACGGGTTGATAGTATAGGCAGTCGTGTGTACCAAACTAGACACGCGATTGTTCAGTCTGCAAGTCACTTATGGATGGAAAAACTCCCAAAAAAGGTCAAAAACTGCCTTAGGAAGGAAGGGGAAGTGTGCTATCAAAATTATAAAGTGTTCCTAAGTGGTAAGAACGACCTGAAACAATGCAAAAGACTGAAATAAAGAGAGAGAAACCCCAAACAGACAAGGCACTCCCCAGCAGAGTTGCTAGTTCTGTTGTAAAGGAAAGTATCCTATGGCTAGGGTTTAAGAGGCCATCAACATACTGGGGTTGAAAGAGAGATGCACAATGTTCAACAAGCATATATAAGCAATTTTTAGAGATTGGAATGGTTCATACCTTAGCCAAACAAAGGTTGATCCAAGCAGCCCTTCAATCCTCTTCTTTCTCCTCTTGCTCCTCTTACTCCAAGAGACCTGCAAAACAAATTATACCTTCCTCAAACCAATATGACCACATATAAAGCAATGATAATCAAATAAACATGAAATAATAATCTGATTAACATCAACATCTGATCATAAACAGAGATTCAATCACACATTGAACAATGATTTGGGAAGAAGAAGGACATCACATCTTTATTAATCTTGAAAACAAGTACAATTATACATTCTCTTCAAGTTCGGCACCTCACGAAACCTTGATCTTGTTTTGCTACTTCTCTTCTCCAAGGAACTCAGCCTCCAAGCTCTACAACACAAGGGGATGATCACTAGGGAAAAGGTGTGGGAAAAGAGAGCTCCAAATCCTCTAGCATAACAGTGCAAAGATTCCAAGTCTCCTCTCATGGACCTCCCTACCTCTATTTATATGGTTAAGGAAGAGTTAGGGGCGAAGACAAAGTAGTTACAATTGAAGGAGTCAGTTACATAACTACCCAAACTACCTGAATTTCAAAAGACGTTTTTTTTGACATTTTTAAGAGGCGTACGTGGGTTGCAAAAACAGCAGTCGTGTACATGAGGAATACATGCGGGTTTCCAATACAAAAAGTCACATGTATATAGCAACTTGCGTATGTACGCGGGTATTATAAAGAGCAATTCGCGTACGTACCCTGGTTTCCCTAAGGGAAAATTGTGTATAGAAAAAAACTCATTTTTAGGGTATTTCTAGGCATTTTTAGACTTTGGTGTCTTCTGGAAAGTTTTATCTAACAAAAATATCTTTCCAACGGTGTAGAGATAAGGTTAAATGGAGTTATATAACTCAATATATGGGTCCTCTAAGTCAGGTGTTTTTTCAGTGACTTTCATGAAGTGCCATCATGGAAGTTTCAACATGTGACGGAATCATGGGAAAGTGGTCATAGGCAGCGATGTGTCATTTTGAGCTATAACAGTGATTATGTAGTTTCTAGAAGAGAACATTTTGTCAAGGTTTGAAGTTCCTAGAAAGATGATCACTGACAATGCTACTACATTCAATTCAAACAAGATGATGTAATTTTGCTTCAAGTATCACATATAGATGGGGCATTCCACAACCTACTATCCATAGGAAAATGTGTTCGAAGAATATCCAAATAAGATCCTGATGAGGATCATTAAAAAGATGCTTCAAGACAATAAGAAGGCCTAGCACACAAAATTGCCTCATGATTTGTGGGCTGACAGAATCAGTGGAAAGAAATCCATTGACACTTCACCATTCTAGTTGTTTTATGGCTCTAAGGCAATCTTTCCTAGTTCCCTGACTTTCTTATTAATGAGACTGTTGTAGGAAGCTGAAACCCATCCGACTTAGAGGAGGATGTATCAATTGATTGAAATGCAACAACAAAGGGAGAAACTGTTTGATAGAACTCAAAAATTTCAGGGGAAAATGAAATACATCTTTGACATGAGGATGAAGTCTGATGATGTCCAGATGGGGGATGTAGCTTTTCTATGGGATGCACCAAATGAAGAGAAAGGGAAGTGTTTATCACCTGTGGAAGGTCACTTACACAATTGCAACTTTTAGAGGAAAGAACACCTACATACACGAGGAGATGGAGGGTGGTCTGATATCTGTAGCTCCTGTAAATGGGAAGCTCCTCAAGCACTACTTTCTGTAAAGTAAGTTCAATTCCCATGTCATTGTATATACCATTTATTTTTTCTTGTTCCATGTGTGGAAGCTCTTTGATGTACTTAAAGCTCAAGGTGAAGGAAGTAAGCTCCCCAAGAGGAGCCGTCATTTGGTTTTCTTTTTTATGCAAATTTGAAGCTACAGGCACTAGAACAATTTTGAGGTGATGGGCCTTCAGGATAGTGCTGTTGGAGACATTTACCACCATACACACTCATTTTGGTCAATTTGTCCTAGTTAAATCACTATCCTAAGTTTTATTGACTTAATTGACATCAGAGGAGCACTATATGACATCAACTACATCACACCCATGCCTACCTTCAGTCAAGGAGGCTAACTTAGCCTTCTCCTACATTCGGGGAGGCTAACTGGAGCACTCTAGGGGTGATTTGAGTGTCACTAATGCCACATATTGCTAACTAATGGTTACAATTAGTTTAAAAGAGCAGTGAAGGCACCTTCCTTCATTAAATTGATTATTTATTGATTATTTAATGAACTAGAGTCAACAGGGGCACCTCCAATCACTTATGATGTTCAGTTACACTTCAGTTAACCTCATCGGGGTTCATTGGATTCATTGATGTGCTACCACTTGTTGGTTGGCTTGCTATGACATGTGTCTAACCTACTTTCAGTTAGACTCAGTCATTTATTGCACTCCGACTTCAGTTAGGATCAGTTGAGTCAATTAGGGCTTTGATTAGTGGTTAACTTGAGTGTTGACTGTGGCTTACATTCAGTTAAGCTAGACTCACTCATTCAATTTGAATGACCTCCTTGGGAATTCAAATTGCTTTGTCATTAATGCTTTGCAGCATGTTCTTGTATTGTATTACTCATTCTTTGTGTGAATATACAGAGTGGCTACTCATTTTGTAGCACAATTACACCATTTTCATGCCTTATTGTTATTAATCTTTGATGAGACTTGTGTTTAGTCCCTATATTACTATGACAGATTAATATGGTATCAGATCTCATGATGGGATGAAGCTAAGATCTCTCAAAAACAAGGTTTTTAACAGATCTTGCATGAAAATTGAGCAATAGCTCAAAAATCCAGCACTGCACCAGAATCCAAGGCTTACCACTTAATACCCCAAGTAAAGAACTTGTTGATCAAGCTTGCTTGATTGACTATGCTATGTGTGATGAAATCCTAAAATGTGCAAGCTATCTGACCTTAAATTTCCCCTTTTTGTTGTGTTTTTCAGTTTTTTAACAGGTGAAAGCATTCACTCCAGCAGATTCAGATGGCTTCTTCCATAGATCTTTTGACTCCGTTCAATTTCCACTCATGGAAAGGAGATATGGAGATCCAACTATGTGCCAGAGGACTCTATAGGGTCACTATGGACAATGAAGAAGAGCCTACTTCTATGACAGATAAAGCTAGATTCTTGAACAAGAAGGATGAAGCATTCAGATTCTTGTGCCTCTCTATTTCCCAGGATCTTCTTTTCCATCTTTTGGGATTGAAGACTCCAAAGGAAATTTGGGACAAATTGGAAACCCTGTATGGAAAGCAGGATGATTTAAGAGTACCGGCTCAAAAATGAAATGATGTCTCTCCATCCTTCCAATTTCAAGACCTTGAATGACTTTTTCACAAAGTTCAAGCACATTGTCTTATTGTTGAAGAAATGAAAAGTGGAGAAGGAGGATGATCATCTCATCCTCACCATACTCTCCAAAATTAGAGATGATTATTTAGTTTTTGTCTCTACATTCCATGCAGGGAAGCTCACAACCCCTGGATGGAAGATGCGTACACTGAATTCCTTCATTGAGTCCCTAACAAGTGAACATGATAAGCTTGTCCAGATGGGGATCATCAAATACTCCCGTGATCAAGCCCTCCATGTCTTGGGGCCCAAAGATCTGAAGGGTAAAGGAAAGCAATAGAAGAACCCAAAAACTAAATTCGAAGCTCCTATGCCTAAATTTGAAAACCAACAGCATGATGATTCTTCTAGCTCAAAGAAGAACAAAGGGAAAGGGCATCATGGAAAGGAAAAATTCAAGTGTTCATACTGTGGGAAGGGATTCCACCCTGAACATACATCCATGAAGAAGAAGCTTAATGAATCTACCTCTCTCCTTGAGATAAATCACATCAATCTTTTGGAAATCTTTCAGAGGAGAGATCAGCAAGATCGGGAACCACAGCATGAAAGAGGTCATGCCCTCATGGAAATTACTTCGAAGTCCAAAGCACTCTTGATTGATTCTAGATATTTGAACCACATGATGGCTAAAAGAGACTCCTTCTCATCCTTGGAGACTGGAAAATCCATCCCCATCCACATGGGAGATGAATCCACCATCATTTTAGAAGGACAAGGTACGGTTGATCTTGAGAATGGCTATTTTTCAAATGTTTTGTATGTACTGTCTCTGGCATCAAATATCCTTAGTGTCTATCAAATGACACATACAAGATTTCCTAAGAGAGTATCTTTCATCCTGAATGATGTTGAAATAATGGAACTTGCATCCAGGAAACTTGTTTCTAAAGGCCTTGCAAACCATCATGCAAAAGCCTATGAGTTTCCCACTTTGTGGCGGATGCAAAGCCCGCCACTCTGCTAACTCATGGAAATGAAGTTAGTAGGAGGTGGAATGAGAGGTTTGTCCATCTAAATTTCAAATATTTGTAGTAATTACCAAAAAAATCCATGGTTGAAGGCCTCCAATCATCAAGGAAACCACTGGAATTTGCAAGGGATGTGTGGTTGGAAAACACCATGAGCACAAGTTCGATCGGGGGAAGGCAAACCGAGCTACATGCATATTAGGGCTGATACATTCTGATATCAGCTGTCCAATTCCTGTCACATCAATGAATGGATCAAGGTATCTTTTGAATTTTATTGATGATTTTTCAAGGTACACATGGGTCTTCTTTCTCAAAAAGAAGTTTGAAGTATGTGAAAAATTCACTAAACTGAAGGCCTTGATCGAGAATGCCTCTGGGATTAAGATCAAGATATTGAGATATGATAATGGTAGGAAGTATGTCAGTAATTATTTTCTGTACATATGCTCCCAAATCGGTATTCAGGTCCAAATTTCAATTCCCTACACTCCCCAGCAGAACGGTGTAGCGGAAAGGAAGAATCGATCTCTCAAGGAGATGACCACGTGTATGTTGGAATCAAAGAAGTTGGATGAAACTTTGTGGGATGAAGCCATGCATGCTGTAGGATACATTTATAATATATTTCCACACTCATCTATGAAAGGGAATACCCCTTTCGAAGCATACTTCAGACACAATTCGGATGTGTCGAACCCGCGGGTGTTTGGGTCCACTGCATGGGCCCGAATTCCACTTGATAAAAGAAGGGATTTGCAACCGCAAAGCATAGAATGTTTTTTTATTGGGTATATTGATGAAAAAAAAGGTTTCAAGCTACTGGATATCAAAATAAAATATATCATCATCGAAAGGAGTGTCAAGTTCGATGAGCCTCTTCACAAGGTGGAACTAGTGAAGGAGAAAACTGTTGAATTTCCTTCCTATTCTACTGAATATTTGGATGATGAAATTAGGGGTGATGAACCTGATTTGGATCCTCTTATTTCTGATATCAGTGTACAGAAAATTTCAGATTCTTAATCAGAACCTTAAGTACAAAATCATCTTCCCACATGGGCCCGACAGACACTCTCCTCCGCGGGAGATAACAGTGGAAATCCAGATGATCCAAGGAGAACCCGATCTGATTTCCAAAGAGTAGGTATTGCGCTCTCTTGTATTGATAATTTGCTGTTCAAAAATTGTTATTTTATGATTATTTTAGACCCAAAATCCTACTACCATGCTCAGAAGGATCCGATATGGCAAGTTTCCATGGATGAAGAGATGAATTCTCTTCAGAAAAACACTACTTGGGAGCTAGTTTCTCTTCCTCCGAGAAGGAAATTGGTTCAATGAAAGTGGGTGTTTCAGAAAAAGGTTTATTTATATGGAAGAACCTAGAAATATAAGGAAAGTCTGGTGGAAAAAGGTTTCTCTCAGGTCCAAGTTGTGGACTACCATGAGACTTTTGCACCGGTTGCAAAAATGGACTCCATCTGCCTAGTTTTGGTAATTTCAGCATCTAAGCAATGGAAAGTGCATCATATGGATGTTAAGTCAACCTTTTGCATGGAGATATACATGAAGCATCCTGAGGTCTGCATCTCTAATCCATCTTTGGTTTGCAAGCTAAAGAAGTTACTATACGGGTTAAAACAGACCCCAAGAGAGTGGTATTCCAAGATGGATGCCTTCCTTCTCTCGCAAAAATTCCAAAGGTGTAGATCAGATCCAAAATGTGTATACACAATAGTCTGATTTTCATTTGATTATTATTTTTTTATATGTTGATGACTTACTGATCACAAGTATCACAATTTCTTCTATTTCAGCCATCAAAACTGCTCTCCACAATGCATTTGAAATGAGCGATTTGGGGCTCGAAATTGAGAAAAAATATGATGGGATAATGGTCACTTAGTCCAAATACATATCAGACCTATTATTCAAGTTTAACATGGCTGAATTTAGGCCTTCACCATTCCCTTTCCTTTCAAGGATCAGCCTTGAAGAAGGAAAAATCACACCTCCCGTGGACTGCACTATTTATCGATAGATGATTGGTAGCTTGTTGTACTTGACACATTCTCATCCTGATGTATGTTATGTCATGAATTAAGTATCAATATAAATGCATCAGCCTCATGATATTCATTGGAAGGAAGCCAAGAGGATCCTCCAGTATATTCAGGGAACCAAGACCTACGGCATTCACTATGCTGCAGACTCCGAGCTAGAGCTGGTTGGATACACAGATTCCAATTGGGTGGGTGATTCTATTGATTAGAAGTATACTTCTAGATATGTATTCATGTTTGGTGGTGGCCCCATTTTTTGGTCTAGCAAAAATAAAGCTTCCATCGCATTATCTTCAGTAGAGGTTGAGTATCGAGGAGTGGTGAATGCTTGCATCCAAGCAGTTTGGTTGCAAGGCATTCTTTCAGAGTTTGATCTTGGTAGTACTTTTTCCACTGTCCTCTTTTGTGATAATCAAAGTGCTATTAAGATATCCATAGATCTAGTTACCAGGTAGAGGACCAAGCATGTAGAGATCCACATGCACTATATCATGGAGATAGTGCATGACAGGACCATCATTCTACAATACTGCCTGACTGATGAGTAGATTGCAGACATCTTAACCAAGAGATTTTCAAAAAATAAGTTCACTTACCTTCATTCACTATTGGGGGTGAGTCCATCAGGATGATCATACTACTTTTAGTGTTCAACTTGAGGGGGGGATTTTCCCACTGGGTTTTCCCTCTTTTCCTCAGTTTGTTTTTTAGCATTGTTTCAGTTTTAGTATTGTATAGGGTGACCTATGGCCTTAGTTTCTGGGGCCCTAGCATTTTTATGCATTTTATGTTTTCTACTTCTCTTGAGTATAGCTTAAGGGGGGCTGTTGGAGACATTTACCACCATACACACTCATTTTGGTCAATTTGGCCTAGTTAAACCACTATCCTAAGTTGTATTGACTTAATTGACATCAGAGGAGCACTAGATGACATCAGCTAGATCACACCGACGCCTACCTTCAGTCAAGGAGGCTAACTTAGCCTTCTCCTACATTCAAGGAGGCTAACTGGAGCACTCCAGGGGTGATCTGAGTGTCATTAATGCCCCATATTGCTAACTAATTGTTACAACTAGTTAAATAGAGTAGTGAAAGTGCCTTCCTTCATTAAACTGATTATTTATTTATTATTTAATGAACTGGAGTCAACAAGGGTGCCTCCAACCACTTCTAATGTTTATTTACACTTCAGTTAACCTCATCGGGGTTCATTGGAGTCAATGATGCACTACCACTTGTTGGTTGGATTGTTGTGACATGTGTCTAACCTACTTTCAGTTAGAATCAGTCATTTATTGCACTTTGACTTTAGTTAGGGCTTAGTTGAGTCAATTAGGGTTTTGATCAGTGGTTAACTTGAGTGTTGACTGTGGCTTACATTCAGTTAATCTAGACTCACTCATTCAATTCAAATGACCTCCTTGGGAATTGAAATTGATTTGTAATTCATGTTTGTAGCATGATCTTGTATTGTATTACTCATTCTTTGTGTGAATATACAGAGAGGCTACTCATTTTGTAGCACAATTACACCATTTTCATGCCTTATTGTTATTAATCTTTGATGAGACTTATGTTTAGTCCGTAGATTACTATGACAGATTAATAAGCACAGAGTGGTGTAGTTAGCTGGGATTTTTGTAGGTAAAGAGGTACCAATGGAGCAATAACTTAGCCTATGGGGTTCTCTGCTACCTCACAGGGAGGATAACATCCCTGATTTGGCGCCATTGTTAGCACTTGTGCTAAAATTTGAATATTTTTACATATGCATCTGCACTAATTCCCTTCCAAAAGTTTAGACCAGTTAAAGAAAGAGTAAGCTGACTAAAATGGATGCCTCAGATGCATAGATGAGAAGATCAAAGGACGCAAATCATTTTCGCCAAGGAAAAATAGGGAGTGGAAAAGTGGAAAAGGGACAAATTTGATTATAAAGTTGGTAAATCCGCCTTCCACTTTTCGTTATTTTGCAGAAAGGAAAAACTGGAAAGCAATAGATACAAAATTTGGTTGTGAAAAGTTAGAATCCCTCTTTCCGCAATCTTCAAGACCGATGGCCCAAAAAAAGGAGAAATTAGAAAGATCGGAGTTGAGCCTCGAGAAAGTTGAAAATATGCTTTTCCTAATCCTCTTTCCTATATTTTGGTGGAATCGGAAGGGCGGAAGGCGAAAAAGGTGAAAGTTGGAGAATCCGTGTTCCACTTTTTGCTAAAGGAAGAAGCAAAGGCAGAATACATATTTAAGAGAAATTTCAGTCATAAAAGTTATTGATCTCTCAATCCTCTTTCCACCATTTTTTATCTCAGATCAACAGCTCGAAAAGATTCTGCATAAATCAACGGTGCAGGAAGAATCTTGCAGAGATTGATGGTTAAAAATGATTTCACAAGTTGAATATGTAAGGAGGAATACAATTGTTCCAGGTTGTTTGGAGATGCTCTGAACAGTCATTTTCATCAATCAGGCCTAAGTCCTAGCTGTCAAGTTTTCCATTTTGAACAACTACACACATCCTAGTGTGCTTTCCTAATTTGTTTTATGATCATGGCAAATTTACTAGATCATAATTTGTTAGGATTTTATGTGTGCAGGTTTGATTCCCATATCAAAACTGATTTTGGATCTATTTCGAGGTTGGTCTTGGGAGCTTAGTAATTTATAAATATAGCCTCAAGAGAGGAACTGTTAGAATAATCAACCCATAGTTAGCTACCTTAGACATTAATTTAATTATTTTTGTCTTATTTGCCTAGTTCATGTGTCCCACCTTATGCAAGTTGTCAATTACCTATCCATAGTGGTCCAACTTGCCTAATTTGACCCATGTAGCACTTGGGAAACCTCAAGGAATCAATTCTACTTTATTCATGGTCTCCTAGGCGCCCTTCAGCTTTTTCTGCTTTATTGCCTGCTTTTTCAGTGCTTTAAGGCAATAGGGAAATTTTGACTAGGTGAGGTGAACTAGTTTTTTGTCCTCTTCATCCTCCACTCTTTTCTCCTTGGAAAAGCATGTTTGAGTTTTCATTCCATCACTCTTTAGCTTGCCTAAGTGCTTTTTCCAATTCGCGAGCTCCATGATTGATTTGGGATCAGCTTTTTGCACCTATGGGGGATTTGCTTAATTTTAGTAAGCCTGCTTTATGATAGATTCGAATTGCTCCTCATGGATTCGAATCCCTTATGTAATTATTTAATGAAGCAACCTACTATGTTACAGGGTTGACTATTGTACACTAAGTTAATACAGTTTAGTGTTCAGCTCCAATTTCAATCTCTTTTGTGAGTGATTTTGCATGATCAATTGATAATTGTTGTGAGTAAAATTAATCTATCACTGGGTTCAATTTCCACATGGTATCAGAACCATTGTAGATCAATTTATCTCCTTCAAAATTGTTTTGCAGGTTCAACATCAGTGACTGGGAGCCTTCTACTGACAGTTGGGACATATTTCTAAGCTATGGATCAATCTCAGAAGATCATCTTGACTCCCTTCAATTTATTTGAATGGAAAGTAGAGATGGAGATACTGTTGAGAGTGAAAGGCCTCTACAGGGTGACTATGGCAATAGAAGCAGAGCCCAATGCAGTTGCAGAGAAGATAAAATGGCACAATAGGAGGGATGAGGCCTACGGTCTCCTGTGTTTGAGTATTTCCAAAGACCTCCTTTTCCATATTGATGGATTGACATCATCGAATGAAGTATGGGAGAATATTACTGATATTTTTGGAAAGACAGATGAGATGAGGGGACATGAAATCGAAAATGAGCTGATTTCCCTGAGTCCCAATAGCTTTGAATCTCTGCAACTCTATTTCTCCAAATTCAAAGCACTTGTTTTACAGCTCAAACAGTGTGGGATCGAAAAGAAGGATGATCAGCTGGTCTTGGCCATTCTCCTGAAGCTTGGCCCTGACTATTCAGTGTTTGTTTCGACCTTCTATGCCACAAAACTGACAGCTCGAACCTAGAAGATGCCTAACCTTGCAGATTTCATGGAATCTCTCACACAAGAACATGACAAGCTGGTGATGATGGGCACCATCAAACCATCCAAAGATCAAGCTCTGATTGCTAGAGATTCAAAGGTGTATTCAAAAATAAAAAAGAAAGGTAAAAATCCACCTGAGCAAAAGAGAGACAAGAAACAGTCTCCAGAGGAGCCACAAGGTTCCAAGAAGAACTACCAGAAGAAGAAAAACAAAGGAGAAATGAGCAAGTGCGCATACTGCAATAAGGGAAATCACACTGAAAGCTCTTGTATGAAGAAGAAAATAGACATGCTGACCCAACTCCTGGAGAAGAATGGAATCTCCCTTCCAGATAGCTCACAGAAGAGAGAAGGAGGATCAAGTTCAGATGACAGAGAGAGAGTTCATGCATTGGTTGTTGGCACATCAACCTCACCCAGTTTTATCATTGATTCTGGAGCTTCAAGACACATGGTTTCGACCAAGGAGGAATTCTCCTCACTTGACATGTTGAAAGGACCACCTATAGTACTGGGAGATGACTCTCTCACTGAAAGTTTGGGCAAAGGGAGGATTGATCTTGATCATGGTCAGTTCAGCAATGTGTTGTATGTTCCTGGTATTGCCTCCAACCTCTTGTCAGTGTAACATATGAATCACACTGGGTATCCTAAGAAGGTCATATTCTCCCCTGATGAAGTTGAGATCACAGAGATCTCAAGTGGTAAATTCATTGCAAAAGGAGTTGCGAATCATGCTTAGAAGGTATACATGTTCTCACACTTCCTACCCTACTCAAACCCCTCTGCTCTTCTGATTCATGCTAATGAAGTAAGCAATATTTGGCATGAAATATTTGGCCACCTAAATTACAAGTATCTTTCTGATCTTAGTGAAAAAGAGATGGTCATAGGGTTTCCCAAGATAAAATTTTCCAAAGGAGTCTGCCAAGGTTGTATCCTAGGAAAACACCCAGAGCACAAATTTGAGAGAGCTAGTCATGAGAGAACCTCTGCACCCCTCGAGCTGATCCACAGTGATGTTGCTGGCCCATTCCCTCATATGTCCATGATTCAGGACAAATATGAATTGACTTTCATTCATGACTTTTCCAGGTATTTCCGGGTTTACTTCCTGAAACACAAGTCTGAAGTTTTTGGCCTCTTCAAAGTCTTTAAGGCTTTGGTTGAAAACCAGTCTGGGAGGAAACTCAAGGTCCTCAGATCTGAAAATGGTGGTGAGTATGTCAAGTATGAGTTTATTAATTATTGTGCAGATGCAGGTATTTAGATGCAACATTCTATCCCTTACACACCACAGCAGAATGGTGTTGCTGAGAGGAAGAACAGATCACTGAAGGAGATGGCAACATGCATGATGGAGGCCAAAACTTTGCCACCAAGGTACTGGTCCAAAGCTATAAAATGTGCATCCTATATCCAGAATAGGGTGCCTCATAAACATCTTGAAGGTATGACTCCTTTTGAAGCATGGAGTGGGCACAAGCCAGATGAGACACATTTCAGGATTTTTGGCTCAAGGGCTTGGGCTAGAATTCCAACAGAAAATAGAAAGGCTTTGCAGCCCCAAAGACAAGAGTGTCTATTTTTTGGATACTATGAATATTCAAAAGGGTACAAGCTAATAAATTTGATCAGAAACAAAGCCTTTATTGAAAGGTGTGTTCAGTTTCAAGAAGAACCCCTTACAGCAGTGGAAGTTGGAGAAGCCTCTTCACCACCTGAACCTCTGAAAGTAAGTGAAGAGTTTTTTGAACATGCTAATTCTGATTTTTCTGATGGATATTAGTTTACTGCAGACCCTAACAGCCCTACAAGGCCGAAATGGGCAGCCAAGACACTACATGTAGTAGGAGAGCTAGCTGGGGATCCCAATGACCTAAGGAGGACTACATCTCAATTTGAGAGTGGTCTGTGCATGAAGGATCCTATGTTTGCTGAGAAATTCTACTTGTTGGTGGAAAATGATCCTCAAACATATGAATAAGCAGCAGTAGATCCAATATGGCAAGCTTCCATGCAGGAAGAGTTCAGCTCACTCCAGAAGAGCAACACATGGGAGCTAGTGGATCTTCCCCCAGGGAGGAAGTTAGTTCAGTGTAAGTGGGTCTACAAGACCAAATTTGCTGCTGATGGTTCACCACTGAAGTACAAGGACATATTGGTATCCAAGGGCTACTCACAGGTTCATGGGATAGATTACAATGAGACCTTTTCCCCAGTGGCAAAGATGGATTCCATCAGGCTAGCCCTAGCCATTGTAGCCTCAAAGCAATGGGAGGTACATCACATGGATGTAAAATGTGCCTTCCTGAATGGAGATCTCACTGAAGATATATATATGCAGCAGCCTCAAGGTTTTGCTACTAACCCTTCTCTTGTGTGCAGGTTGAGAAATTCATTGTATGGGCTAAAGCAAGCCCCCAGGGCTTGGTATACCAAGATCGATAGCTTCTTTCTATCACTGAATTTTGTTCGGTGCAAATCAGATCCAAATGTATATTTGAAGTTAATTAATGGTTCATTAATGATCATTGTGTTACATGTTGATGACCTCCTCATTACAGGAAGCTCAAAGGATGAGATTGCTTCCTTGAAGGGAGCAATGAACCAAGCCTTCTCCATGACAGATTTGGGGCTCTTAAGCCAATTTTTGGGGCTTGATATTTCTCAAACCAAAGCTAGAATTAATATGCATCAGTCCAAGTATGCCTTAGATTTGCTGAACAAATTCAGAATGAAGGATTGCAAAGCAAGCAAAACTCCTTTCCTTTCAGGAGTGAAGCTGGAAGAAGCTGATTCTTCACCTATGGTAAAAAATACACTGTATAGAAAATTGATTGGATGTTTGTTGTATCTGACACATACTAGACCTGATATTTCTTATGTAGTAAGTGTGGCTTCTAGATACATGGATCAAACTCATGAGATCCATTGGAAAGTAGCAAAAAAGATCCTTAACTTTGTTCAGGGAACAAGGACACATGGGATCTTCTATAAAGCAAAATATGATCTTGATTTGATTGGATTTACTGATAGTGATTGGGAAGGTGATAGAATAGACAAAAAGTCCACATCAAGATATATGTTCATGCTTGCAGAAGGGCCAATCAGCTGGTCAAGCAAGAAACAGAGTGCCATTGCACTCTCATCTACAGAAGCAGAGTACAGAGGAGTTGTTAATGCAACAACTCAATGTTTATGGTTGCAGGGATTACTTGGAGAGTGTGGCTTCAAATCAGAGTACTCAACTACCATCTACTGTGATAACCAGAGTACCATTCGAATATGCAAAGATCCAGTTCAGAAGTAGGGAACCAAACACATTGAGATCCATATGCACTACATCAGAGAGCTTGTGCATGATGGCACCATTCACCTACTCTTCTGTTCATATTCAGAACAAGTAGTTGATATCTTCACCAAATCATTTTGTGAGAAGACCTTCATAAATCTCAAATCACTCCTGGGGATTGCTGATCATTCTGTGAGGCATGAGTGAAGACAAGATTTCCAAATTTTGTTTTACAGTCCATGTTTAAGGGAGGATTTTTCCATGTGGTTTTTGCCTCTTTCCTTGGTTGTATGGACATGCAGCATGTAAAGGGTGACTAAGCCTTGTTTATAGGCCCTATATTTTTATGATATATTACTCATAATTCATGCTTAAGGGGGGGTGTAAGAATAATCAACCCATAGTTAGCTACCTTAGACATTAATTTAATTATTTTTGTCTTATTTGCCTAGTTCATGTGTCCCACCTTATGCAAGTTGTCAATTACCTATCCATAGTGGTCCAAATTGCCTAATTTTACCCATGTTGCACTTGGGAAACCTCAAGGAATGCTTTATTCCTGGTCTCCTAGGCGCCCTTCTGCTTTTTCTGCTTTATTGCCTGCTTTTTCAGTGCTTTAAGGCAATAGGGAAAATTTGACTAGGTGAGGTGAACTAGTTTTTTGTCCTCTTCATCCTCCACTCTTTTCTCCTTGGAAAAGCATGTATGATTTTTCATTCCATCACTCTTTATATTGCCTAAGTTATTTTTCCAATTCATGAGATCCATGAATGATTTGGGATCAACTTTTTGCACCTATGGGGGATTTGCTTAATTTTAGTAAGCCTGCTTTATGCTAGATTTGAATTGCTCCTCATGCATTCGAATCCCTTATTTAATTATTTAATGAAGCAACCTATTATGTTACAGGGTTGGCTATTGTACACTGAGTTAATACAATTTAGTGTTCAGCTCCAATTTCAGTCTCTTTTGTGAGTGATTTTGCATGATCAATTGATAATTGTTGTGAGTAAAATTAATCTATCATTGGGTTCAATTTCCACAGGAACAAGGGGTTCGACATTCATATTTTGAAGACTCTGTGCTTGTTTTTGTAGCTTTGAAATGTTCTTGGAAGTATTAATGCAAAGTATTTCATGAGTGTATGAGATTCATCACGGTGTTCAATGTTCATTCTGTGTTCCCATGTATGATTGATTTCCATGTTTGTGTAGTTTATGCTAATGCATTTCTGGTTGTATGCAAGGAATTCGTTCTATGTTAAGCGCTTCTTGTGTCAGATAATGCATTTGTGATGTGTTTATGATAAATGTCTTGGAATTCATCCTCTGTTAGATGCTCCATTTCAGTTATTATCCTTTACTGTTGCTTTTGCTAAAGGATTTTCAGGAGATTCATCCATAGATAAGTGCCTCCTGTTTCATTGGGCTTCTTCTCACTTCCTCCTACCATCTCTCTAAATATATTTGGATGAATATTAACTCTTACTTTGCCTCATATTCTGAAGGTTATCACTAGTCAATACGTTGTAAGTCCTTGAATGTTTCAGGATTTGAATCCATTTCCCAATGGTATTTAATATATGTCTATCTTACAGTCTTTAAAATCCAAACAACCCTTCCCCTTAGAAATCTATCCTTCCAAATTCTTGTTTAAAGCCATGCGTATATGTGAATGACCTTGTGACAAAGAGAGAGCCCTCTCTCATTATATAGGCTAGAATACAGTATAAAGATTGGTTTGAAATGGTTACCCCAGTGATTCTCCTACCACAACCATAGGAAAATTATTGGGTGATAACAGGTCCAATTAGCCATAGGAACCAAGAGAAAAGTTAGTAATTTGGTGGATAAATACCCATTAGAAATTGGTGGACTGTCCACTTGTGCAAATATGAATATTCTACCAATTGGTTCATATGACATTCTCATTGGAATGGACCATTTGGAATAACATAGAGTTAAACTTAATTTCTATAAAAAGAGTTTTGAATGAACTGATGAGGAAGTAAACACAATAGTTGTGAAAGGAATTCCAAACAAATTTTTTGTTCGGCATATTTCAAACATGTAACTAAAGAAATTTTGTAGGAAAGATTGTCAATTTTATACAACCCATATGTTAGATAAAAAATAAAATGAAATCCCCAAATTAGAGGAACACCATGTGATACGAGAATTCAAGGATGTGCTCCCTGAGAAAGTGCTAGGACTTCCTCCAAAGAGGGGCATTGATTTCATAATTGATCTTTTCCAAGAGCAGCTCTAGTGTCTAAGACACCTTACAAAATAAATACACCAGAATTGTTAGAGGTGAAAATGCAATTACAAGAATTATTAGAAAAGAAGTGTATAAATACAAGCATGTCTCCATGGGGATCATCAATACTATTTGTGAGAAAGAAATATGGAACACTCATGTTATGTATTGATTCTAAGAAGTTGAATAAAGTGACAGTGAAAAACAAGTTCCCATTGCCTCGAATTGATGATAGTTTTGATCAAATGAGAGGGGAAAAAATATTTTCAAAGATAGACTTGAGGTATGGTTGACATCAAGTAAGGATCAATGAAGAATATATTCACAAGACAACCTTTATAAAAATGCATGGACACTATGAATTTGTAGTGGTTCCATTTGGTCTCACTAATGCACTAGCTACATTCATGTGTCTCATGAATAGTGCTTTCAGCAGGTATTTGGACAAGTTTGTTCTTGTATTTCTAGATGATATTCTTATTTACTTTAAGAATGAAGAGGATCATGAAGAACATTTGAGAATTGATTTTGAATTGCTAAGAGAGAATAATTTGTATGCAAAGCTAAGTAAATGTGACTTTTACAAAAATGAAATTCATTATTTGGGTCACATTATTTCAAAGGAAGGAGTATCAGTTGATCCAAAAAAGTTTGAATCCATTATGAATTGACCAGCTCCAAATAATATAATAGATGTGATATATTTTATGGGCCTTGATGGTTTCTATGGAAGTTTCATTAAAGGATTCTCCAAGGTTGCACAGCCAATCACTTCTTTGCAAAATAAGGGAATGGAATTTGAATGGACACATAAATGTGAAGAAAGGTTTCAGATGTTGATAAATATTCTCACAAGTGCTCCAATTCTATAAATTTGAGACCCAGAAAGAGAATTTATGGTATGTACATATGCATTTAAATAGGGACTTGGAGGAGTACTTATGCAAGACAATTATGTGGTGTGTTATGAATCTAGGAAATTGAAGGAGTATAGAAATAATTATGCTACCCATGACTTGGAACTTTCATCCATAGTACATGCTTTGAAAATGTGGAGATACTACTTAATGGGAACAAAAATTGAGTAAAGAACATACCACTATGGTTTGAAATATTTATTTGAGCAACCAACATTAAATTTTAGGCAAGCTAGATGATTGGAATTTTTATGTGAGTTTGATTTGAAATTAAACACATAAAAGGAAAATAAAATAAAGTGGTCGATGCACTCAACATAAAGGAGCAAGAGATGCATGTGGAATCCATTAGTACTTGTCAATCTAATTTAAGACAATATATTGTAAATCATCTTACAACAATAGATTTTTTAAAGGAGGTATGATGTTTATCATTTGGAAGACGATGAAATTATTATTTATAAAAAAAAGAGTTTAAATTATGAATGTGGAATTTTGATAAGAATTTTTATGAATGAGCTCCATAAAATGTTATATTCTGCTCACCAAGGATATCAGAAAAAAATTTCTATATCCAGGAAGCAATATTCTTTATGAAAAGAGACATTGTTGAGTATATTTCTAAATGCATGAAATGCCAGTAAGTAAAATCTTAGCATCAACACCCAACAAGTTTATTGCACCCTTGACAATTCTAGAATGGAAATGGGAAGTAATTTCTATGGATTTTATTACAGGTTTTCCAATGACTATGAGGTAGCAAGATTCCATCATGGTTGTGGTTTCAGATAAATTGTCAAAATCATCACACTTTTACTAGTAAAATCTACATATAAAGCAAATGCCATTGCAAATATTTTTATGAAGGAAATTTTTAGATTGAATGGATTTCCAAAGACAATAATTTTATATATAGATGCATAATTTACTTCCAATTTCTGGAAAATCCTTTTTTCAGACTTAGGTATAAAACTAAATTTTAACATTGCATACCATCTATATGGACAAACAAAAATGGTAAATCAAGTGCTTGAAGACATGGTTCATAAGTATGTGATGGACAAACCATTTAAGTCATAAGATTATCTAAATTTGGTAGAGTTTTCATATAATAATGGGAAGCAAGCATCATTGGGAATGAGTCCATTTGAAGCATTGTATGGAAAAAAGTGTAGAACAACAGTTACTTGGGATAATCCAGTGAACAAAATTTTACGTGGGCCAGAATTGCATAAAGAAATGGAACAAGAGGTTGCAAAAATAAAATAAAAAATAAAGGGAGATCAATATAGATAGAAAATCTATGCAGCTAAGAATAGAGTGCACAGGGAATTGATGTTGGGGATCATGTTTACCTTTGAGTGAGGCCAAGGTAGAGTTCCTTGAAGCTTGGAAGTTGTGCCAAGATATAACCAATATATTGTGGTCCATTTGAAATGCTTGAAATGATAGGGCCAGCTGCATATAGAATTGCATTTCCTGCCAACACTAGAGATCATAATGTTTTTCATGTTTCCTTGCGTAAAAAAATGTACATGATCCTGATCATGTGATTGATTAGGATGTGATACAAGTGGAACCCAAGGGAGAGTTCCAACTGATCCACTAGGCATACTAGATAGGAACATGCCATTTCTGTGGAATTGACCCATGAGATAGGTAAAGGTGCAATGGAATCACTTTGGCGCCGATGAGGCTACATGGGAGTTGGAGGATCCCATGAGAGAGACATACCCATTTTTGTTCTAAATTTTTAGAAAACACCGAGGAGAGTGTTATTCCAAGTGGGAGGGGATCCTAATACCCCTAGATTTTTCTTGGAATGTATTTAATGAAAATTATGTAAATGATGTTGTTATGCTAGTATTGATTCTTAGTGCAGAGCTCAAGGCCAAGGCTTAACTAGTGAATGGACATGAATGTATGAAGTAAATATTTTATTTGGACCTTGTATTTGGATTATAATGCCAATTCAAATGTATGTAAATATTATGTTCATAGATAATAAAATGGTCCCAGAATTGTTGCGTAAAGAGAACCAAAGGGGCTATGATTCCAGTAGAGGGGAAGAGAAAAGGGGGTACATGGGAGACCAAATCCATGCTACTAAGTGTCAACTTTAAAACCCATCCAAAATTCTATCATGTGCCTTGAATAAGACAATTATCTCCTTTTTTTACTATTTTCCAATCATTGGATGCATGTGTGGGGCTGGTGGGAAAATTCACCTCATGCAATTATTGAAGCATGGGACTCACTGCACTTTTTTTAATAGTTTCGTCAGATTCCACGAGCCAGTATGTATCTTCCATGAGTCCTTTATTATACTTCCAGAATTTATGTCATATTTTTTGTCACCACTTTCTCATACCTCTTGGATTCAACCCTCATTCTCACACTCGTTAAATATAAAACATCATGACTCATTCTCCATAATTGTGTGGTATCAAGTAATGGACTTGCCATTGTATCAAGTCAGGGACTTGTGGTATCGATTCAGAAACTTGTGTTGTATCAAGTTAAGGATATGTGTGGCATCAAGTCAAGACATGTGTGGCATAAAGTCAGGACATTATGTTGTATCAAGTCCTATATATGTCCTCATGTATTGAGGTGGGATTCCTAAATTGTGATATTTTGTTGTATCAATATTGGAATCTTGTGTTGTATCAATATTGGAATCTTGAGTTGCATCAATATTGGAGTCTTGTGTTGTATCAAGAATTATCTTGTGTTGTATCAAGTATATAATTGTGTGGTATCAAGTATAGAATTGTGTTGTCCTAAGTCAAATGATTCTCATAGACACTACCGTATGAGATGGATATCCTTAACTGGATATGGTCTTGTGTTGTATCAAGACTAGAGACTTGTTTTGTATCAAGTCATGAAGATATACCATGTGATTTATTGCTAGTCATAGTAATTAGGTGCTATAAATCTCTTTTAGGGATTAGATACGCCTAGAGTGAATTACTTTAGCATATGACTATATAACCTGGCGTGATATCTATGATCCTTAGTATGGAACAATTCTTTTAAGTAGGATATGATAAGATGGTGAATTAATTAATAGAAATGAGCCATGCAATATTTAATTAATGATGATGACATATAGCATAGAGAAAGAAAATGCATTTGAATTGCACATGTATGCCTCAAGTGATCTCGAATTGCACATGTAAACCTTAAGTGTAATATAATTATGAAGTCCATAGTTAAAGCTAAGTTGTAAATAAAGAATGTGCGAGTTAAAGAAGGAACATTTCCTTGATTCATGTAAAGTTTTTGTGCATGGGTGACACTGATTATGAAGTACCAAATACTTTAATTTAGTCTCCTAAATTTATGGTCATGCATTTAGTTGAAGATTGAGTTCAGTTTAGTTACTTCACAATTAGTTCAATTAGTTCACATTCAGTTCAAGAAATTCACATTCAGTTTAGTTTAGTTTAAATTAGTTCAGTTCAATTCAATTCAATTTAGTCAATTTAGTCAATTTAGTTCAATTTAGTTTAGTTCATTTCAATTTAATTCAGTTCAATTTAGTTCAGTTCAGTTCAGACCAGTTCACTTCACATTTAGTTCATGTCAGTTAGCATCTATTTAAATATAAATAAAGAAGGATGGGGAATATCTTGTGCATGCAAGATAATCTGAAGTGTCAGTTGGGAACTGGAGATTAGAAGGGAGCTAATGTTTTCATGCGAGGAGTTCTAGTGCATGCTACTCCTAGTGAAAGTGCTATGTGTTGATCTGAGGGTGTTTACTGAGACTCTAATGTGCCCCCTTCTGTATGCTAGGTTATCTTGGCATGTTATTAATATGTGATGCATATAGCAAGTTCACCACAGTTTTCATTCTTTTGTTTTTGCAGTGTTGCTTTGGATCTCTCTTATCTATTATTGTGGTGACATCCTGTATCGACAATCTGATGATGTGTTGTAAATTATTCTCTGCAAATCTATCTATCATTACTCAAGTAATTTCTGGGTTTTTCATCCTTTGTGTTTTGAGGGTTTCCCTAGGGTATATCTCCTCTCTTATGGTGATTGTTTTATGTGGCTGATTTATTCTTGAATATTCTTATATTGTTGATATAAAGAATGATGTGTGGCTGATTTATTCTTAAATATTCATGGAAAGAAGAAGAATTTCAACAAGGAATTCGATAAATAAAAGTTTGAATGATTCTAATGTGGAAAGAAGGGCCACTTTGCAAAAGAGTGCTAGAAAATAAAGAAGAAAGAAGAGGATGATCGAATGTAATATTTCCTTTTGTGGAGAAGAGCATTTTCTCTTGGTTTCATGGGATCCTTGTTCCCATGAAGAGACTCACTATCTAATACATGCAATAAGTTTTTGCAGTGTGAAAATGACTCCAACTATCTCCACAAGGGTGCAGAGGTCAAGAGGGAGACCACACAAAAATAAAGATGAGAACTTGATATTTTAATTGTTATATGTTGTTATAAATCAGATCTAAAGTTTTTTTTTAAAATATGGTTCATTCATAGAGATATCTGTATTCCTATACTTGGAATTGTGTTGAGCACGTACATTGTTTTATTTCTTTATTGGCATGTTATCAATCTCATGAGTCCATATTATGTAATATGATATACGACTGATATAATACTTATGTAGGACTAATATATACTTATATATGACTGATATAAGGCTGAAAAATTCCTTCATAAGACATGAGAATTAGGGTTACATGTTTGGTTTATAAGTTGTGAACATAGGACTACATGATTGGCCATAATATATCAGATAGATGGATACATGCTTTCCTCATGATATATGAATATGCGGCTGTATATTTATTTCATAAATATGAATTTTTTACTGATATAGGGCTGCAAAACATTCGATGAAATATGAATGGGATTATGTCAAAACATTGATTTAATCTATGTAGATAGCTGTGTGAACCATTACTAGTGTGTTGAAAATTGTCATGTGATTATATTTCTCAATTTTGAAAAGTTATTAACCATGAGAATAATTTGTATTGTTGGGAAAATTCATATGCCTTGATCTAGAAGAAAAGAGAGACATCATTCTAGATTCATTCCAATAGTTGATCCTGAAAGATAACAAATCAGTAGATTTCTATTCCTCTTGGGAAGAAGATAGAATAGATTCCTTAATACTATTATGAGAGATGTAAAAACTCTTGAAGATAAATAATTTATCTTATTTACATTCACTTGTCAAATAAGATATTCAGACATAGATCAACATAAGTCTCCATGATGGAGGGCCCATATTATGATTCTCACATTCGGATACTCAAGAAGAGTTAAAGTCTGGACTATCATAGAATAGCTAAACCTCTTGAATAGGTAGTTGGGGTACTACCATATAAAAACAAGAACCACTGAGAAAGTGATCAAGCATTCAAAAATATCATAGAGAATGGTAATCTCATAGAGAAATTCTCCATATAGAAGAATATTATTGAAGTCAACAAATGTTGAAAATTGAAAGAAAATACAAGACTTCATTTCTGCTTGATATTAAACATTTGACGTATAATGGTGTATATGATGGATTTAAAATCCATGGTTTCCATTTTAGAGAAACAATTTTCTTTATTGGATCCAGATGGTGCTACTATGTTTAATTAGATGATTGATCTCTTAAAGTACCTAGCATATTTGTTGTATTTTTATGTTTGTGGATGAGTATATGATTGAGTACCTTTTGAGGTACATTATAATAGGCTCTTTATTGCATTTGATACATGGTAGGCCTATCATTCTATCCATCTACTGTTTTATCCTAATATAATCTTTGTATATTGCGGTTAGTATTACCTATTGAGGAATAGTGTATCTCAGGAATCTACCCTACTAGGGTGAAATACTTGAGCATACAATCATTAGGTGTTAATAGTCAATATTTATGAAAAACCCTATATTTGTTATGATATAACACATTGAGATGAAGTTTTACTTCCAAGATACTTCCAAGATAATCTTGGTATAACAAGATATTCCTGATAAAGTAGAGAATGTCTCCCTTGCTGAGAGGGAGTGTTAAATGTACAGCAACAAGATTCATCCTCCATACTTGTGTGGTATCAAGTCAGGGACTTGTGTGGTATCAAGTTAGAAACTTGTGTTGTATCAAATTAAGGACTTGTGTGGCATCAAATCAAGACATTGTGTTGTATCAAGTCATATCTATGTCCTCATGTATTGAGGTGGGATGCTTGTATTGTGATCTTGTGTTATATCAAGATTGGAATCTTGTGTTGTATCAATATTGGATTCTTTTGTTGTATCAATACTGGTCTTGTGTTGTATCAAGACAACATACTTGTGTTGTATCATTTTTAATGATTCTCATAGATGGTACCCTATGAGATGGGTCTCCTTAACTGGAGATGGTCATGTGTTGTATCAAGACAAGAGACTTGTGTTGTATCAGGTCATGAGGATGTAGTATGTGATGTACTACTATTCGTGGTCGCTAGGTTCTATAAGTCTCCTTTATGTATTAGCTACCCCTAGAGTGAATTACTTTACCATATGACTATATACTTTGAGTGATACATATGATAATTAGTATGCAAGAATTATTCTGAGTATGATATGATAAGATGGTGAATTAATATACACATATGGACCATGCAGCATTTAATTAATGATAATGATATATAACATAGAGAAAGATAATGAATTCGAATTGCACATGAATTCCTCAAGTGAACTCGAATTATGAAGGTTACAATTTAATCCCAAGTTATAAATAAAGAATGCATCAGTTGAAGAAGGAAAATATCCTTGATTCATGCAAAGTGTTTTTTGCATGGGCGACACTAATTGTGAAGTACCAAATACTTTCAGTTAGTATCCTTAATTTATGGTCATTCATTCAATTGAAGATGGGTTTTAGTTCAGTATGTTCACAATCAATTCACATTCAATTAAAGAAGTTCACATTCAGTTCAGTTCAATTCAGTTTAGTTTAGTTCAGTTCAATTCAATTCAGTTCAGTTCAATTTAGTTTAGTTTAGTTTAGTTCAATTCAGATCATTTCACTTCACATTCATTTCATGCAAGTTATAATCCAGTTAAAGATAAATAAAGAACGAGGGTGCATATCTTGTGCATGCAAGAGAATATGAAGTGTCAGTTGGGAACTATAGATTAGGAGGGTACTAATGTTTGCATGAGAGGAGTTCTAGTGCATGCTACTCCTAATGAATGCACCATGTGCTGATCTCAAAGTGTTTTTAGAACCTCCAATTCGCCCCCCTCTATATGCTAGGTTGTCTTTGCTTGTTATTAATATGTGAGGCATATGGAAAGTTCAAAACAATTTACATTCAGTTGTTTTTGTAGGGTTTCTTTGTATCTCTCTTCTCTATTTTTGAGGTGACATATCTTATCGGGAAATCACGGTTGATGTGTTGTAAATCATTCTCTACAAATATATCTATCATACTCAAATAATTGTTGGGTTTTTCATCCTCTATGTTTGGAAGGTTTTCCCAGGATATATATTATCTTTTATGGTGATTGTTTTATGTGGGTGATTTATTCTTGAATATTCATATATTGTTGATATAAAGAATGATTTTTCACTAATTTAAATATTAATAGATGGTTGATATGAAGTTGATTATGTGGCTGATATAAAGTTTCTGATGTGGCTGATTTAAACTTCCATAAAGTGATGAAATTTTTTTATAAAAGTTTTAAAGTTCAAGCAGCCCCAATTTTTATCAAACATTAAAAAATCTCATGCAAATATACACTACCTAGACCTATGTGCTACTACCATACTGCATTGAGCCCATAAATTCGAATTTAGAGACATAGCTGAAATTGGGAAGGGAATATTCATGGTGGTAGGTGTACGTATAGGTTGGGAAAGTTAGGGATCCTCACTGATTGATTTCAGCTACTTTTGGAATGCTTGATAAGCCATAATTTATGCTACTGGAGGTTCTCCAACAACATACAGTATAGTGTACTCTTACTATACAGATTGGTAATCACTATAAGGGTTGGATTTCCTGAGTGAACTATGGATCAGTGAAGTAAAATACCTTCCTTGTGTTGTGTGGGGCAGTTGGAAGGAGTTCCATGGCTATGATGATTGAGTGATATCATCGTGGAGCTCTATATGAGTTTTTTCTAAGCATAGAGAGCATAATGGGTTCTAGGTTGAGTGAGAGACTCCTATAGGTGTTCCCTTTTCCTTGGTGGCCTCATAGACTAGCTTAGGGGTGGCCTCTCATTAAAAAGAGTATATGATAGACAAAGTGCCTACACTTGGGTGGAAAATCTCTCTTACAAAACCAGTTGATTAGACATTCTATGTTAAAATTTAAGTATTCTCTTTTGTGTTTTAATCTGCCATGTTTCAATTGATGCCTGTAACGATTTAGTGTGCATATGTATTCTATATGTGTGTAGATATTTATTTTCACTATGTATTTCCATTCATGTGTCACATACCATTTAGATGTTAAGAATTCATATTTATGATTATTGGGATAAATTTAGAAGCTCACATCAGTGAAATGTCTCCTCTTGTTGGTTGGATTAAGCGATGGGAACATTACACCTCCATGCCACAATATGAGGAAGAGGCCAGCCTAACATCCCAACACTTTGATATCATCTATGCAAAATCAACGTACATATACATCTTCATCATGTATTCCCTTAGGCTTTGATCATTGGATTCTCCCCATATAGGAACATCACATTCAATGGATGGGATTATTGTGTGGAAATTAAGGCCAGCAATAGATTAATTTTACTCACAACAATTATCAATTGATCATGCAAAATTGCTAACAAGAGAGACTAAATATGGAGCTGTAACACTAAATTGTATTAACTGAGTGTACAATAGCCAAACCTGTAATAACATAGGTTTATGAATAAATAGAATACATCAAGAAATCGAATGCATGAGGATGCATCCAAATCTAGCATAAAGCAGGCTTACCAAAAATAAGCAAATCCCCCATAGGTGTAAAAAGCTGATCCCAAATCTGTCATGGAGCTCACGAATTGGCAAAAAGGCATAGGCAAGATAAAGAGTGGTGGAATGGAATCTCATACATTCTTTTGCATGGAGAAAATAGAGGAGGATGTGTAGGACAAAAACCAAGTCAACCTCACCTAGTCTAGCTTTTCCTTTTGCCTTAAAACACTGAAAAAGCAGGCAATAAAGCAGAAAAAGCAGAAGGGCACCTAGGAGGCCAGGAATAAAGAAGAATTGATTCCTTTAGCTCTCCCATGTGCTACATGAGTCAAATGTGGAAATTTTTACCTCTATGGATAGGGAAATAGCAACTTGCACAAGGTGGGACACATGAACTAGGCAAATAAGACAAAAATAAATGAATTAATGTCTAAGTGGGTAAACTATGGGTTGATTATTCTAACACCCCCCCTTAATCCTGACTTCTGAGTAATATATCAGAAAATTATAGGGCCTAGCAACAAGGCTTAGTCACCCTTTACATACTACAAATCCATTTAAACAAGGAAAGAGGCAAAACCAACTTGGGAAAATTCTCCCTTAAACATGGACTGTAAAACAAAATTGTAGAATCTTGTCTTCACTCATGCTTTCACAGCATGATCAGCAATACCTAGAAGTGATTTGAGATTGCTGAAGGTCTTCTCACAAAATGATTTGGTGAAGATATCAGCTACTTGTTCTGAAGATGAACAGAAGAGTAGGTGAATGGTGCCATCATGCACAAGTTCTCTGATGTAGTGCATATGGATCTCAATTTGTCTGGTTCTCTACTTTTGAACTGAATCCTTGCAGATTTGAATGGTACTCTAGTTATCACAGTAGATGGTAGTTGAGTACTCAGGTTCGAAACCACACTCTCCAAGTAAACCCTGCAACCATAAACATTGAGTTGCTGCATTAACAACTCCTCTGTACTCTGCTTCTGTAGATGAGAGTGCAATGGAACTCTGTTTCTTGCTTGACCAGCTGATTGGCCCTTCTATAAGCATGAACACATATCCTGAAGTGGACTTTCTTTCTGTGCTATCACCTGCCCAATCACTGTCAGTAAATCCAATCAATTCAAGATCAGATTTTGCTTTATAGAAGATCCCATGTGTCCTTGTTCCCTGAACAAAGTTAAGGATCCTTTTGGCTGCTTTCCAATGGATCTCTTGAGGCTGATACATGAATCTAGAAGCCACACTTACTGCATAATAGATATCAGGTCGAGTATGTGTCAAATACAACAAGCATCCAATCAATTGCCTATACAGTGTATTGTTTACCATCGGTGAAGAATCAGCTTCTTCTAGCTTCACTCCTGAAAGGAAAGGAGTTTTGCTTGCTTTGCAATCCTTCATTTTGAATTTGTTCAGAAAGTCCAAGGCATATTTGGACTGGTGCACCTTCATTCCAGCTTTGGTTTGAGAGATCTCAAGCCCCAAAAATTGACTTAAGAGCCCCAAATCTGTCATGGAGAAGGCTTGGTTCATAGCTCCTTTTAAGGAAGCAATCTCAGCCTGTGAGCTTCCTTGATGCTGCTGCATATATATCTCCTCAGTGAGATCTCCATTCAGGAAGGAACACTTTACATCCATGTGATGTACCTCCCATTTCCTTGAGGCTGCAATGGCTAGAGCTAGCCTGATGGAGTCCATTTTTGCCACTGGGGAAAAGGTCTCATTGTAATATATGGCATGAACCTGTGAGTAGCCCTTGGCTACCAATATGGCCTTGTACTTTAGTGGTGAACCATCAGCAGAAAATTTGGTCTTATAGACCCACTTACAGTGTACTAGTTTTCTCCTTGGGGGAAGATCCACTAGCTCCCATGTGTTTCTCTTTTGGAGTGAGTTGAACTCCTCCTTCATGGCTGTTTGCCATCTTGGATCTCCTGCTGCTTCTTCATATGTTTGAGGATCAGACTCCACCATCAAATAGAATTTTTCAGCAAACATAGGATCCTTCATGCACAGACCATTCTCAAATTGAGATCTAGTCCTCCTTGGGTCATTGGGATCCCCAGCTAGCTCACCTGCTGTATGTAGTGTCTTGCTTTCCCATTTTTTCCTTGTGGGGCTATTAGGGTCTGAAATAAAATCATATCCATCAGAAAAATCAGAATCAGCATGTTCAACAAACTCTTTACTTACTTCTTGAGGTTCAGGTGGTGAAGAGGCTTCACCAACTTCCACTTCTGCAAGGGGTTCTTCTTCAAACTGAACACACCTTTCGATGAAGGATTTATTTGTGCTCAAATTTATCAACTTGTACCATTTTGAATCTTCAGAGTATCCAACAAAAAGACACTCTTGGCTTTGGGGCTGCAAAGCCTTCCTCTTCTCTGTCGGGATTCTAGCCCATGCCTTTGAGCCAAAAATCCTGAAATGGGTCACATCTGGCTTGTGCCCACTCCATTCTTCGAAGGGAGTCATACCATCAAGCTGTTTGTGAGGCACCCTATTCTGAATATAGACTACACAGCTGATAGCTTCAGCCCAGTACTTTGGTGGCAAAGTTTTGGCCTCGATCATGCATGTTGCCATCTCCTTCAGTGATTTGTTCTTCCTCTCAGCAACACCATTTTGTTGTGGTGTGTAAGGGATAGAATGATGCATCTGAATACCTGCATCTACACAATAGTTAATAAAATCAAACTTGACATACTCACCACCATTGTCAGATCTGAGGGCCTTGAGTTTCCTTCCAGACTGGTTTTCAACCAAAGCCTTAAAGACTTTGAATAGGCCAAAAAATTCAGACTTGTGTTTCAGGAAGTGAACCCAGCAATACCTGGAAAAGTCATCAATGAAAGTTAATGCATACTTGGCCTGAATCATGGACATATGAGGGAATGGACCAGCAACATCACTGTGGATCAGCTCGAGGGGTGCAGAGGTTCTCTCATGACTAGCTCTCTCAAATTTGTGCTCTGGGTGTTTTCCTAGGATACAGCCTTGGCAGACTCCTTTGGAAAATTTTATCTTGGGAAACCCTATGACCATCTCTTTTTCACTAAGATCAGAAAGATATTTGTAGTTAAGGTGGCCAAATCTTTCATGCCATAGCTTGATGGCTTCATTAGCATGAATGAGAAGAGCAGAGGGGTTTGAGTAAGGTAGGAAGTGTGAGAACATGTATACCTTTTGAGCATGATTCACAACTCCTTTTGCAATGAATCTACCAGTTGAAATCTCTGTGATCTCAACTTCATCGGGGGAGAATATGACCTTCTTAGGAGACCCAGTGTGGGTCATCTGGTACATTGATAGGAGGTTGGAGGCAAGACCAGGCACATACAGCACATTGCTGAACTTACCATGATCAAGATCTATCCTTCCTTTTCCTTTACTTTCAGTGAGAGAGTCATCTCCCAGTACAATAGATGGTCCTTTCGAAATATCCAGTGAGGAGAAGGCCTCCTTAGTCGAAACCATGTGTCTTGAAGCTCCAGAATCAATGATAAAACTGGGTGAGCTTGATGTGCCAGCAACTAGAGCATGAACTCTCTCTCTGTCATCTGAACTTGATCCTCCTTCTCTCTTCTTTGAGATTTCTGAAAGGGAGATGCCATTCTTCTCTAGGATATTGGTCAGCATGTCTATCTGCTTTTTCATACAAGAGCTTTCAGTGTGATTGCCCTTATTGCAGTATGCGCACTTGTTCATTTCACCTTTGTTCTTCTTCTTCTGGTTATTCTTCTTGGGACCTTGTAGATCCTCCGGAGACTGTTTCTTGTCTCTCTTTTGCTCAGGTGGATTTTTAGCTTTCTTTTAGCTTTTTAAATCCACCCTTGAATCTCCAGCAATCAAAGCTTGATCTTTGGATGGTTTGATGGTGCCCATCATCACCAGCTTGTCCTGTTCTTGTGTGAGAGATTCCATGAAATATGCAAGGCTAGCCATCTTCCAGGCTCGAGCTGTCAGTTTTGTGGCATAGAAGGTCGAAACAAACACTGAATAATCAGGGCCCAGCTTCGAGAGGATGGCCAGTACAAGCTGATCATATTTCTTTTCAATACCACACTGTTTCAGCTGCAAAACTAGTGCTTTGAACTTGGAGAAATATAGCTGCAGGGATTCAAAGCTTGTTGGACTCAGATAAATCAGCTCATTCTCGATTTGATGTCCCCTCATCTCATCTGTCTTTCCAAAAATATTAGCAATATTCTCCCATACTTCATTCGGTGATGTCAATCCATCGAGATGGAAAAGGAGGTCTCTGGAAATACTCAGGCACAGGAGGCCATAAGCCTCATCCCTCCTGTTGTGCCATTTTATCTTCTCTGCAGCTGCATTGGGCTCTGCTTCTATTGCCATAGTCACCCTGTAGAGGCCTTTGACTCTAAACAGTATCTCTATCTCTTCTTTCCATTCAAATAAATTTAAGGGAGTCAAGATAGTTTTCTGTGATTGAACCATAGCTCTAGAAAATCTGTCCCGGCTGTCAGTAGAAGGCTCCCAGTCTTGATTTCGAACCTGCAAAACAATTTTTGAAGGAGAGAAACAACCTACAATGGATCTAATACCATGTGGAAATTAAGGCCAACAATAGATTAATTTTACTCACAACAATTATCAATTGATCATGCAAAATTGCTAACAAGAGAGACTGAATATGGAGCTGTAACACTAAATTGTATTAACTAAGTGTACAATAGCCAACCCTGTAATAACATAGGTTTCTGAATAAATAGAATACATCAATAAATTGAATGCATGAGGAGGCATCCAAATCTAGCATAAAGCAGGCTTACCAAAAATAAGCAAATCCCCCATAGGTGTAAAAAGCTGATCCCAAATCTGTCATGGAGCTCACGAATTGGAAAAAAGGAATAGGGAAGCTAAAGAGTGGTGGAATGGCAGCTCATACATGCTTTTTCATGGAGAAAAGAGAGGAGGATGTGTAGGAAAGTCAACCTCACCTAGTATAGCTTTTCCTTTTTCCTTAAAACACTGAAAAAGCAGGCAATAAAGCAGAAAAAGTAGAAGGGCACCTAGGAGGCCAGGAATAAAGTAGAATTGATTCCTTTAGCTCTCCCATGCACTACATGAGTCAAATGTGGCAAGTTTGACCTCTATTGATAGGAAAATAACAACTTGCACAAGGTGGGACACATGAACTAGGCAAATAAGACAAAAATAAATGAATTAATGTCTAAGTGGGTAAACTATGGGTTGATTATTCTAACATATTGGGTCCATTTCCCTATAGGGAAAATATCCCCCACAACCAGCTTCAGTACCACCCCCTATGATGGTATCATATCCACCCATCCCCACTATGTTAGATCCCCCTACTAGAGTATGGACCTTATAGTACTGCTTACCCGAATGCAAGCCAAGAACCAATGGTACCTCATCCACAAATGGTGCAACCTGCTCCTACATACACATTTTATGGATCACAACAAGTTTATATCCCACCTTTTGGCTATAACCCTTACTAGCCATTCTTGTGTCCTCCTGGTTTGACCCCCATGCCTCATATGGGGGTTAATTTTTTCCAACCTTATTTCCAACAATAAACTCAACAATTTGAGTAGCTGAAAACCACCAATCCCCATAACCCTAAAAATAAGGCGAGGAAGAAAGGTAAGAATAGACAAAACCAACCATAGTGGAAAAGGGGTAACCCCATCCCTAGTAGAACTGAGACATAGGTAACTAGAACACAAGGACTAATAATCCCCCAAGAAAAGGAAAAAACACCAACCTAAGGACCAATTATTCTCTCTAAATATGTGGAGAGTATGGTGATTAAACTCACCAATGTCCGCTTATCCCTTACTGCCACTAGTTAGTTGAAACAAAAAAGACAACAACAAATCCTAGGAGTTGTAACCCAACAAAAAGAAGGGACACATCCCCAAAATTATGGTTCCTACCAAAACATCTACATTAACATGAGCCAATATCCATATTTTAGATAAAGGTTATGATGGATCAGATTCCCCTCAAAAATAAGAAACCCTTACTCCTTTAGGGGGGAGATTTGTAGATTCTGCCCTGAATCATAGAACAAATCTTGAGGATTCCAAAGGTTTCAATCAGGTGTACCCCTCATAACCCCCACATGAAAGACACCCACAATTGCAATGTCGTGTATGACTTGGCTTAGTCTCCAACTTCCATGTCCTTATTAGAAGTCCTTCAATCATACCCAATCCAATGGAAGGCATGACTAAATGCACTCCAAAAAGTTGACCCTTTCAACTCGTGCCTCATGAATTTCAACCTCGATAAAAGCGAACTGTGACTACCCTCCTAAATCACATTCCAAGTCCCAGTCACTATTAAAAATATTATAATTCATTGGTACATCATCAATGAAGGTGCATCCACTTTCTTCATTTATTATAATGTTTGGAGACCATAGGGATCACCCAAACTAGTCCCCTCATCTATCTCCCTTCACACATATGATGGGAAGCCATCCCAACCATGAGGATTGTACCGAAATGTTCCCATCAATCTAGGGGGGAAATGGTAATGATCAACATTGAGGTATTCGATGCACAACTTGATTACAATATCCTTTTGGGTCCTAACTACATGTACTCCATGAAGACGATTTCCTCTTTGGTCTTTTGCATCATTATGTTTTCTTTCAATGGTAATATTTTCACCCTTGACCAACTCAACTACTATGATCCTCTTTCCAACATCAATCCTAAAAAAATATTACCCATGGTAGGAGGAGTGACTTAACCACCTTACGTTGATCTATGCCCAAGTGTATACAAATATTCTGACATCTTGGGGACATATTCAAGTCCTCCTCCTAAAATCCCCACCTCTATGGATGGACTCACGTGAACCATTTTCACCTCTAAAAATGAGTCTCCCACCCTATTGGAAATAACATTAACACCTACAAGGAGTCAAGGATACCAACCATGTACCCCCCCTCCAAGGAGTCAGGGACATCTTTCAAATCACATTCTTGTACCTTCCCCATAGGAGTATAAGGGACACCAACCATGGCTCAGTTAAATCTCCTTGGGCTCACCTTAGAGGAATCCATGTGTGGTACCTTAGGCCACCTTACCATGGTATAGGCTAAAAACCCATCACACATTAAGATTTCATGCTAGTTTGACCCATTTCACCATCAAGACTGCATGTCAATCCAATGACGTTAGTAACCAAACCACCATTGACTATCACTAAAAGCACCAATAGGGAAATAAGTCAACCCAAGTTGAAATTCCCTGCCACAAAAAACCAAGTACTTAAATCTTCATCGAGAGTCACTAATCCTGAATCAAGGGGTATACTTCAACAAGTGTTTAAAGATCCCATCATGACTGATACACCCACAACGAGGGTCAACCCAACATGTGCTCTATGTGGTCAACAAGGCCAATCGAAAAACCTATGACCAACTTTTCAGAGCTCATGAATTTACCAAACACCCTTGTTAGAATCACACATGAATCCCAAGCTATGGTAGGGAGAACATCAACCTCCTTTGTTCCAAACAAGATCCATAACTCCAAATCGTTACTCACTAACAAACCATGTTCAATTTTTTTTCAATTTGAGCACTATACGCACCATTGCCCCGATCTCCCTTGATTTTGGGATGCTTTGGTGACCATTCACCTCAATATACCTTTGGTTGAGATTCATCCATGTCAAGCAAAAGAAACCAATTCTATCAATGTTGTTACTACATTAGTAGTAGCAATGATTGTGTCTACCCGGGAAATGGTCATCTCACTCACACCCATCACTGAGACACCCACACCACAATAGATATATATCAAACCAGAGGCACAAAATTATGTGTACATCCTATGGGAACCATTTTCATATGATCCCCAACCAACATAGTACAAACATACCAAACCACAATTTTCTAGTAATTTCGGCACATGAGCCTATATGTTCTAGGATATCACACCCATGCCAATCATGTGGTGACACTTGCCACTGTTCATTTGGATGTCCCATATTATGTTAAGATTCCATATGCTAAGCTAGATTATCAGCATTCAATTTCAATTTCAAAACAAAAGAATATAGACAGGATCACTAAAAGAAACACTATCACAAGATGAAAAAAGATTTACCCTGGGAAAACCCTAATGGGAAAAACCCATCAAAAGATTCCTCAATATAGATGATCAAAAGATAAAAGATAAAACCCTAGAATGATCTTTCTCCTCCTTGCAGCTACAATTATCTCTCTCTCTTATGCACTACACAAGTGAGTGTGAGTGTGTAGAAATTAGGAGAGACTCACTTCTATTTATATTCTTATGTTCACTTGACAATTCACCCCACCAAGTCGGCCCCACTAAAATTGACTGGGACAAATTCTCTAGGAGAACACAGACAACTTAATATTATATTAATTAGGGTGCTAATGACCTAAATTACAATGGAAATAATTTCTTCATGACTCGTAGTAATTCTATTGATATGAACACCGGGGATAATAAGTAAATACACTTCAAAGTTACAATAATTCAACACTCCCCCTTAACGAGAAGGGTATTCTAGAACAACATCAACAAACAAACAAGACAAGGAGAGATATCATATTCAACATCATTAGGGTGATACATCTGTAAATCGTAGGAATTTTTTTCAACATTTTTGACATATAGTCTTCATCTTCAACTTCACCAGCAGCAACATCATCATCAAAATTTTAGTCTCCATCAATCAATAGCATAATCATCAATAATACTTTGACCTTTCGATCATCATCATCATCATCATACTCTAGTCTTTCGATCAGTAACATCATCATCATCAGCAACAACTTGTAATCCACAATATGAAGACGAATGTCTTCGGATCACTTTTGGACTTAATTCTAGGGATGATGCAATCCTACCACATTCTTGACAACTAAAGTTATTGGATACAATTACGGGATAATCACTCCCTATCACTTTAGGACTAAGTCCAAGGATGATGCAATCCTACCACATTCACGAGGACTGAAGCCACCAGATATAGTTTAGAAAAAATTTCTAGGGATGATACAACCCACCACATTCACGATGATCAAAGCCAATGGATATAGTTTAGGACAAATTTCCAGGGATGATACAACCCTACCACATTCTTGAGGACCAAATTCACCGGATCCATTCTGAACAAAATTTCAACGATGATACAGTCCCACCAGATTCACTAGGACCGAAGCCACCGGATACAGTTTAGGACAAATGTCCAGGGATGATACAACCCTACGACATTCATGAGGACCGAAGCCACCAGATATAGTTTAGGACAAATGTCTAGGGATGATACTACCCCACCATATTCTCAAGGACCGAAGTCATTGGATCTGTTCTAAACAAAATTTCAGGGATGATACAATCCCACCACATTCTCAAGGACTGAAGTCACCGGATCCGTTTTGAACAAAAATTCAGGGATGATACAATCCCACCACATTCTCGAGGACTAAAGTCACTAGAACACTTTAGAATAATGTTCAGGGATGATACAATCCTTCTTATTTCTCATAGACATAAGTCTACTGATCACTTTAGGACAAATTTCCAAGGATGATACACTCCCACTACAACATCATTGCTCCCCCTTTCGGGGAAGGTCTTTCTGAACAACACCAAGCTTGTCTCAAAAGTATTCAAACTTTACTTGAGACAGAGGCTTCATCAACACATCAGCAACTTGTTCATCAATACTCACATACTGGAGCTTTATGGATCCCTTCTGCATCATATCTCGAATGTAGAAATACTGGATTTCTATGGGCTTCAACCTATCATGGAACACTGGTTTCTATGTCATCTTTATACAACTCTGGTTATCACATAGAATCATAGTGGTATCCAACTCTAGGTTGAATAAACTTGACATCAGCTTTTGAAGCCATATGGCTTCACAAGTAGCAGAGCAAGCTACTATTTATTCTGCTTCAGCCATGCTAAGAGAAATCCTAGACTATTTCCTGCTAAACCATGAAATCATAGCAAACCCCATACTATAACATCCACCCGATGTACTTCTTTTGTCTAAGACACTTCTGTAATCATGGTTTCCACCATAGTATAGACCAAAGTCTATAGTCCCTTTCATATATCTCATCACATGTTTTACAGCTATCAGGTGAACACGTCTAGGTTGAACTAGATACTGACTAAAGATGTTCACAGCAAAACAAATTTATGGTTGGGTATTTGTTAGATACATCAATGAACCAATAATCTGTCTATATTGAGTGAAATCCACTAACTATGATGATTCATCATCCAACAACTTCAGGTTGGTATCCATGGGTGTGACCGTGGCTTTCCATTCCAGTATATCAAATATTTTTAATATTTCCACTGCATACTTTCCCTGGTTGATAAATATTCCTTCCGAGTTATTCCATATCTGTAGGCCTAGGAAATAATGCATTAACCCAAGGTCTTTCATCTCAAATTATTTAGCGAGCTTCTTCTTGCATTCCATAATATGTTTCTTATTCCCTGTAAGAAATAGATCATCCACATATTGTAATATTATGAGAGGTTCATCTTCTATAACCTTGAAGTAAAGGTTAGGATCGAATTTACTCTTGGTAAAGTCCAATCTTGTCAAGAAACTATCTATCCTTCCATACCAAGCTCTAGGAGCTTGCTTCAGACAATACAGGGCCTTCTTCAATTTGCATACATGAGTCCATCTGTCTTCAACTTCTAATCCTTGTGGTTGTTCTATGTATACTTCTTCTTCAATCATACCATTCAAGAAGGCTATCTTCACATCCATATGGTGTAATTCCCACTTCATTATGGATGCAATTTCCATGATAGCTCTAATCGAAGTATACTGTGCTACTTAATTCCCGCTTCATAATTAATTCCCTCTTTCTGAGAGAAACCTCCAGCCAAAAATCTTTCCTTGTACTTCTCTATACTTCCATCAGATGCATGCTTTATTTTGTAGATCCATTTGGAGGATAATACACTATTGATTTATGCTTTGGGAACTTTATCCCAAACATTATTCTTCATTATTGAATGGTACTCTTCCATCATTTCTTCTACCCATTCTTTCTTATGTACAACTTCTTCATAGTTTGTAGGTTCTTGATCCACAAGTTCACACATCAAAGCTACATAGTTGGAAAATGTCTTGGGCTTCTTGCTTATCCTTATGGATCCTTCAGGAGCTCCATATCTTTCTACTTCTTGTATGATTTCTCTTTCCCAAGTAGGCTTTCTTTTCCATGATATTTCCATAGTAGGGGGTTTTTTGTGGTTCTGTCATATCATGATCTTCTGGTGCTTCATCGTCAGGGAGGAATGTAGCCTCTACATTTCTGGGAGGTGCATCTTCCTCATAAACTTCTTCATGTTGACATTTTATGGATATCTTGAGAGCTACTTCTTCATTTAATGTTACATCTCTATTTATTTCCATGAGATGGAATCCAGGAATGTAAATTTTGAATGCCTTGGATACTTCATAGTATCCAACAAATATCCCCTTCTTTCCAGAGGGGTCCAATTTGGTTCTTTTCTCCTTCGGTATATGAACATATACTGGACATCCAAATATCTTGAGGTGACTTACCTCAGGTTTATTTAACATAAACATCTCTTTTGGAGTCTTGAATCCAAGAGCACAGTGAGATATTCTATTATGTACATAGACATCAGTTCTTGTTGCTTCTTCCCATAAATGCATTGGAAGATCTTGATCATATATCATTGTCTTTACTACCTCCATGATGGTTCTGTTATTTCTTTCTGCAACAACATTTTGTTGAGGATTGTAGGGAGTATTTAGTTCCCTCTTTATTCCAGGATCTTTGAAAAATGCTTCAAACTTGTTTGAAGTATATTATTTGCCATTGTCTGATCGGAGTGTCTTGATTCTTTTGTCTAAAATATTCTCTATCAAGGATTTGAATTCCTTGAATTTCTCAAACACCTCGCTCTTTTCTTTCAGGAAGTATATCCAAGTCTTTCTTGAATAGTCATCAATAAATGTAATATAATATTCAAAACCACTCAAATATGTGGAGGAAATTGGACCACACACATCTGAATGAATCAATTCCAACGTACCTTTAGTTTTTGTTTCACTCTTCGGAAATGGATTCTTGATATTCTTCCCTTTCGCACATCCTTTGAAAATGAGGTAGTTCTTTGTAATTTATGTGAGAAATAATTCTATGACACAATTCACTAGGGTTAGTGGACTCATGAACACAGGTTGTTTCTGAATCTCCCTTGATCTTATACACGCCTCCTTCTTCTTCACCGATGACAACGACATTTTCAATTGAATTTTCTTTGGGCCACATGAGTACTTGGCCATCTATGAATGCAAATCTAAATCCTTTATCAGCTAAAGCTGATATAGAAATTAAATTATTCTTTAGACCTGGTACATATGAGAATTCCTTCATCTTCATGGGATTTCCAGAATCAATCTTGTAGCTTGCTTCACCAATTCCTTTGATTGGATATTGATAGTCATCTCCTAGAGATACTTTCTGAGGAGAGTTCTTTTCTTCAAGTTTTGATAGAGTTTTATTTTGTCCCATAATGTTCTTTGAACCACCACTATCAATAATCCAAGTGTCTTCTCCAAGTGTTACAGACCCAGAGAGTGCAGAGAATAGTACATACTCTTCTGCATCTTCTTCTCTTGCTTGCTTTCTTGGAGGTCCTTCCTATTATTCTTCATCATCCTCATCTTCAAATAGATGTGCATGATGCATTTTGTTGTTTTTTGTTCCTCTTCTTGTATTTTGTCTCTTCAAAGGACAATTTCCAGCAATGTGTCCTATCTTGTCACAATGAAAACATTGAACGCTCGAGTAGTCCTTATTGGGGAGACTTTATATTTTTTTACGGAACCTTCTGGGAGGTTGAGACTCCTTGTGGTTTCCCTTATTGAAGTTGGGTCAACTTCTTATTCTCTTTGTATGGGTGGCTAGGGCTTGGTCATCATCCTTCAGTAGAGCTTCTCTATTTGCCACTCTAGTATCCTCTTGAATACAATCTTCCCATACAACATCAAACTTCATGATTTCCTTCTTGGCACACATCATATGGATGAATGACTCCCAGGGTCTAGTGAGACCATTGAGAGTAGTTATAACAAATTTATCTTCATCAAGTTTGTCTTCGATGGATTCTAGTTATTCCTTGAACTGGGAGACCCTTGTGAAGTAGCCCTGGATGGATTCTCCATGACTCTTCTTGGTGCTCTTCAATTGACCTATTAGATTCATCTTTCTGTTGATGTTTCTTCCTTCATACATTCTGGATAGGGCATCATACATTTATTTTGGAGTCTTCTTGGATGACATTTGAGAGATCAAGTGATCCTTGATAGAATCAACAATAATTCTTTATTCCCTAATCAGATCATTTATGTGCTTCTCCTTAGCTTCATCCTCTTCAGGTTCTACAACTTCATCCTTGATATATTTCTCAAGATCATTTTCCTTGAGAATCAGACCAATTCTATATTTCCATGCTCTGTAATTCTCTATGCCTTCTAGCTTGTCCTCAAGCTTGGTGCTTGCGGCCATTTTGTTTGGAGATCATTGAAAAATAAAATTTTGAGGAATGAGAAACTGAACTTACCAGAAGATGTGCTTTACTAAGGTGAGTTGATTGGTTTAATTGGTTTTTGGATATCTCAAGTCTTCACCTTTCAAATCTGACTTGTGAGATTCAGCACTGCAGCTTCTAGCAGTTTTCTGGTTCACTGGATTTCTACAGTTTTCTAGTGCAGTGTCAAACTAGGGTTTGAATTTTTGGGATATCTGCTACAAAAACTTTGATCCTGGGCTCATAATATGTTCTATAGGAGGGTTCAACTTTCCATGTAATCAGTTCTTCAAAACTAAAATTTTTCCTGAAACCCTAATTTCTTGTCGAGGAGAGAGAGAGGGATTTCTCACCTTGTGAAAGTTGTCCTATTCAGGTAAGCTCTGATACCATGTTAATATTCCATATGCTAAGCTATATTATTAGAATTCAATTTCAATTTCATAACAAAATCATATAGACAGGATCACTGAAAGAAACAGTATCACAAGATCAACACAGATTTACCCTGGGAAAACCCTAATGGGAAAAACCCAACAAAATATTCCTCAATATACATGATCAAAAGATAAATGATAAAAACCCAGATTTATCTTTATCCTCCTTGCAGCTACACCTATCTCTCTCTCTTATGTGCTACACAAGTGAGTGTGAGTGTGTAGAAATGAGGAGAGCCTCACTTCTATTTATATTTTTCCGTTCACTTGACAATTCACTTCACCAAGTCATCCCCGTGAAAATTGACTGGGACGACTTTTCTAGGAGGACACAAAAACTTAATATTATATTAATTAGGGTGCTAATGAATCGACTTACAATGGAGGGAATTTACTCATGACTCTTAGTAATTCTCTCAATACGAACATCGAGGTGTAATGAATTACAAATGATTCTCCCGATAGGAACATCGGGGATAATAAGTAAATACACTTCAAAGTTACAATAATTCAACATATTACACATTGAACTAGAATTCTACCTCGAGCATAGGAAAATATAGAATCAACTTCTCCACCTTATGGTGTCCACACAAGAATCACCTGTAGAGAAAATTGTTCCCCCCTGAGTAGATAACATTGAGAGTGTATCCTCCCTAGATGGCCTACTCACTAGTGACAATTCATCATCCTTGAATGAGGATCAATATCTTCCACATCCATTACATAATTACTCACCAAGGTACCCAACAAACCTACATTGGGTACATGTCCCTATATCCAAGTCCTCTTCCTCCTAGGTATGACTCATAATAAAAACCCTATTAGTGCATTAATGAAATCGCATTATTCCTTTTCACTTTAAAAAGAAAAAATTTCACTTCTTATGTTATCAATCCCATTGGTCTAAAACTCAAACTATCCTTTATTTAGCATGCAAATGAAAAATGACCATGACAACTACATCGGCTTTGCAGATGGTGAAATTCCTTGGGCAAAGGATATAGCATTAGCTTCTTAGGCCATTTATCCCCCCCACCAAACTTTATACCATACAGGTGGAGTTTGCATGGAGGCAGTCACTAATACGAAGTAGAATAAGATGTCGTTATTGGTCTCTTAATCGATGCAATTCATTCAGGCATCATTTATTTACATGTGCACTTAAATTCCCAACTAGTTGTATCGCAACTGAAAAATGTGTTTTGTATTCTTAATCCACTCCTCTTCTGCAAGTTCTTGTGAGTGTGCCTTCTCATATGACAATTTGAATCCATTACTTTCACACATGTACAAAGGCACACCAATGCATTCATCGACTCTATCACCAACGAGGTGCATTGAACTAGACCTTAATAAATCAAGTGTCTATCTAAAAAAAAATCATATACATATATGTGTGGATTATCATACCACTCATGTGTAAACACTTACAACTATACATGGTAAACATCAGCACATACATAAATGTATCATCACATCCACATCCAACACATAGATACACCACACATGGGAAAAATAGAACATGCTACCAAGATGGAATGTATATAACTCATTAAAAAATGTGTCATGTACAAAATATAGTCCTTATGGGACCATATAGAAAAATAATCATGAGCCTTATGGGGGATACATCATAGAATCAACTCCCATATGCTCCATCAATCGCATATACAAAACTTCCCCCTCATCCTTATACAAAAAATTCATAGCAATCAAGTTGCTTCACTGGTAGTTGGATCACAGGGCTATAAAATAGAAAATGGTTACACAACCTTGCACCTTAATCCTCTCACATTCCTTGGATCTAGTCCCCATGATATTCCTAGTTTTTTTCATGGCCTCTACCTAGTAGGAGGACCATGTCCTCCTTGTACTTTCCATGTCACATGGCATGCCATTTCCAACCATTGCATCAACATGTGCTAACCTGCACCAGACACTACCAAAAGTTGTAGTGTCAATACCATCTCATCAACATCTACATTGGACATCCCCCATTCGTCAATACCCATAGTAAAAATACCAAGACGTCTCTATATCAGCTAAAGAAGCCATGGCCTCATCCCCATTACGGTACTGCCCCGACAGGAACATCCTCACTAGTAGTTGTGCCATCATCTCTAGCCTCACCACCTGCCACCTCCAAAAGCCTTGTCGGCCCTATGCACTCCTCTTGCCATTGATGGTGGCTAACTCCTCTCGGTGGTCATACCAGCCCCACATCTGCATCCCAAATAAGATATCACTCTTAGTACTAGATATATATCAAAAGTATATGCATAATCATAACATGTACAAAACCAAATATAATCACAAAACATAAGCATAATGAGGCATCCCAACCATGATCGAATGGAGGTAAATATAGATCCCTCGTGTTATAACTAGATCTTGTTCTTAGTTTATCTGTTCTTTTAAAATGATTTTACATTTTATGTTGATTTTAAGAACTTTTGACAATCAATAATTTTTGTTGGATTTAATGCTTTTAATGGTTGAATTATTTCATTAATTTAGTTTTAAGGTTTGTCTTTTGTGCTTATTAGTTAATATGTATATCTCTAAGCTTTCAAAAACTTATAATAAAAGTTTATTTCAAGTTTTCTTTATAATCTAACCTTCATTTTTTAGTCCTTTGTCAAATATTTTCATGAGGAGATTCCTGTAGTAGCTCTATTTTTCCTGTTTTTTTCATTATCATTCGGAGCAGATTATGAGGTGATGGAAACAAATTATGGAAAACCAAAAGAAAATTTTGTCCACAACAGACTCATTCATAAAAACCTCTCTCATTTTTGCCACATCTGTTATCGTTTGAGAGATTCGAATTCATCTTTGTGGCCTATTTTTAGGGTTTGAATTATTTAATAATTTCTTGTTTTAGTCACAAATTTTCAGCATGTATTTCGATCAATTAAAGGGGAATTTTTAAAAAACAAGATATTTTTTTGTTCGTAACAAGCTCAATTAAAAAACCCCTCTCAGTTTTTGCACAGGTGTTCCGGATCGAGAGATATGAAGGCGTATTTGAGACCCAAATTTTCAGAAATTCGCCAAATTTCCCCAAATCCGATTTGCTATTTTTGGGTTAATTGTCTTTAAAGATTTTGAGTTATCATGTAACTAATTGATGTAATTGTTTCAAATTTCGACCTAGAAGGTAGTTATGGGACTATTTTACCTTTATAATGATAAAAGGAAGACAAACATACAATTTTGGGGTTGGATTTTTCACTCAAGGAGAGGCTTTTGGAGCTTTGATTTCTCAAGCTAGCATTTATAACTCTTATGTAAGTGGATGACTATTTTGATTATATATAAACTGATAAGCCCTTTTACCTGTCATGCTTTTTCAATTCTGATCTGGTTGATTGCTCACTTTATAGTTTCATTTCTTGTTTAAATGTTTATTCATGTAAATGCTTGTAGCATGTGGGTGGAATTAGTATTTCATGTGTAATGTTTATGGCTTATTGGGATGTGTTTGATCCCCAGTTTATCCAACTTGCATGATTCAATTCTATATTAGCTTGTGGATGTTTATTTCCTCCTTGCTGATGAAGATTTTAAAACCAAAACCCTAAAAACCGATTTTATTCTATTTCATTTTGATATTGTCTTAGCTTGTTCTTGTGGTAGTCTAGGAACAATTTCTAGCACTAACATATTTGGCGCCATTGTCGGGGATGAAGATGAAGTATATATTCCCTAGGATATCATTATTCATCTGATTTTGAGAGGTGAACAAAGTCAGAAAATCTTTTAGAATACAATTTTTCACCGGTGAGTCCATGATTAAAGATTCCACTGCAAGGAGAATTTTGTTGACAGAAAAATGAAGAAGACAAATGGAAAGATAGGGTATCAGCTTGTTACTTTCCTCCATGAGGTTTTGTGCTTATTTATCCGTTCTTTCCTATCTTTCCCATTGTATCCCAAAAGAATTATTTTTTTGTTTTGTCCATTCCGATGATCATAAACCTTCAAGTACATATCCCTCTTTGGAAGAAGAAAGTCTGCATTGTTCCTATTTTATTGATGTTGATCCTATTCCTTCATCTGTAATACATGTGCAACATGATATACATATACCCATATCTCTTGAACCTGATTATTTAGGTCATCTTGTAGAGAATAAATCTGATCTATTACCTTCTACCATCACTGCTGAAACTTGCGAACAACTTCTTGAACCTCATTTTCAAATCACAGGTTTTCAGTCTAGAGGCTCAGACATAAGATTTTTAAACCTCTTAGGCTGCCATCTCTCTTAAATCTTTGCCCTTCTTTCTTTGTTGAATATCTTCCCCATTTTACTGGAAACTACCATATTACAGCAGAGAAGCATTTAGGATCTTTTCATAATTTCATTGATAATTTTGAAATCATGCATGAGGATGTTGTCATGAGGTTATTTTTAAAATCCTTTGCTGGAGATGCTGGGTTTTGGTTCCAAAATCCAAAAGCTGATTCAACTAGATTGTGGGAAGAGTTACTTGATGTCTTTTTGAATTATTGGGGTAGGAATAAATCTTATGATCAATTTCTTTCCGAATTTTATAGTTTGAAAAGGGAGAATGATGACTAAATTTAATTGGAGGTTTCAAATTTTTTATATCAGTATGCCTATGGATATCAGACCTTCGGAAAAACTCGCTATGGTATATTATGTTATGGCTCAACATTCAGATCTTGTCTTTTTCCTGTTAGAAAGGAAATCATCATCTTTAATACAATTGTTTGAGGATGCAAAAGGAGTGGAGGAGAACATTTGAGCTTGAAAAATGCTTCAAGATCAGGCTCATGTTGAATATATACAAGCTTATGAATAGGAAGAAGAACGTAGGTATCATTCACATTTAAGACAGTTTTCTTCATCATTTTCATATTTTCATATGAATAAGGATATAAATGACACTTGTGTTGATTATTCATATCAGTTTGCTGACTTTTTCGATGATAATATACTTTTAGTGGATTATAATAGAAATTTCCTAGTTCCTGCTATGAGATTATTATGTTATGAAGAAGAAATTGCTACTCTCCAACCTCTTACTATTGATATAAGAAATAAGCTTCCATTCTTGACTTATGGTCACTTTCAGACTTTTATTTGTTCAAGTTTTGATCAAGGGTTTTATTTAAAGGTTGAGAAGCAGGTTGAAGAGCCCTTGGTTTCCATTCTTGAGCCAAAGTTTAAAAATAAAAGCAATGGAGAGGAAGAGAATGATTCAGTTTATGACAAATATAATGAAGACATTGAAGTTTTAAATCGGAAATTTCATGATCCCGTGGTTTCTTGGATGGAGTTGTATTTTTCAAAGGTTTCTAATGCTCCAGCTTTTGGCATACTTCCTATTTCCAATCATAAGTATCAGCTACCTACAGACTCTATTGCATTTATCACATATTTTGTGGGTTTTCTCAAACAGTAGCATGCATGAAATTATGATTCTCAGACAAATGGTTTCTTGGCTTCAGTGGAAGTATGATTACACTTGATTGGGTTGTTTCCTCCGATTAAAAGTAGGAGTAAATAACATAATAAGCTCACTATACACGCATGTAGATTATTTTTAGTATGCTGGTTTGTAGCAGTATTTTGTCATTTCAGAGATATGTGTTCAGAGTTTGAGAACGTTGCAAAGATTTGGTAAATGACTCCATCACCCAATGAATAAGGCATAAGGTCTACAGGTTCTTGGAGCCTCACAAGGATAACTTCATCCCGTAGCAAGAGCCAGATGTTATAACTATATATTGTTCTTAGTTTATCTATTCTTTTTGTCCTAATTTGCAACCGTTGGTTTAAAATAATTTTACATTTTATGTTGATTTTAAGAACTTTTGACAATCAATCATTTTTGTTGGATTTAATGCTTTTAATGGTTGAATTATTTCATTAACTTAGTTTTAAGGTTTGTATTTTGGGATTATTAGTTAAGATGTATATCTTTAATCTTTCAAAAACTTATAATAAAAGTTTATTCTAAGTTTTCTTTATAATCTAAGCCTCATTTTTGAGTCCTTTGTCAAATATTTTCATGAGGAGATTCCTGTAGCAGCTTTGTTTTTTTGTGTTTTTTGTCATTATGATTGGTAGTATATTACAAGGTGATAGAAACAAATTATAGAAAAATAAAAGAGGTTTTTTTCCACAATAGATGCATTCACAAAAACCTCTCTCATTTTTGCAACAACTATTATCATTTGAGATATTCGAATTTATCTTTGTGGCCTATTTTCAGGGTTTGAATTATTTAATAATTTCCTGTTTTAGTCACAAATTTGTAGCACATATTATGATCAATTGAATGGTAATTTTTAAAAACCAAGAGAGGGTTTTGTTCATACCATACTCATTAAAAAACACCTCTCTCATGTTTTGTACAGGTGTCCCGGATCGAGAGATATGAAGGCGTATTTGAGATCCAAATTTTCAGAAATTCAACAAATTTCCCCAAATCTGATTTGCTATTTTTGGTTTAATTGTCTTTAAATATTTTGAGTTATCATGTAACTAATTGATGTAAATGTTTCAAATTTCAACCTAGAAGTTAGTTATGGAACTACTTTACCTTTATAATGATAAAAGGAAGACAATTTGGGGTTGGATTTTTCACTCAAGGAGAGGCTTTTGGAGCTTTGATTTCTCAAGCTAGGATTTATAACTATTATGTAAGTGGATGACTGTTATTGATTATATATAAACTGATAATCCCTTTTACCTATCATGCTTTTTAATTTTTGATCTGGTTGATTGCTCAGTCTATAATTTCATTTCCTATTTAAAGGTTTATTCATGTATATGCTTGTAGCCTGTGGGTGGAATTAGTATTTCATGTATAATGTTTATGACTTATTGGGATGTGTTTGATCCCCAGTTTATCCAACTTGCATGATTCAGTTCTGTATTAACTTGTGGATGTTTATTTTCTCCTTGTTGATGAAGTTTTTAAAACCAAAACCCTAAAAACCAATGTTATTCTATTTCATTTTGAGATTGTGTTAGCGTATTCTTTTGGTAGTCTAGGAACAATTTCTAGCACTAACACCCCGTATAATCCATGTAACTCCATGGATTTTGCTTCATCTTCCCAATGCTACTAGTAGAAAAATGGGTGATAAATGACTAGGATACCAAAAAAGTTGGTCACCAAGTGAAATAAATGACTAAACCACCAAAACGTTGATCACCACAGTGTTTCTAAGTGAAATATGACCAAATTTGAGCAATTTTAAGTGATCAAAACTAAAAATTACTAAAATAAATGACTAATTTATTCATGGGATAGAAAATATAACTAATTTAGTCATGGGATAAAAATATGACTACACAGTATGAGTTAATAATTATATAATATGTCCATTGTTAAAATTTACCAAATTGTAATAATTTTATTACAAAATTATTACAATTTCATAAATTTTAACACTGCAGATGGATTCATATACCCCCTTAGAATGGATCCATTTCACTTCGACGATATTTATTTCCATATCTGCAAAGATTTATTGTTTTATATGAGTGAGCAAAAATTATAGTTATTTAAAAAATATTCTTTAAAACCTTGCTTCGAATGGTCCACCTTCAAAAAGGGAGAACTCATATCTCATTTATAAGTTGAAGATATTTGCTTTAGCCCTGGGTCATCCATTTTTTTCTTAAAAGGAGTCATCTAGAAGATATGGGTTTGTGAAGAAGTAACTGTATGTTGCTTGAAACTATTTCTAGAAGGTCATTGCAATTTAACAAAACCTAAAAAAATTCCCAATGGTTTCTTATTTCCATTAGTGAACATAGAACCAATCATGATGTATTTATTTAATTTCCATGCCCTAATGGAGCAATAACAAGCCCAAAAGCACTACATGAGAATGAATTATTTATTACCTATAAGTAATTGAGTTTCAGTGTTATTCATTTAGTGATCTTAAAGATTTTAATGATCATGATTATGATTTTTTATATTGAATTAAACTAAATACTATGGAAATTGAACCCAAGAGATAGATCAATTACACTCACAAAATTACTAATCAAACATGCAAAATTCACACAAAAGGAGAATGAAATTGGAGCATAACTTAATCCTGTATTGAATAAGTGTACATTATCCAACCATATGAAGTAATAGGCTGCTAAAATATATAATTACATGAGATATTTGAAAGAACTAGGTTTCTATTCAAATTGGTCAAAAAGCAGGCTTACTAAAACAAGTCAAATCCCCCATAGGTGCAAAAGGGACTTTCCAAATCCATGAAGATCCTCACAAATTAGCTAAATAAAGTGGGAAATATAATAAGTGGTGGAAATACAACTCATTCATGCTTTTTTATGGAGAAAATAAAGGAGGAGGATGTGGTCAAAAAACAAGGCAAGTTGCCCTAGACTAGCTTTTCCTTTATTCCTTTAAAACTGTTGTAAAGCAAGGTAGCTTTCAAAAAAAGAAGATATGCGATTTAAGGAACTAGGAATAAAGTAGACAAGATAAATATGTTTCCAAGATGATTCCAAAGTGCTCCATGACCCAGTTTAGCATGTATTAACTTCGAGGAACATGTGGAAGTCAACTAGCATAGAGAGGGAATCTAGGAATCTAGGAATAAGACAAAAATGATTTAATTAATGTCAAATATGGGTAACTATGGGTTGATTATTCTAACGCCCCCCCTTAATCCTAACTGTATGAGTAAATATTAGAAAATAATAGGGCCTAACAACAAGGCTTAGTCACCCTTTTACATACTGCATGTCCATACAACCAAGGAAAGAGGAAAAAATCCAGTGGAAAAATCCTCCCTTAAACATGGATAAGAAACACAATTTTGAAAATCTTGTTATAAATCATTCTTCACCACATGATCAGCAATCCCCAGTAGTGATTTGATATTACTAAAGTTCTTCTCGTAGAATAATTTGGTGAATATATATGCTACTTGTTCTAAAGAAGCACAGTAGAATAGAGAAATTGTACCATCATGCACAAGCTCCCTGATATAGTGCATATGGATCTCAATGTGCTTGGTTCTTTGTATTTGAACTAGATCAGTGGAGATTCAAATGTTGCTTTGATTGTCACAATATATTACTATTGAAAAATCTAATTCAAAACCACATTCTCCAAGTATCCCCTGCAACCATAAACATTGAGTAGCTGCATTTACAACTCATCTATACTCTGCCTCTGTAGATGAGAGTGCTATGGTACTATGCTTATTAATTGACCAACTAATTGGTCCTTATACAAGAATGAACACATATCCTAAGGTAGACTTTCGATATGTGTTTTCACCTGCCCAATCACTATCAGTAAATCCAACTAGCTCTAAGTCAGATTTTTCTTTGTAGAAAATCCCATGAGTCCTTGTTCCCTGAACAAAGTTTAGGATCCTCTTGGATTCTCTCCAGTGGATCTAATTAAGATGATCCTTGTATCTTTAAGCCACACTAACTGCATAATATAATTCAGGTTGAGTATGTGTAAGATAAAGAAAACACCCAATCAACTTCCTATACAAGTTATTATTTACCATAGGAGAAGAACTTGCTTCTTCAAGCTTAACTCCTGAAAGGAATGGAGTCTTTCTTGGCTTGCAATATTTCATGTAGAACTGGGTGAGAGAATCTGAAGCATACTTTGACTGATGGACCTTGATTCCATGTTGGGATTGAGAAATTTTGAGACCCAAGAATTGGCTCAACAATCCCAAATTTGTCATAGAAAAGGCATGGTTCATTGCATCCTTCAAGGAGGAAATCTCTTTCTTTGAAATTATTGTATTCAGTAGGTCATCCACATAGAGAAAAATAATCATGAAATAACCATGGATCAGATTAAAATATACATTAGGATCATACATGCATCAAACAAAACTCAGTGAGAATAGAAATCCATCAATCTTGGCATACCAAGCCCCGGGGGCTTGCTTGAGCCCATACAATGATTTATTTAACCTGCACACTAAATATGGATTAGATACAAAACCTTCTGGTTGATGGATATAAATCTCTTCATTCAGATCTCCATTCAGAAAGGCACACTTTACATCCATGTGATGTACTACCTATTGCTTCAAAGCTGCAATGGCTAGAGCAAGCCTTATGGAGTCCATATTTGCCACTGGTGAAAAGGTCTCATTATAATAAATACCATGTACCTGAGAGTAGCCCCTGGCTACAAATATTTCCTTGTATTTCAAAGGTTAACCATCAGCAGAAAACTTAGTTTTAAATTCCCACTTACACTTCACTAGCTTTCTCCCTGGGGGGAGATCAACCTGTTCCCATGTGTTGTTCTTCTGGAGCGAGCTGAATTCTTATTGAATGGATGTTTGCCATATTGGATCATGCAATACATATTGATATGTCTATGGATCAAAATATATCATCAAATAACACTTCTTAGTAAAGAGTGGATCTTTCACACAAAGGGCACTCTCAAATTGAGATCTAGTCCTCCTACTGTCATTAGGATTTCCAGCTAGTTCCACAGCTGCATGAATGGTACTTGCTTCTCACTTTGATATTGTAGGGATATTAGGATGTGCAATTAATTCATCATTATCAGACATATCAGAATCATCAAACTCATTAGTCTCTTCGGTTACAATCAATGGCTGTGGTGGTGAAGAGGACTCTCCAACTTCAACTACTGCTAAAGGCTCTTCTTCGAACTAAACACTTCTTTCAGTGAAATATTTGTTATTGCTCAATTTTATTAGCTTGTAACCTTTTGAATCTTCAGAATACCCAACAAATAGGCACTCTTGGCTTTGGGGTTGCAAAGCCTTCCTCTTTTCAGTTGGAATTCTATCCCAAGCCTTTGAGCCAAAATTCCTAAAATGGGTCACATCTAGCTTGTGCCCGCTCCAATATTTGAAAGGAGAAATACCATCAAGATGCTTATGTCGAACCCTATTTTGGATATAGGATGCACAATTTATAGCCTCGACCGAAAACTTTGGTGGCAATTTTTTAGCCTCCATCATGCAAGTTACCATCTCCTTCAGTGATCTGTTCTTTCTCTCAGCAACACCATTTTGATGTGGTGTGTAACAAATAGAATCCTACATCTGGATACCTGCATCTTTGCAATATTGGCTGAACTCAGACTTGACATAATCACCACCATTGTCAGATATGAGGATCTTGATTTTCCTCCCAGACTGGTTTTCAACCAAGGCTCTAAAGACTTTGAATAGGTCAAAAAATTCAGACTTATGCTTTAGGAAGTAAACCCAACAATACCTGGAAAAGTCATATATGAAGGTGAGTGCATATTTGGCTTGAATCATGGACATATGAGGGTATGGACAAAAAATGTCATTGTGGATCAACTCAAGAGGTGCATAGGTTCTCTCATGACTAGTTCTCTCATACTTGTGCTCTAGGTGTTTTCCTAGGATACAACCTTGACAGACTCCCTTAGAAAACTTGATCTTTGGTAACCCTATGACCATGTCTTTGTCACTCAAATCAGAAAGATACTTGTAGTTAAGATGGCCAAATATTTCATGCCAAATCTTACTTGCTTCATTAGCATGAGTAAGAAGAGTGGAGGGGTTGGTAGAAAATGGGAAAACTTGTATACCTTCGAAGTGTGATCAACAACACATTTTGTTATGAATTTACCATTTGAAATATTAGTGATTTCAACTTCATTGGGGGAGAAGATGAATTTCTTTGGAGACCCAGTGTGAGTCATATGATACACTAACAAGAGATTAGAGGCAAGACCTCGAACATACAATACATTATTGAAATTACCATGGTCAATATCAATCATTCCCTTTCTCATACTGTCAGTTAGAGAGTTATCTCCCAAAACTATTGGTGGACCTTTCGACATGTTAAGAGAGGAAAAGATCTCCCTTTTTGAAACCATATGTCTAGAATCACATATTCAATGATGAAGCTAGGTGATATTGAGGTGCCAACAACCAAGGCATGTACTCTCTCCTTGTCTTTTGAATTTGATCCTCCTTCCCTCTTCTTTGAGAAATCAAGAAGGGAGATGTTTTTTTTCTCCAGGAGTTGGGTCAACATGTCAATTTTATTTTTCATACAAGAGCTCTTAGGATGATATCCCTTACTACAGTATGTGCACTTGCTAATTTCTCCTTTGTTCGTCTTCTTCTGGGGTTTTTTCTTGGATCCTGAGGACTCCTCTTGAGACTTTGCCTTGTCTCTCTTTTGCTTAGATGTATTTTTAAAGTTTTTTCTTGCTTTTTGAATCCACCTTTGAATCTCCAGCAACCAAATCTTGGTCTTTGGAAGGTTTGATGGTGCCCATCATCACCAATTTATCTTTCTCCTGAGTGAGGGATTCCATGAACCCAAAAAGCTTAGGAATATTCCAAGTTTGAGCTATCAATTTAGTGGCATAGAAGGTTGAAAAAAACACTAAATAGTCAGGACCAAGCTTTTATAGAATGATAAAAACTAGTTTCTCCTCCTTATTTTCAATCCCACATTGTTTTAACTGCAAAACAGGGTGTTAAAATTGGTAAAATAGAGTTGAAATGATTCGAAGCTACTGGGACTCAAGTAGATCAATTCATTCTCAATTTGATGTCCTCTCATCTCATCTGTCTTTCCAAAGAGCTCTTCAAGCTTCTCCCACACCTCATTAGAAGATGTCAATGAATCAAGATGAAAGAAGAGGTCTCTTGAAATACTCAGACACAAAAGACCATAGGCCTCATCCTTCCTATTGTGCCATTTGATTTTCTCTGTAGCTGCATTGGGCTCTGCCTCAGTAGCCATGGTAACCCTATAAAGACCTTTCCCTTTCAACAATATCTCCATCTCAGCTTTACATTCGAAGATATTGAATGGGGTCAAAATGATCCTTTAAGAGTGTTCCATATCTCAGCTCTTGTGCCCTTCAGTCAGCAGAATGCACTCCCAGTTAGTGATGTCAAACCTGCAATAACAATTTGGAAGGAGATAAATTGATATACAAAGGATCTGATACCATGTGGAAATTGAACCCAAGAGATAGATCAATTACACTCACAAAATTGCTAATCAAACATGCAAAATTCACACAAAAGGAGACTGAAATTGGAGCATAAGTTAATCCTGTATTGAATAAGTGTACATTAGCCAACGATATGAAGTAATAGTATATAATTACATGAGATATTCGAAAGCACTAGGTTTCTATTCGAATTGGTCAAAAAGCAGGCTTACTAAAATAAGTCAAATCCCCCATAGGTGCAAAAAGGACTTTCCAAATCCATGAATATCCTCATGAATTAGCTAAAGAAAGTGGAAAAGATAATAATTGGTGGAAAGAGAACTCATTCATGCTTTTGTATGGAGAAAAGGAAGGAGGATGATGTGGTCAAAAAACAAGGTAAGTTACCCTAGAATAGCTTTTCCTTTATTCCTTAAAAACTGTTGTAAAGCAAGGAAGCTTTCAGAAAAAGAAGATATGCACTTTAAGGAACCAGGAATAAAGTGGACACGCTAAATATGTTTCCAGGATGATTCCAAAGCACTCCATGACCTAGTTTAGCAAGTATTGACTTCTAGGAACATGTAGAAGTCAACTAGCATAGAGAGGGAATCTAGGAATCTAGGAATAAGACAAAAATGATTTAATTAATGTCAAATATGGGTAACTATGGGTTGATTATTCTAACAAAGACATCTTCCTCATGTGATTTTAATGGATCTCTGCGTGGCAACAATATTAGCCATGTTAGAAAAATGGATCTCTAAATAGAGGCAATGTTGAGCTCTAATAGGCAAATGTATTTGGTGTCATGATCTTTGTGGCTTCACTAAAATAAAGGTTCATAAACATAAGTGTTATAACATAATGCCAAAGAAGAACCAATTAATTTTTTTCTCAAGGTCATTCCATATGCACCGTTATGTCTAGTTTGATGTTCTTATCACATCCATATCTTATTTCACCGTATTCATTGTCATATCACCCCTTTGATAAACTTACCAAGTTGCATCATGTGCATCACCTTAGTCCGATCGATGTCTTGCCTTAAATATTGATAATTTGTCGTCGTACATGTTGTCATGAAATGATTCTTATATCACCACATCGATCTCATCACGCTAGTCACATCTATATTTCATTTGACGAAAACCAACTCCATTTGACCCTCTCGGTAGTTGGTCAATTTTTTGCGAAAAGAATGTATTTTCAATTTTGTGTCATGTTAGATAATAAAGCTTCCATGTTCGCATCCTCCAATAAATTGTCATTTACATCTGTTGGGCATCATTCTCCTCACATTTTCCTTTGAAATGCAAAAATATTTTCCCAAATGCCACTTTGTAAGAAAACACCTATAACCTTCATTTTAAACAAATTTAAAAAATACATTCCCCTTTTTATAAATCCCTTACTTACCATATTACCTTCTTTTGCATAAAATAAAAATAAATATAAAAAACATTTTCTATCCAAATTTCCATCTTTTCAAAATAAATCGTCTTAATTATTCACTTTCTTCCAAAAAATAAATGTCCACCCCAAAATAAAATATTAAAAAACATTTTCCAAAAGAGTTCTCTCTCCCCTTTTTTTAAATGGAAGCCCTAAAGAACAAAATGAATTGAAAAATTGAAACACCCCACATAGGAGGATATAAAAAACATCGAAAATGAAGCATAATGCTAGCCAAAGGAAATAGGTTCATTGGCATGAGAAGTGTAGAGAGATATCACTTTTCATAAACAATCAAAATATTGAACCCTAAACGACCACACGGAACATGGGAAATGAAGGAATGAGTTGGAAACACACGGACTAAATTTAATGAGACTATCAGTCGTGCAACACGATTAAAGCTGGAGGAAGAACGATGGCCAAATAACTCCAAATTATTGGAGGAGAGATGGTTTGAATTTGTGGTTTGAATTTGTAAGTACTCCTTTCCAAATGTCTAAATCCCAGAAGAAGGGAATTCAAAGAGAATTATTGAATAAACCATGGAGTAATATAGGTTTAATTGTCTATCACATTAGGATTCTATTGCATATAAAAAATGAGAATCAAATTATTTTTCTTTTCTTTCTCCTGAAAGGCTTGGTTAAGATATAAAAATCCTTTCAAAAGCATACTCAAACCTCAACGGTTTATAACATTTTTGTTTAGGGTAGAGATGGAAAGAACGAGGAAAATTTGGACAATCCCAAGGAACATGTGTTCTGTTGTCCAAAAAACACCTTTACAGTGAAAGAATTAAAAAAAATAAAATTATTAAACTTCACCATCCATCGAATGGATATCGCGATCCCCTCTTCATGCCCATCTGATCCATCCAATGGAGATCTTGATCCCCTCCACATGCCCATTGAAATATGTAGACTACTTCTCTTGTATTTTTAGTATTTGGAACCTCTATGTATATCATAGTTGTTGGGAACCCCTCCCCTTCTTTGCTTTGAGATAAAGATATAATGGTGGGTCCCCTTGCACACAGACCCTTGAACCGCTGTGGTGCTAGTCCATCTTGCTTTGTGCCTCTTGCATTGGTGAATCTATATTTGCACCTTCTCCCTTGACATTCATGGTTCTCTTTCAAATATATACTTATGAAAATAAAACTTATAGGGACCTCAATGATATATACTCAGACATAATGAGGAATAATGGTAAATGAAGGCCTATCGACAACTCCATCCATTTTAGTGGTTGCAGATGCAATAGAGCATTCCTAATTCTTATAGGAAAACAATCTCATTTACCGATTCAATTGGATTTGGAAAAAACTATTGGATCTACATATTTGTATCACAATAATGTGGAAAACAAAAATGAAGTATCTTTTATCTAATTGTGTACGAAATGGTTTTTCAAAGTTGAATTTGATATGGTGGAAGATGGAGATTTAATTCTCAACTCTTTCCCATGGTTTAAGGTTGAAACAAGGTTATGCATGAAGCCATGGACTCCATCATTCTACTCATGTAAGGAATAACTCTCCTTTGATCTAGTTGGGCCAAGAATGCCCAAGATCTGTAGTTTTGGGGATATGACTCATTGAAGTATATCAGAAACGCCTTGGGAAAATTTCACTTCATGAGAATATATATGCAAAGGATGCACCAAAATACATATGCTTGTATTTGTGCGGATTATGGGCTTCAACAAAGGATATGCACCAAAAAACTAAACATAGAAAACTCTCGACTATGAGCAAGTGGCCTTTTGATGTAGGGATTGCTTCAATATTGGACATTGGTTTCCCACTTCCTAAGAAAAAATGAAAGGATTATCTATATTGTAATTTGTGTCTTCTAAGTGTTTGAAACTTTAGATTGGACAAAATCTTTTCATATCCCCAGTCAAATTCGTTTGAGCATAATTTCTATTTTTCAAACCAAAACATTATTAATCTATAGCTAGATTCTGAAATTTTTCTATCCATTTTCCCTTTTACTTTCCTCCCAGCAATCACACCTTTAGGAAAAAAAATCAAAATGGAGGGGAGGAAAAATAAGACCATCAAAATCATTAAAAAATGTGTTTATATATCTATGAACTCTAGAGTAGACATAGTTGCTTCAAGACAAATCGCGTCTTCTTGGAGATACCCCATCTTGTGATATGTCAGAGATTCAAAACTAAATTATTTTTGTGAATATAGAATAATTTGAGGAAAGAAAAGGGTGCATCCACGGAGGTGGGTTACATTTTTTGGCAACGCGAATTCGGAAAAAACAGAAAAATGTACCTCGATCAAGGTTTTAATAAACCCTTGGTCGAGGTCTTAACAGCTCGATCGAGGGTTTATATGTTATATTTTAAACATTAATCTAGCATATCATTAGGATCTTTAACTGAGAGAACAACAAGCAGAGCAATCAAACACAAGAGACAATGAACATAGTGTTTTTCCTTGGGGAAACCATAAATGGAGAAAAGCTCGCAACTACCTCAGAGATAGAATCAGAACCAAAGTGAAACCCAAAAATAGTAAGACAATATCCCGATAGTAGTAAGCTCTTTCCTCTTGCCCCAATGTCTTTCTCTTCCTAAGCTATGCGCTACAATTGAGTGTGGATGAGATGTGTGATAAATAGAGAGCTCACCTCTCTATTTATACTAATTCCCGACATGACTAAAACCCTAATAGGGCCGCCCTCACTAGGAGAGTCTAATAACCCTAGTGCCTCAGAACTGTAGGGACTTTAACCCTTAGACAATAGGAGGGTTACCCACAATGACTTGACATGACTTGTTTACATTATATATTCTCCCGGTAGGAACGTCGAGGCATGACATGACAATAGAACATCGCGGAATAAACATCGGGTTACAATAGATAAGAAATACAAGTGAATACATTTTGAAGTTACAATTACATCAACACTCCCTCTTAACTAGGAAGGTATTCTCTGGACACAATTTTTATCACTGGTCTTCTTCTCTGAATCTTCTCATCATCTGCATCTTCAAGTCATCTTCATCTTCCAATAGTCTTCATCTTCAAGTCTTCTTTGTCTTCAAGTCATCTTCATCTCTGGATCTGGATCATCACTCGATCTAGATCATCATCATTGGATCTAGATCATCACTCGATCTAGATCATATCTGAAGCATCATTTCTGGATCTGGATCATCCCTCGATCTAGATCAACTCTGCTGGATCATCAATACTAAATCTTCACGGGTGCTATCTCATGATTCTTCTCGTCACAGGAATTTCTATAGAGCCAGTACTTTTTCGTGCTGGATGTAGGCCTAGCCACCATGTATGCCTTCTCCCAACACTTACATCACATGTAGGAACTAATCCTATAATCATATCAGAAACGCAACGCCCAACACTCACATCTGACCATGTCGTAACATAGCCCACAACCTTGTCAAAAAGGCCCAGCACTTACATCTGATCAACCAATGATCGAATAAAGGCCCAGCACTTACACTTGGCCTTGCGAGGAACCAATCCTCCATGCCAAAGGCTCCTGCACTTACATCTGATCAACCAATGATCAAATAAAGGAACTGCAATTACATCTGATCAAGTAATGATGGAAGAAGGGCACAGCACTTATATCTGATCAACCAATGATCAAAGAAAGTATCAACGCTTATATCTGATCAACCAATGATCGAAGAAAGGCTCTGCACTTACATTCAACACATACAAGGAACCAATCCAAATGCATGTTCGAAAAGGCATGCACTCACATCTAATCCTGTAGGAACCAATCCTACCGTCATATCAGAATGGCCCCCAGTCCTAGACTGAGCTACCTTGTAACTGACCAGGTGCCTCCATTCTCTAGGAGAATGGCAGTTTCCCTTACATCTATCCTACTCGACAGAATGGCCAGCACTCATATCTGACATGGAAGGAACCAATCCTCTCATCATGACAGAATGTCTCAACCCTTATATCTGACCTACTCGTCAAAATGGCTATTGATCTCATCACTCATATCTGACATGAAAGGAACCAATCCTTTCACCATGACAGAATGGCTCAGCCCTTACATCTGACCATGGAAGGAACGAATCCTCTCACCATGTTAGAATGGCTATGGGTCTCATCACTTTCCCTTGGAGGAAACCTCGATCTCAAAAACACCAAGCTTCTCTCTGAAGTACTTGAACTTCACCCTAGCCAATGGCTTCATCAATACATTAGCTATCTGTTCCTCCATCACAACATGCTAGAGCTTCACTGCTCCCTTCTGCACCATATCCCTGATATAGCGATACTTGATCTCGATATGCTTCAACTTGTCATGGAACACTGGATTCTATGACAAATTCACACAACTCTGGTTGTCACAATGTATACAAGTAGCATCCATCTGGAGATCAAATAAATCAGACAGTAGCTTCCACAGCCATACTACCTCACAACTAGCTGAACAAGCTGCAACATACTCTGCTTTAGCTGTACTCAATGCCACACAGGATTGCTTCCTGCTAAGCCAAGAGATCACACCTGATCCCATACTAAAGAAACAACTTGAAGTGCTTTTCCTATCGGTAGCACTGCCTGCCCAATCTGAATCAACATAACCCTCTAGGTTAATCTTCTGACTCACCTCGTACTTGAGCCCATAATCAATTGTACCCCTCAAGTACCTCAGAATGTGCTTTGCAGCAATCAAGTGAACATGTCTCAGATCTGTCAAGAACTGGCTCAAGGTTTTCATAGCAAAGCGAATGTCTGGTCTTGTGTTCGTCAGGTACATGAAGGACCCAATCATCTGACAATACATCATAGCATCAACCGTCTTTGATAAATCATCACTCAATAGCTTCATGTTTGATGCCATAGGTGTGGCTATAGCCTTGTAGTACATCATCCCAAACCTGTTCAGGATCTCTACTGCATACTTCCCTTGTCTGAGGGAGATTCCATCTGCATTCTACCACACCTCCATACCTAGAAAGTAATGCATCATACCCAAGTCCTTCATTTAGAACTCGATAATAAGATTTTTCTTCGTATCAAAAATCAACCCATCCATACTTGTTACAAACAAATCATCTACATACAGTAGAAGCATCACTGGGTTGCCATCTTCAACCTTGTAGTAAAGGTTGGAATCTGCTTTACTCTTGGTAAAGCCCGAATTGGATAGAAATCTATCAGTTCTATCGTACCATGTCCTGGGTTCCTGTTTCAAACCGTACAGGGATTTCTTCAATCTACACACATGAGACTCCCTGTCATGTGTCTCAAAACTGAGTGGCTATTCTACATACACTTCCTCTTCCACTGCACCATTCAAGAAAGTAGTCTTGACATCCATTTGGTGTATCTTCCATTTCATTACTACATCCAAAGAAAGTACTATTCTGATGGAAGTGTATCTAGCCACAGGAGAAAAGGTTTCTTCATAATCTATTCCATCCTTCTGTGAGAAGCCACGAGCCACAAATATTGCCTTATATTTTTCAATGCTACCATCTGCAGCATGCTTAATCTTGTAGATCTATTTGGAAGTTACAACTAACTTCCCTTCTGGTCTTGGGACAACATCCCAGACATCATTCTTCATGATCGATTGATACTCTTCGATCATAACATCCTTCCATTCTTTCCGTTCTGCTGCTTCTTCATAGTTGGAAGGTTCTTTATTGATAACATCACATAGTAAGGCTACATATCCGGAACAAGATCTGGTTCTCTTTCTTTCTCTGTGATTCTCTTCTAGAGCCCCATATTTTTCTGCACCTTGGATAATTTCTCGTACCCAGGCAGGTTTCCTCTTGTGAGGATTCTTATCTTGAGGTGGATCTATAGGTTTTTGTGGTTCTTCAAATTCTCAATCTTCATCTTGAATTTCTTTATTCATGGTTGTATCATGAATTTTGGGTTCTTCTGCTCTTCAATATCTTTAGCAGGTCTCTTTCTGGATTTGTTGTAAGCTTTGTCTTCATCAAATTTTACATCCCTGCTGATGTCGATCTTCTTGTATCCTGGGAAGTATATTCTGTAAGCCTTCAAGCTTTTAGAGTATCCCACAAATATACCCTTCTTTCCTGAAGGATCTAGTTTTGTTCTCTTTTCTTTTTATATGTGTATGTACACTAGACAACCGAATATTCTGAGATGGCTAACTTCCAGTTTCTTACTAGAGAAGACTTCTTTAGGATTCTTGTTCTCGATTACTCTGTGTGGAGTACGGTTCTGTACATACACCACTGTTCTGGCTGCTTCTGCCCATATATGCATAGGAAGATATTGATCATGAAGCATTGCTCTTTCAGCTTCCATGATGGTTCTATTCTTCCTTTCTGCAACCCCATTCTATTGTGGATTGTAAGGAGTGGACAACTCCCTCTTAATCCCTGATTCTTTGCATAAGTATTTGAATTCATTTGATGTGAATTCTCCACCATTATCTGATCAAAAGGTCTTGATCTTGTTTTCCGTGTGATTCTCGATCAAGGCTTTGAATTACTTGAACTTGATGAAAACTTAATCTTTTCTTTTCATGAAATAAATCCATGTCTTCCTAGAAAAGTCATCAATGAAAGAAACATAGTATACATAACCGCTTAGTGAGCTTGATGACATTGGTCCACATCATCGGAGTGGATGATTTTCGAGATTCCTTTTGCCTTTCTCTCACTACTTGGAAATGTCTTCTTTATATTCTTTCCTTTTGCACATCCTTTGCAGACCCCTTCATGTTTTGCTTGAATTTCTGGAAGACCTTCAATAGCTTTGCTTGCAAGTGGTAGTGCTCTGTAATGCACATGTGCAAGCCTTCTATGCCAAAGTTCATTTGGATCTACTATGTCATGGACCATAGCTTGTTCTGGATGGCCCTTCAGCTTGAATAAGCCTCCTTCTTGTTCTCTAATCACTATTGCATCATCAATAGTCTTTCCTCTTGGCCACATGATGACTTCGCCATATACAAATGCAACCTTCATACCTTTTGCATCCAATGCTGATATGGATAGAATATTCTTCTTCAATCCTGGTACAAATAAGACATCTTTTGTTTTTATAAATTTTCCAGAGTCTAGCTTGTAGGAGGATTCACCACTACATTTTATGGGATATTGGTAGTCATCCCAAGCTTCACCTTATGGGGTGAGTTATGTTCGGATATTTTCTCAAAGGATTCCTTGAAACCTGTCATGTGTTTGGAAGCCCCACTGTCAATAAGCCAATCTTTGCTTCCATGTCTGACAGTTCCCATGAGATCGGAGATCAGAACATATTCATCTTAACTTGAAGAGTCTTCACTTTCTTATTTTTCTCTCTTCCTAGAAGGATCATCATCCTCGGCATTGTGAGCATGATGTATTATTTTGGAGTTTTTCTTCTTCTTGGATCCATTCTTATTCTTGGGACAATTTTTAGCAAAGTGTCCTATTTCATCGCATGTATAACATCTGAGTCTAGATGGATCCCTTCTCAGAAAGTGTTATAGCTCATTTTACCACTCTAGGTGAATCACACTTGTATGGCCTTTCCCCTGTCCCTCTGCAATCTCCTTGGACCCCTTGGACTACTTTTTGTCCTTTGATGTTTCCTTGACCATCCCTAAAAACATGTGAAAAATGATACACGCAAATTTTAAACCTATAATCGCGTATATACGCAGGTTTGACCCCTAAAACCACGTACATCAGGATCTGTACATAATCCAAATCCTTTTGGAGTTCTCCTTGACATGGATCTGATTCACTTGACTCTTGGCCTTCCATATGCCTTGAGATCGCTCGGATTCGACCTTTCGTTACCCCTTTGAAAAGCTATATAAGGAACTCTATGGTACATTGAAGGCATATGAGAGAATTGAGAGCAAAGAAACTATAGTCCACTGTTACCGGAACTTGTGCTTGAGTCTGCATCCCTTTGTCCCTTGGAGCACTTTTTGTGTTATTCCCAAGCTTGCCTTTTGCTTGTGAGCTTGCTATCGAGAGATGGAGGATTGAGGTGGTGGAGGCCCAACTGGGGGATTCAGTTTCTTTGATTCGTAGACATGCCAATAGAGGTTGTATCCATTGTAATCTCTGATTTTATATTAATAGAAATATCTTTTCCTATCCAATAATGTATGTTTGAATGAATATTTTATCCATGGATGTTTTCAAATGTTTATACATTGTTGATTATACATGCTAGAATAGATCTAACACCAAGATATATAGTATGCTTGTACTGTTTACTTGTTGTTGAGGAAGTAATATATCAATTCAAGCTGAAGTTGGAAAGCTCAACGAGGATCTACTTCAACTGTCCAGAATAAGGTATGGGGTCTTATCCTTTAGTGTTATATATTTAATTTCTATTACATATTGGAAAGGATTGATTTATGGAGTCAAGCTATCTGTTGTGGTACCCCAAGCCATAGGAATTTCTCTCCGTAACAAAATTGGTGACTCCACTGGGGAGTTCCTAGTAGTTGTCCTTTGGGGGTTTTCTATCGTCATTCAATGACTTTGAATTGTTCTTTCTGTCTTATTTATGTGTCGGGTCTGGGGGCATGTTTACCTGGTAGTGTCTGATTGGTGTGAAGTTTGTCTCAGCTTGTCTTTTTTCCTTTATTTTTATGCACCTTTCTTCCTGTACGCGAGTTTTGAACTTACAGTCGTGTATATACACGGGTTTATTTGTCATTTCCGCATACACACAGGAGTTTACTGTGAACAATCATGTATGCCCTTATTTTTTCCTTTTATAGGAAGTTGAATGGTTGCTGAGTGAATTTTGATGATTGCTGAGTATCCTTTGATACTGCCAGTGTCTGTATACATCTCTGTTTCCGACCAGAGACGTTTTTTTTAGGGTAAATTTCTTTTTTAAGAATGTTCTTGTCATTGCATTTTCAATTTTTTGTTTTGGGATTAGTGCATTAGACTTCTTTTACCTTAGTGATTTGCTTGAGTGTTGCTTGAGTGTGCTTACAAAGTCTGGGGATTGTAGAATCATTCTTTTGCTTTTTATATCTCATTTTATTTCAAAAAATCCAAAAATATTTTCTTATCATCATGCATTGCATTTTGCATTTTTCATAGTACTTCCATTAGATTTTCTTTGGAGTATTAGTCAGGATTTCATATAGGAAAGATTGCATTTATCATTTGAAGAAAATTGTGCATTTCACGTAGTAGCATACCCTGTTTTCATGGACACAATGCATTTTCATTAATTGTTAGGTGTGCATTTTACTTCATGTTGTGTCATAACCGTTAGTTGCACGACCATATTCCTCTTTTGATTAATAAAGCCAATTAAAATAAATGCTTAATTAAAATGAACTACACTATTTTATTTGATAGGGTTCACCAACAAGATTAGGTTTTAGGGTCTTGGAATAGTTCATTGTGAGTAAATTCTCCAAGACCACTAAACAACAACATGTATTTGTCTGTCCAGGTGAGTGTGTGAAATTACTTGGTATAACCAGTGTTTCTCAGGATCCTCCTCTCAAAAGGGAGTTAAGCATGAGGCACTGTGAGCGGTTATTGATTGGGATGACCCCTAGTCATAATTGAGTAGCACCGGAGATATTTCTAGGATTGTATTCGTATCTGGGGGCTCTTTCAAGAGTTTTGGGCTTTGATACCCTGCCCATACGGTCAATCCTGCCTACAACTGTTCGCCTGAGCATTTATTATATTGAGGTGACCTTAGTGACCTTACCTAGGATATCGAGGGGGTACTTTGCAGGGGTTATTCTGCATGTGTTTCGGCCAGTTTGGGGTCGGAAAGCACAGTCGCTTTACGTATTGAAGCTAAGGGCCACAATAATTGGTTACGTACCTCTGCTTGTTGTGTATGGGAGTCTCAAGCCTCTCCTAGGTGAGACATACCTGCTTCATTCAGGAGCTCACTTATCCTACCCTTGATTGCTTGTGTTTGGCTTTATATTTTATTGGTGATTGCTCTGTGCATGATAGCTTGCCTAGGGTTTGCATAGATAGAGAGTCTTTTATATTTTTTGAGTCATTGTGGATTCAGGTGCGGCTCCTTGTCGCTCTTGTTGTTTAGCAGGACTTCTGCCTTCTACATCTCCTCCTCCTTTGGGAGTGAGAAATAGACAGTATGGGCGGACTACTTTGCACATTGATTCACACACCATGGGAGACCATATAGAAGGTATTCCTGAACCACCTTCTCCCATTCATGTGGAATATGGGGAGTTTACTCCTAACTATGATCCTTCACCCGACTTGACTGAGTTAGGTCTTGTGATTTCTGAGATAGGAACCTTTCATGATAGACCTACTTACTCTAGGGTTTATTCCCCATTGACGCATCGCTGGTATGGAATGCCGGAGGATGATGAGACTCATTTTGAACCCACGAGCACTAGTTACGGTAACTATGGTATGTCTGGTTTTCCCACACATGATTTGGAATTTCATATCGAATCTGAGATCGAGCCTAACACTATGCCTAGGGGCACTCTCATTCCTTACCATGCAAAGAGGTTTGGGAGCACTAGTCACATTGCACCTTCCATCCCGACGGTGGAAGCTACATCACATATTCCTTCTAGGTCTAGGGTTAGTGATCCTATCAGGATACCAGATATGAGATGGGTGACTATAGGGAATAGTATGTACATAATTACATAGATCCCTTCATCCTCTATCCCTAGTTCTTCAAATGTTCACCCTCCACCTCATTCACGTGGTCCTTCGGGCCGGAATGTTGCTACAAGTTATGTCCGTATTGCGGTTACTAGACCAGTTGTGTCTCAGCTTCATGCACTGCTCGTTGTTTTGGGAGGTCATGTTCATACTTCTAGAGGTCACATTCCTACTTCCAGAGCGTATGTTACTACTTACGAAGTGTCTCATGGGACATCTCATGCGATGACTTATGGACCCTATTATGGGACGCAGTATGGACAGGGTTCTTCACCTTATGGGGGCTGGTATCAACAACTTGATTACTCTCCAAATTATGGCTTTGTAGCTCTGAATAGTCAAGGTACACCACACTATGGTGCTTCCATGCCACCCTATACGGGTCAAACGGGAGGAGGGCACTGTGGCCAAGGACATGGTGGTAATCAGACCTATGTGAATCAGAACTATTAGGGAGTGGTCCATCGACCTCATCATCCTAGGCTCCCTTTCCTCACAACGTTGAATATTCCTGACTTGTTGAGATCGACAAACGATCCTATGGCTCATGACCTGGCTTGGCTGGGTGTCCCTACTAAGCTTCCCTCAGACATTCCCAAGTTCGAGGTCAAACTGAGAGAGGATCCAAGTGAACATGTTACTACCTTTCACCTATGGTGCTCTTCGAATTCCTTACACCAGGACTCCATCTATTTAAAGCTGTTTCAACGCACCCTTACAGGGCCTGCCGCAAAATGGTATATAGAGCTACCTAGGGGGGAATTCTCTTTGTTCGATGACTTAGCGATGACTTTTATTAACCACTTTTAGCTACTAGTGCGTTATGATGTTGGTACTGAACTCTTGTCAACATTTTGGCAGGATAAAGCCACACATATCTTGGATCATATCCAAGAGTGGCATAGACGGAAGAGGTTAATTAAAGCCTTTATACCGTCGGAGTTCCTCCTCAAATGGTTCCTCAAGTCATTATTGACGTATATAGCGAAGGATGTTTCTACATCCGGAGTGAAAAATGAGGAGCAAGCCATTTTTAGGGTGCAGGAACTGGATTTGATTTATGCTCAGTCCGGTTTGTTATATGAGATCATTCCCAATGCTCCGCGTTCTAGTTTCGACCCCAAATTTAAACCTGGACCACATGCCGATAGAATTTTGGGTTGTGCGAGTGCTAAAACTATGGATTCGGTTGTAAAACAAGTTATTCAATTGTCAATCAACCAATATGATTTGGGACAAACCACAGCTTCGTTTCAACCCGCCCAAACGACGAGTGTGCTTTCAGTACAATCGTCAGACCAGAAGGGTAACCAGCAGCCCAGACGGAATAAAAATAAGGGTAAGAATAATCGTAAGGGTGGGAATAGGAATGAGAATGCTAATAATAATGAAAATAACGCTTGTAATGCTAGGGGGGGAAAACAAGCTAAACGTAAGGTTAAATTCCCTTGCAAGTTGTGTAAGGACGATCACCTCACTTACTTGTGCCCTTGTATCAATGAAGCCTCGAGATTCTTGGCACAGGGCTCAACTATGCTGACTAACCCATTACCTCACAATCAAAATATGAACTCGAGGACCCATGATCAGTCTAGTGGTGATCAAGATTTGCTTGTGGGTAGTGGTCGTGGTTGCATTAACATGGTATGTGCTGTGAAAGTTGTGACCCGTGCGAAGGACTATGGTTCGTCACAACCTAGCCCAGGAAAGGAACCTGATCCACCAAGGTCTCCTTTGTGTATTGAGAAACCTGTGGATAAACTTGAAGTTGCACCTCAAATTCCTAAGAGAGTCCTTAAAAATTTGGGGCACAATCCTAATGCCCGAGCCACCCAGAACTACTTAGTTGTCAAGGATTTGGGCCACACTCCCTGTGTGATGTCCGCATTAGAAGTGCTTCAGAGTTGTCCTTCACAAAGGAAGGATTTTCTTTCTACCCTTGGTGTGAATGATGATGATTTTTCCTCCTTGATTAAATTTGAAACCACAGGACTTTAGCCTCACTTGCCTTAATATGTGTCTCTTTTGATTCACGTAGAATGTCTTAACATGATCGTCAAGAGCACTGTGATTGACGAAGGTGCCGCCGCTTCTGTGATGTCTTTATCATGTTGGAAGGGTTTGGGTTCCCCTGAGCTGTCTAAATTAGCGACCATGTTAACTACATTCGATGGGAGATCATTTAGGCCGCACGTGATCCTTCCTTCCCTTAAGGTCCATTTGGGAGGGAAGATCATTGCGATAGAGGTCAAGGTGGTTGATGCGCCCCTTGAATACAATCTCTTGCTGGGTAGGAATTGGATGTACAGTATGCAAGCCATAGATTCTTCCCTATTTCACATTGTAAGCTTTCCATTTAATGGGAAGATAGTCACAATTGATCAAACGTCATTCAAGAATCCGTCAGTTACCGCATCTTTGGGAGCTTCGATCTTGATCGTTGAACACTCTTAGCCAAAAATTGGGAGTGTGGGTGTAGGCATGTATCCATCCCTCATGGGAAGCATTAATTGTCCTGCACTGATCCTTATGATAGGGTCTAGTGTCGATGAGGCTTCGACATCTATGATATCGGTGTCTTTTCACATGAGTCATATGGAAGATCCTTGGATTCTTCCTACACTGAGTACTCCGAGTGATCCCATCGTGATGGACGTGTCATTTCCTACAACTATGGTAGCTTATCAAGCTAATCTTGAGAGTGTTGCAGATCCCAGTCCTTCCTCTTCGTGGACAGAGGAGGAGGACCCTTATGTGTTGCCGACATGGGGAGTGCAGTCTTCTCATGCGCACAACTTCCTTGATAGTGTTTTCCCTTCAGATGAAGAGATTATTGAGGCCATGTCGGGAGTTGAGCCACCATGGGAGGAACTCCATCATAGATCTTAATTTCTTCCCAAGATTGACTGCTTGGAGCGTGAGGAATTTAGGGTGGTTCTTAGTGAGAGATTTAGTAGTCCTATGGTTCCATTAAGCTCTCCTAGTCCGATGGCTGATGGAAACATGGCAAACATATCTTCAATAGTTCCTATCAATATCTCTCGCGATCCTGGCAGGATAGAGAATGTCTATACTGGGACAAAATGTTCCCATGTTGAGATTCAAGAATACACCAAGCTGTTTAAAGAATTCTGTGATATCTTTGCTTGGTCTTACGATGAAATGCCAAGTATCGACCCTCGTATTATCGAACACAAGATTAAGACTTATCCCAACACTAATCCTGTTCGACAATGCTTGCATGCGGTGAATCCTAGGAAAGCACTTACGATTAAGGCAGAGATAGAGAAACTATTGAAAGCTAGTTTCATCTATCTCATTCCCTTGACGAAGTGGGTTTCAAACCCCATTCCAGTGGATAAGAAGCAAGGAGCGATCCGCATATGTACTAATTTCCATGATTTGAATCGTTCCTGTCCTAAGGACAATTTCCCCACACGATTTATTGATCAGATTTTGGATGAGTGTGCAGGTAGTGAGTCCTTTTCCTTTAGGGATAGTTTTTTGAGATATAATTAGATACAAATTAAACCTGAGGACCAACATAACACTGCATTTATTTGTCCTTGGGGAACTTTTGCATATCGAAAAATGCCTTTTGGCCTTAAGAACGCCGGAGCTACTTTTCAGTGGAAAATGACCTTGATCTTCCACGATCTCAAGTCGATTATTGATGTATTTTTGGATGACCTAGCTGCTCATTCTCATATGAGAATGCGTCATTCCTATCACTTGAGATTGGTATTTGAAAGATGCCGCCATTATTTGGTTAGGTTAAATCTTCACAAGTGCATCTTTTGTGTGAAGTCAAGTCGCTTGTTAGGATTCATCATTTCTAAAGAGGGTATAAGATTCGACCCTTTGAAGGTTGAGGTAATACTTCAATTGTCTCCCCCAAAAAATATTCGTCATCTTAAATGTTTGCAAGGCATGGAAAAATTCTTATGGATATTTGTTGTCAATTTCACCAATTTGACTAGAGGCTTCATGCGTATTTTGAAGAAGGACACCACCTTTTGTTGGGATGAGCAAGCCCAGGAGTCCTTTGATGTGCTCAAGCGAGCCCTAGCATTGGCCTCGGTGATTAGTCCCCCAGACTATAGCAATGATTTTATATTTTATGTGGCCGCGTCCATGGAGATGATTGGTATGGTTCTGGTTCAAGAGGATGAGGAGCTCCAAGAGCATGTCATATACTATCTGAGCCAGAACCTTATTGATGCATATATTTGTTATTCTCATGTTGAGAAGCTTGCTTTAGCTACCGTACATGCGGTTCAACAATTGAGACATTATATTCTCCTCCGCCAGACCTTGGTTGTAGCCCATGTCAATCCATTTCAATCTGTCCTCACTCGAAGGATGATTGGGGGGAAATATAATAAATGAATTGTCATCCTGCAAGAATTTGATCTCAATTTTGTCTCGGCAAAGTCGAAGAAGTCGTTAATTTTTGCAGAGCTTATATCAGATTTCCTACGCGAGGGCGAGGAATTAGTTTGTGAAGATACGTTTATCGATGAACACATCTTCTTAATCTCAACTTTAGACCCATGGTATGGGGATATTATTATATATTTACAAACATTGAGGGTCCCTACTCACCTCTCATGGGATGAATGATGACGATTACGTCACGTGTCTAAGAATTACCTCATAGTGGATAACATTTTGTATTTCCATGGGGTAGATTCCATTTTACAATGTTGTTTAACTCATGAAGAGGTTGAGGTAGTGCTGAATGATTGCCATAGAGGAGCGTGTGGTGGTCATTCATCTGGGCTTTATACAGACCAAAAAATCTTAAGAGCGGGTTATTTCTAGCCATCGATCTTTAAGGATTGTGTAGATGCGGTCAAGAGGTTCCACCCTTGCCAGCTGTTTGCACATAATATGCACTCAAAATATGCCCCATTACATCCCATCATCACCACCGGTCCCTTCACTAAGTGGGGGCTTGATTTTATGGATTCCAACCTAGCTTCAGCTGGGGGGCATCATCATATCATTGTGGCTGTTGATTACTTCACGAAATGGGCTGAGGCTATGCCTATAGTTAAATCCGAAGGTGAGACAGCCACTCACTTCGTATTCAACCAGATTAGTACTCGGTTTGGAATTTTGAAAGAGCTTGTCACTGACCATGGCTCACACTTTCAGAATTGTATGATGGAAGAATTGGCATCAAAGTTAGGGAACAAGCAATATCATTCCTCCTCTTACTACCCTCAAGTGAATGGACAGGTATAAGGAGTGAATAAATCACTCAAATCCATTCTCCAATGAACCATCGCACAAAGCAATAATAATTGGCACATCATGTTATATCTAGCTTTGTGGGCACATAGAACCGCTTTTAAGACTGCCACGGGTTTTTCTCCATATCAACTTGTACATGGAGTGGAGTCGATATTACTAGTTGAATGTGAGATTCCTTCTTTGAAGATAGCCGTAGAACTCTTACCAAACAATTCACCATTGGAGGAGTGTTTGGTCCACCTTGAGCAACTTGATGAGCATCGTCAGGATGCCTTGGTAGCTCTAGAAGTAAATAAATGTCGCTTAAAGGTCCAGTACGATAAGTCTGTCCATCCAAGGAGGTTTAGTGAGGGATACTTGGTCCTTTTGTGGGATCAACCGAAAGAACCATTTCTTGCAAGAAAGTTTAACCCCATGTGGCGTGGTCCTTATGTCGTCAAACGTGTGTTAGAGAAGGGCGCTTATGAGTTAGTGGATTATGAGGGAATGAACTTGGTAGAGCCTAGAAATGGGCTCTATCTCAAGAAGTACTATGCATGATTTTCAGCCAAGGCTGGTTATTGTATACTATTGTACAGTTTTGCATAGTTAGTTTTTTTTTATAGTGATTGGATTTGTGATTAGTTTCTGTTTTTTTTGGCAGATGTCAATGGAATCTTCCACCTACATAGGATTTGTGGATGGTGCAAACCGTCACACTCAACACTCAACCTCTGCTACTTGGGTGATTTATACTCCTATGGGTCAAGTATTGTCTTCAGGAGGCGTATGTCTATGGCCATCTTCAAACAATGTTGCTGAATATAGTGCCATTATTGAGCTTCTACGGGATGTCATTTCACATGTTGTTCTCTCTCTTGAGATACTTATTGATTCAGAGTTAGTAGTGTCACAGCTTAATGGTTTGTACCATGTTAGAGATCTAACGTTATTAAGAAGATTCTTACATGTGACATTATTAGAATGGAAATTTGACAATATAACATACATACACATTCCAAGAATTAATAATCAAATTGCTGACTCATATGCTAACTACGTGTTATATTGGCATTTGTTTCATACACAATAAATTCATCACAAACACAAATTTTTACACATGTAAATAAATAAACCAATCACCATAAATTTTTTATATAACATCCAAAATGTGGTAATACATAGTGTCATGATACAAAAATGGGGCTCTCAAGCCACCAAAATATAATACACGGTAATACAAAATGTATAACTCCCAGGTATGTAAGCCTGTGGAGGAGGAGGGGGGTTGTAATTATGGAAGGTCACTACGGCTCTAGCTAGCCATCGGAATAATCGCACCCATGCTCGTGGTACACCCACCACCTGGCGTTGCATAGCCTCAGGCAAGTCCTCGACTTGCGCCATGGGAAGTATGTGTGTCAGCCTAACAAAGTTGGTATGAATGCTCTGGAGCATCCGCTCCACATCCACACCCATGATATCATCTCCTCTTCCCCTCCGTCTATGACGAGGGAAGCCTTCAGGCCGCCATGGTCCCACATCTGCATGCAAATGATAGGTGTCACTATGTATTGTCACCCAAAAAATATGTCATTTGATTCCATATAATCAAAAAACGCAAAAAATTAAATAACTCAAAAATTTAAGAGAGGGTCAAGATTCGTTACCTATGTCACCGTATGCCGGTCCTGGTGGTAGCAGCATGTCCGGGTCCCCCCCGGAAATCAATCCCCACATAGGGGTAGTCATCAATGGCAACTATCTATCGTTGCCACCATGGAAAGAAATCAGCTGGATAGGGGTTGTCCACCCTACCTCTCCCTAGTCTACGCATCACATCCGCCCAACGTTGTTGGGCCGGATCTCAAACCCCATGAAGAGGAACGTCAACTCTGGGGCTCAATCCTGGAACACGCTCGAAGAAAAACGTGCTCAGTATGCTGTTGAACCTGAATTTCTACACTCTACCCATCTTACACTCACTGAGCTGATGTTTCATGTTTCTCAGTAGTTTAGTGCTCTATTCATAGACCGTGGGTCTCATGCACTCCACTGCATAGAACATCAGAGGCCGCAAGGATTGGTGGAGTGAAGCCAAGCCTGCTATCCTGCCCAATGTCAGTAGGATGGCCTTTAGGCCCAGCACTTGTATAGATTTGGTTGGGATTTGAATCCCCACCTTCTTTGTGTCTGGATAGCAGTACACCGCAATGTACTCATCGATAGTCAGGCCCCCTCCGGGCCCACCGCGAGAATGAAGGTTCACTACTTCCCCCCGTCAGGAATGTCCAGTAATAAAGTATATATCCTCCACCTCTATGGTGAGGGACATCCCATATATCTGGAAGGACTCAGAGTTTGGATCCCAGTAATCCACTAGCATCTGCAATAGTCTTGGTTTGGCCCTCAAGCCACCAAGACACCAAAATTTGTAGAGCCCACATGCACGTAGCGCTTGTTGAGCCATTAGATTGGCCTGTACTACCTCCTCTACATCACCATGTTCATGCTCTCTCCATTCTAGGACCATCCTGCACAAAAAATTACATGTTTTCCCATTAGATTACTTAAAAAACCCCATGCGCAGCCGCATACGCGACTGTTTTCCAAACAACCGTGTATGTACGTGATTGTGGGGCATTTTCTGCGTATATCCATCCCTATATGAAAAAAAACCTTTGATTTCCACGTGGGCCGTAGATCCCTTTTTAGATTGGCCTAGAAACCTCAAATGACCATGGAACTTGATAAAAATTGCATTGAAATGGAAGAGAAGAGCATGGGCAAGTACCTGGAAGAAACGGTAGTGGATTCCACCGGCCGGATCTCCAGAAATTCGCTGTTGAAAATCTGAGCTCAATTGGGTAAAAATTTCAAATGTTTTATAATGTTTTGAATTTTTTACTATTTATAGAAAATTTTCAAAATTTTGAAATTTTTTACCCCCTTTCCTATAGTTTGGACCATTTGTAATTATTTTGGACCGTTTTTGACCTAATTCATGATGTAGGAGACCTTTTTGAGTGTTGTTTCAGTAGTTGGATTGACCCGTTTGTGCCGATTTCAGGTATCATGTCTAAACTGGAATATAGGTTAGGTTTCATCACCATTTGCATTTTGCATGACCTTATGACCATTTCATCATAGCCTTAGGTACGAACCCACTCTATTATGTCACGAAACCTTCTTGTTGTTTTAGAAGTGGCATGGTATCAGTGGTAGAGCTTGACCTTACATGGGTACCCTAGTTAGCGCCTTATATGCATTTGGTGCCCATGATGACGTTTTGTCCTTTAGGGTGTGGGAGTCCATTGTATAGTACTGCCATGACATTTCACAAGAGCCTCATACTCCTCTTGATCTTTTGCTGGCCTAGTTCCCTTAGGACTCCCCTATGTCAAGTTGTAAGTGCATTATCATGAGCTTTTCCTGCCTTATTGATCTTTATGTTGGATTCCCTGACATTTTGTTTCAGACATATAGCTCAAGCTTGTCTCATGTCTAGCCATGCAGAGCCATTTTATATATCCTTTGCAGCGTGATTCCCTTTTTACCAGGAGGGGATTTTCCCTCGAGTGTCGATATCCTACACATGTGTCCTTGCATTGAGCATAGGTATATTCCACTGCTTGGAACTAGTTTGTTTGCTCCTATGACACTCGTCTCCTCCTAGTTTGTAACTATAAATCAATTTTATTCTAAATATTTGAAGAAGTCCAAAAAAAATCAAAAAACCAAAAAATCAGACAAGGAAAGATGTTATCTTTGGTAGCTGTCGAGTCGTGTCACCTTCAAATAGAGCACCGTATATCAAATCCATTGGCTGGGTTTATAGTTTGACTTTAGGGGTTGTACTCATTTATCTGATTTTAACTCCACAGACTGGTTAAGATTCCAGTCCACATGGAGCCTCTGTCGATGCCTCTTGTGTCGCAGAGATGTCCCAATTTGTATATATCGAGTCTATGCTGCCTTTATATAAGTCATCATACGTTGTTATGATCTTGTTCGAAGGAAGTTGAAACCTAAGTCGGCCATTCCTCAGTTATATTCACTTTGCATGTTGGCCATTCCCAGTATAGTTACTGGTTCATGCACCTTATGATCGATTCCTTCCACATTATACATCTTTGCTGAGTACCTAGTGTTGGATGATGGGGGATGCCTTAATGCCCTCCTTCTAGTAAATTTCATCCCATCAAATTTAGATCATTTATTCTGGGATTGGAATCTAGAGTCATTTTGAGTGCCTTGAGACTTGCAGTCATCAGTGGCAGGTTCTCTCACCATCGATATTCTTTGGGAATACATCAATGTTCCCTGATTGATGGATCCTCTCAAGTGTTCGACCTCAACACATTTATTCACACTTTTTAGTTTTCACTCTAGTACTTTGATTCCCATTTTCATTATCGGTGGGTGATCTCGTGTCTATTAACAATATACATCAATGACTGGTAATCAAATGATGGACTACTATGTTTGACCTTGACACCTCTTTTCACATAGTAGGACATGTACTTGTAGTAGTTTGTGTAGAAGACCTTCCAGATTGGTGGCATCCCTTATATGCTACCTCCTTGATCATGCCAGTGTTCATGAGATTTCAGCTCTCGTGACTTGATTCCAGTATATGTCAGACATTTCCAGCCATTATGGATATCATGGTCCTTTGTATATCTTCATCATGGAGATTTTGATTTATGTATATTGTACGTGGAAATGACCACTTATGTGATATCTTGTATCATGCCTATTCATGGCCATTGTGCTCTTATGTATCCGGGACTGCTATATGTATTTGTAGTTATATGCAGAGTTGTATCATTGTACTATGCTGATTAGGTGGCTAGTCTTCCATTTGGGATCATTCATCACTCCACTTCTGGGATGGACTTATAATGTATTTCGGCCATCGTATGACCCGTCTAACCTCACAGATTAGGGGGCATCTGTTATAGCTGATTTTACCACTCCAGGTGATTCACACTTTTATGGCCTTTCCCCTATCCCTCTGCAGACTCCTTGGACCCCTTGGACCATTTTTTTGTCCTTTTATGTTTCCTTTACCATCCCTCAAAACATGTGAAAAATGATACACACAACTTTTAAACCTATAATCACATATATACGTGGGTTTGAACCCTAAAACCACGTACATCGAGATGTGTACATAATCCAAATCCTTTTAGAGTTTTCCTTGACATGGATCCAACTCACTTGACTCCTGCCCTTCCCTATGCCTTGATATCACTCGGATTCAACCTTTCATTACCCCTTTGAAAAGCTATATAAGGAACTCTATGGTACATTGAAGGCATGTGAGAGAATTGAGAGCAAAGAAACTATAGTTCATTGTTTCCAGAACTTGTGTTTGAGTCTACATCCCTTTGTCCCTTGGAGCACTTTTTTTGTTCTTCCCAAGCTTTCCTTTTGCTTGTCAGTTTTCTATCGAGAGATGGAGGATTTAGGTGGTGGAGGCCCAAGTGGGGGATTCAGTTTCTTCGATTCATAGACGTGCCGACAGAGGTTGTATCCATTGTAATCTCTGATTTTATATTAATAGAAATATCTTTTTCTATCCAATAATGTATGTTTGAATGAATATTATATCCTTGGATGTTTTCAATGTTTATACATTGTTGATTATATATGCTAGAATAGATCTAACACCAAGATATATAGTATGCTTGTATTGTTTACTTGTTGTTGAGGAAGTAATCTATCAATTCAAGCTGAAGTTGGAAAGCTCAATGGGGATCTACTTCAACCGTCTGGAATAAGGTACGAGGTCTGATCCTTTAATGTTAGATATTTAATTTCTATTGCATATTGGAAATGATTGATTTCTGGAGTCAAGGTGTCTGTTGTGGTACCCCAAGCCATAGGAATTTCTCTCTGTAACATAAAGTTATTTTTCTGATGATAATGCTTACCTTGGTGATGATGATTTTCCCTTCTTCCTTTCTTATAGTGTACTATGAGAGCTTGATCTTCACTTCCCATATTTTCTTCTCGAGCAGCTATCCGAGAATCTTCTTGAGAGCATTCTTCCCACAGTCTACTAAACTTGAACAAATTATTTCTAGCACAGATTCCTTGGATGAAAGAATATCATGACCTAGGGAGGCCATTCAATGTTGTCATCACAATTTCTGCATTCTCCACTTCTTCATCTACAGCTTCTAGTTGTTCTTTGATTTGGGAGACCCTTGTGAAGTATGACTAGATGATCTCCTCATTCTGGATCTTGACATTCTTCAACTGGTTTCTTGGAGTCATTTTCAGATTGATGTTCTTCCCTTCAAACAATTTGGTTAGGGAATCAAACATGGCTTTAGGTGTCTTGAGGGAGGACACCTGTGGAATGAGGTGATCCTTGATAGAATCAGCAATGATCCTCTTTTCCATAACCAACTTCTTCTTATGTAAGGCCTTGGCCTCATCTCCCTCTAGAATTGGAATCTCCTCCTAGATATAGGAGTCCAACTCATTTTCTTCCAGAACCAAGGAGATCCTATACTTCCAAGCTCGGAAGTTATCAGCTCCCTCAAGATTTTCATCAAGCTTGGTATGATGAGACATATTAACTGAGAACCTCAAATGGAAATACAAAATATTTATATCTTGCCAGGTCAAGAAGTCGGATCTGGATTGGAAGCTGAAATCCTGCAGTACTGGTTCAGGAGAAGATTAGGGTTTTGCTTTTCTGGAGTTTTGTCCAACCAAATGATTTGAAATTGATCCCTAACACCGATTTTGGGGAGGAGATCAATCTAGGCCTGGGCTCACTGAAAAACTCCACTTCTGTGAAAAGCCCTAATTTTCAGCAGTAGTGTCAGGTCCAAAAATAAAAAACCTCAGAATTGGATTCTGCTTCGACATAAAGATGCGCCCTAGGGAGGAGAGTTATTCCACCTTAATTTTACTGAAAATATATGGAGAGAGATCCACAAAATAGGAAGCCCTAGTTCCCATAGCTGCATAGTGTCTTCTTCTCAGGTTAGCTCTGATACCATGTTATATTTTAAACATTAAGCTATCATATCGTTGGGATGTTTAACTGAGAAAACAATAAACACAACAATCAAACAAAAGAGACAATGAACACAATGTTTTTCCTCAGGGAAACCATAAATGGAGAAAACCCCGCAACTTCCTCAGAGATAGAATTAGCACCAAAGTGAAACCCAAAAATAGTAAGACAATCTCCTGACAGTAGTAAGCCCTTTCCTCTTGCCCCAGTGTCTTTCTCTTCCTCAGCTATGCACTACAACTGAGTGTGGATGAGATGTGTGATAAATAGAGAGATCACCTCTCTACTTATACTAGTTCCCGACATGACTAAAACCCTACTAGGGCCGACCTCACTAGGAGAGTCTAATAACCCTAGTGCCCTGGAACTACGGGGACTTTAACCCTTAGACAATAGGAGGGTTACCCACAATGACTTGACATGACTTGTTTACATTATAGATTCTCCTGATAGGAACATCGGGGCATGACATGACACTATAACATCCCGGAATAAACATCGGGTTACAATAGATAAGAAATACAAGTGAATACATTCTGAAGTTACAATTACATCAACATTATAAAGCACTCAATAGAGGTTCTATTAAACGCTCAATCAAGATTTTTGTTAACCCTCGTTCAACGCTGCAAAACCTCGATCGATGGTTAAAAAAATCCCGATCGAGGGTTAAGGTAGACCTCGATCAAGCATATTTAATTTCCTATAAATAGGAAACATGCCCATCATTTAATTGGATATGGATATGAAGTTCCTTTGATGGATATTAGTCACAGATTAATTGGGTTATAGATGTGATTAATCACATCTATGACTCCAATCAATCACATCTATAACTCCAATTACTCTACAACTAATATCTATACATAAAATCTAGGGAAAGTGATAGTAGTAATGTGTTTACTTGTTTTTTCTTAAAGGTATGTACTATTACCCTCAAGTATCATTCTTATAGTCGAGATTATGTTTTATTAAATTTTATTATCATATAATTATATGTTTGATTTTAATTATATTTGGGTGTCCATATTCGTGTGCACACTCGAATATGTTTTTATTTAAAGTTTTGAAAAACTCGATTAAGCTGCTAGCTCGATCGATCTTTTCTCTAACTCATTCGATCAATGGTTTTAGAGAGCTTGATTGAACTCATAGCTTGATATTGACATTGTGCATCATGTAAAGTTTCATTTAATGAAGTCTTCCAAAAGATGCTTGGATACCTTGTATTTTGAATCCTCATTTGAATTCATGTCATTGAACATTTTCAATTCTTGTCAAAATGAGAATTAGTATCATGTTTAGTTTCCATACTTTTTTTTTTCAGATCCCATAGTCACCATAGCACATTTTATTTTATTTATTTTCCTCCACTCTTAGCATTATAAAACACCAAAACAATTATTCACATGTTATTGATGTAAATTCTAATGTCATTCAATAATTTATTAGCAAGATTAATTGCAAATGTGTGACACAATAACAATTTTGAAAAGTAAACAATGGAAATTGATATAACCCAAGGAAATGAGGTCATATTTTTTTTCATGCTCACATTTTCATCTCTCTAAAGGTACTAAAAATACTTTGTTCCCTTGTATATAATTTTTAATTTTAAAAAACTACAATTATGTGATATGACTGAATTTAACACTAATTTTTATCTTAATCATCTTGTTCTATTCCGCCCTGGGCTCTGGGCTTTAAATACCTGACCCAAGGATATATATCGTAGGTATTGTAATGTAGTCCTAAGAATCCAAGTCGAATGGATACTACTCGCCTAAGTTTAGCTCATCAACTTAATGGCATGCATCATTGCTCTCCTTGGTTCAATGAAAAAAGAATACTATGAAAATGATGCATGCAATTCAGTTGATGAGATGAACTTAGCCGAATTGTGTCCACTTCACCTGGATTCTTAGGACTATGATCTAATACCTATGATATAGATCCTCGGGCCAAATATTTAAATCTCAGAGCCCAGGGCGGAATAGATTTTGACGATTAAGATAAAACTTAGTGTTTTCAAAGTCATATCACTTAATTATAGTTTTTTAAAATTAAAAATTATATACGAAGGAACAAAGTTTTTTTAGTATTTAAAACCTTTCACTACATTTCTGTAACTCTAATTCTGATCTTCAATTCCTGCCCCCCCACTACTGTTCCATTCCAACCCTGTTTTGTGTTTGGAAGTAGTTTAATGAACATTAAAAAGATTTTAACAATCAATTTCTCAAACCCTTGGCCCCATGGCGGTTCGTACCAGGGACTTCTGGTATCCAAGTAAAATGACGAAAGTTCTATTAGTAGAATAAGCTGGCAATGTCATGATTCTTTTTTTGTTTAAATTTCTAAGATATTTATTATTTGCAGGGTTGGTCGAATCAAATGATGTTGAAATTCCTTATGTCCATTTTCTTAGTTGGATCCTAGAAGCCCATTTCTAAAATCTACTACATGGGAATAATATTCTAGATAGGATAGTCATGGTTGTGAGCATGCATATAAAACCTTGGTAGTCATGTACAAAGATTTTTTTTCGAATATTTAACAGAACCTCGATCGAGGGTTTCTGAAAGCCTCGATCGAGGGTTTATTAAACCCTCCATCGAGGTTCTGTTAATACCTCTATTGAGGTATTTTAATACCTTGATCAAGCTACAAAGATTGATCGAGGGCCAGAAAAATAGAGAATTAGCCGTCTTACAGGAAAATCAATGTTTCTCTGTGTCTTCTAGGGGTGTAAATGCTTCCATTCATGGCACACAACTGAGCAGAGTTCATACCGATAGATTCATCACTGAATCCTCTATCCATTGAGGTATCATGAATGCATTTTGGAATTCATATGGGATTTTTTTTTAATTACTTCTAAAACTTACACTTAGAAAACCTGACAACAACTTCGAAGCAGCTCAAAGAAAAATCAGCAGGGTAAAAAATACACATCGAAACATTTCTGAAAAATACATAGCCCACACATCGATACATCGTCTTCAAAAGGGTATTTTTGTTTTTCAATTTTTGAAAACAGTGAAAAAAAAGTTGGGATGGACACACTTGTGTATAAAATGATGCTGAAATCAGATGTGGCCACTTTCAAAAAATAATAAATAATTGTATATTGTTAAATAAATTAACAAAAAAATATGCAGACCACATTGCATTTTGTGTAGATCATGCTCGTATATATATATATTTTTTAAATTATTCATGTAAGATTGAATTATTGGGGATGGACACGAGCCACTTATTAACTTGTTAAAATTTTAAAGGTCACACAGTTCATTAAATACAAAATTTTACACATTAAATGACATCAGAATATATTTTTTTTTAAATATCATTGGGAAGGAAACATAATATTCTACAATTTTTTTTTTTACTACAAGTCAAAATTCACATGCGATATATGCGTTTTGAGGGATTTTATCTAGCACATTAGTAAAAAATCAGGTTTTCATCACCAAATTTGGCCAAAAAGTGTTACCCACCTTCATGGAATCACCCAAAATTAATACCAAAAAAAACCTCAAAGACTTGTAATCCAAAAAAAATTACTTCAATTAGTGAGAAGTCACAAAAAAGAAGAACAAAACAATGCCTTTTCCCATGAATGCATATGAAACATTTGTTTCCACCCTTTTAAGGGTAGGCATCCAATTATGCTATCATATTTCAGGCATACCTGGTGACAGAATGCGGGAATGCACCTGTACACTTGAAAAAAAAACTTTAAAATGACTAGGCTTCACATGGCATCGTAGATGCTCAGATTTTATAGTGACAATGTAAAATTTTAAGAAACCTAGACATGGAGAGTCCTCCCAATGGGATGAAACTAACAATGTACTTTTAGCTTCTCCTCAAATTGATGAGAATGTCAGGGAGTCATCAACTTCAATGAAGAGGTCTTCATGAAATCAAAATTCAAAGGAAATGTACAATGTGCAATGTATGGAAAAGGTAGATGAAGCAATACTAAATTTAAGATGGCCAATGAGATTTCAGGTAATTCCATCCATTAGTCTTTCTACAAGGAAGTAGTGAGGAAAACCATAGCTGTTAGACAACAATATATAACCTTTGTTACAATACATTAACGGATACATTGTTTTGACAAGGGGATATCAAATATGGAAGGATTGATGTAAGACCCTAAACCTGAGTTATGCTAATTAACAAGGATGGTTGGAAAAATATTAGACAAAAACCCTAGTTATACATTATTGCAGCACTTCAAAGGCTCCTACTTTGTAAGGGTACTTCATTGTACTAAAATGATGAATCACTCATAATCCTTGGATGTTATAATTGTTCTGACATATTATTAATCCCCAACAACCACCAAGAGTATGCCAATTCGACCTAATATTACCCTACATCACCCTATCTATCTAGCCCACTCTCCAAAAGACATTAATTGGTAGGAACTAGGTGTTGACATTTACAATTATGTACCATTGGTTTGTATGAAAAGTAAGGATAGATCTCTCCTCCCCATATTTCCACTCAATCTTTGTCCATGCTATGTTGCTTCACTGCCTCTCCTTCACTTTATGAGGTTTTCTTCTTTTGCTAACTGTTGGGGCGCGTTCCTTAACGGTCATTAATTTTGGTAACTCCACGGTTTTTGCACGAAGTTGTAAGCGGAGTTGCGATGCAAAATAGTCTTAGGGGTGTCGGGGTTGAGTCAAAGTCCCTCTTTTTGTAAATGTCCCATGATTTGCGGATGCCCATGGTTTAAGTCCATGGTATTGTAATAGTGCACTTGTATAAATAAGGCACTTATGTAAAGGAGTCAAGTAAGGTTATAGTAGGTTCTATTATGATGATAATTTGAGGTGAAGGCCTATTTTGGTTTAAGGTTAAGTCCCAACTGTGTGTGTGGACGACCTATGCAGCTGAGTGTGTAGAGGGTTTTTGTAAGAAAGGTTCTGCAGCTGAGTGCACAGTTTTGGGTGATTAAGAGGATCTGCAGCTGAGTGTGCAGATCAGAACTGTGATTTTTGTAAATAGTTGAATATAAACATAGTTCTGTGGACATAGCCCCTACACTGGGGGTGAACCACGTATATCTTGTGTTGTGGTGGTTCTTTTGTGTTGTTTCTGTTATGTTTTTTTTTTATGCATTGATAAGTAGATAAATGATAAAGTAAGATAACTGCTAAATATTGACTTCGCTGTGAATTCCCAGTTAAGGGTTAAGTAAGAAACTGTTTGTTTATCTAAACTGTGAAGCTATTTAAGTAAGAGTTGAAGCTCTGTATTGCATGATTACTATTTTTTAAGGCTAAAGGTACAGTAATATCCCTCTTTTGCTTGCAGAAACCTAATTCTGCGGCACCCCATAGTTGTTTCGGGTGAGACTGTAACCTGTTCGCAGGTTGTTGCCGAAAGGGCCAACACTATGGGTCTTTTTGTTGGTGCGAAGATAAGAGTATAAAACCCGGGTCTTCCCTAAGCCCAACAAATTGGTTCTGTTTCTGGTTGAACTCAGTATTTGCTTAAAGAGGGATCTACGTCGTACCTAAAGGGCTATGTTTTGGAAGCCCTCAGTAAAATAAATCGGTGACTGGATTGAAGCTACCTATATGAAATTTGCTGAATAAGAAAATAAGGATCCTCGTCGTAGCTCAGACGACTTCTTACAAATGTACGTTTTTACTGATATTCATGAAATTTTCTTTGGTAGTATCCACATAGAATTGTACCAGTGGTTATCTAGGTTGACAAAAAGAAAGACCAACTTCAAGGAAGATCAGTTTCCTGACTGGACCCCCGCAGGAATTAACATATTGAAAAGGGTGAACAATGCGATATCACGAGATGTTGATTTCTGGACAACGCAAACCCTTGAAGCATTTGTGACAAAATTTGCCATTGACACAAGTACCTCTTTTAGCGAAGCTGAAAGACAGTTTTTCAAAGGACCAAGGGGTAACTACCTAAATTCATTTAGTCTGCAAATTAAAATTCTCTTGGCTGAGAAAGGTATATTACTTATGGAATCAAATTGCTATATTTATTGCTACTAACCTATGTTTGGAAGCGAAAGTGACTTCGACGAGCAAAGTGGTTTGCTGTGAAGCGGTAAAAGATACAAGAGAAACCTTGAATCCTATACCCTAGGCCAGAATACTGGTTATTCCCCATTAAGTCCAGAATACTTTGAACCTGAAGAAACCCCTTTTGCTAGAAACCCTCCTATAACTCCACAGCGAAGATCTGTTACCCCTGAGAACCCGTCGCAGTCTAAAAGTAACCCTATCCCGAGTTGTCCTGTCGCAGGTTAGTCTACCCCAGTAAGTTCCCCCCCTCAATCCACTATGGCCCATATGAAAGATGATATCAAGCTCCCATTCTTCAAAGGAACTGGATCAGAGGATCCAAAGCAGTTTTGGTTCTTATGCGAAGCTGTTTGGACTGCTAAGAACATTATGGATCAAGATATAAGAAGAGCACAGCTGGTCACTTCTTTTAGAGACCGAGCTTTGACCTGGTTTATGAAGTTTTCCAGTACTCAGAACCATGTCTTGGCTGATATTAAAATAGCAATGATCAAAGAGTTCAAGAAGCCTAAATCAGAGTCACAGTGTATAACTGAATTGAAAGAAATTCAGCAGAGGCGAGGTGAATCAGTTTGGGACTTTGATCAGAGGTTAAAAGTTCTACTAGATCAAGTTAGTTTCACTATTGGACCAGCGCAGCATAAAGAATGGTTCATTTAATCCCTATTACCTCATATCAGGTCTCCACTTATGCAACAGAAGGTTGCTGATCAACAAGAATCTTTGCAAATTTCTATGAAACTTGAAACAGCTCCTATCGGAGACAATTCTGGCATAGCCCAAATACAAGCATAGTTAGAAGAAATGTCTTTGGAGCTGCATGACATGAAAAAAGGTAAATCTCTTCGAGAAGAGGTTTGGTGTACACAATGTAAGTCAGAAGGTCACGACAAGGAACAATGTCCCGCGTTAAGAAATTACCTGAATACTGGTGCGCCAAACTTGTTTAACCCTAATGTTCTATATTGTGAGATCTGTAGAACAACTAGCCAGCATCAACTTGAAGACTGCTATCTACTGCAGAGATATGTGCAAGTACCTAAGAATCCCTATTGCAAGTTCTATAAATCAGTTGGACACAACGAAGATGAATGTCGCAGCTTTGACCTTATGAGAGAGCGAACCTATGATGCTTATAGGGTACAAAACGATGCACAAGGCAATGATGGATATGGTTACCATGGTAGTACATTAGGTCGAGGTACTTTCAGAGGTCGCGATCGTGGTGGTATGCTTGGAAGAGGTCGAGGCCAGGTTATTTGTTATAACTGTAATCAAGCAGGACATGTAGCTAGAGACTATCAGAACCCAACTACGACATGTCGATATTGCAGAGCAGTAGGTCATGTCATTGAGCAATGCCCATAGCTGATAGCCAAGATACAAGAAAGAAATGGCGCTCCTACTCAGAATATTTAGATGATTGTTGTAGAGCAAAGACCTGTCCCAGCCATTAATGTTGTTACAAGGAGTGGAGCTACGACGCAAGTGCAGAATAAGGAGAAACATCCTGACGAGGCTTGGGTTCGTAAGACCCTAGATAAAATTCCAACATTTGATGTGGGAAGAAAGAAATAAACATTTATGGAAGCCAAAAAATACTTTGCTGATCCGAGCGCATCAGTGGCACCTGCGCAACAGCATCAACAACAGTTACAATCCCAAGAAGCTTCGATGGATAAAGTAAGTACACTGTCATCATTTTTACAGAGTTGTATGAAGCTCTTAAGAAATCAGAATACTTTAAATGAGTTACATAAAGTTATTGCTTCTTGCGAACCTCAGCGAAGCTCTGGTAAAGAAAAAACTGTTAATAGAGTCAGAAGAACTGGAAGAGATATGAGATAGCATCCTCAGATAGGAGAATATGACATGACTGATATCATTTTAGACCTGGGATTAGAAGTAAATGTCCTAACTAAGCAGACATGGGAACAAATGGGAAAACCTACCCTTTAATGGTCCCCTATATAGTTGAGATTAGCTAATTAGTAGAAGATTGTGCCCCAAGGAAGACTCCCTAGTGTCCCAGTAGACATTGATGGAGTCAGTACCTTAGCAGATTTTGAAGTCATTGAAATAATTGATGATAACAACCCCTATCCAACCTTGCTAGGAATTGAATGGGAAATAGAGAATTCTGCAGTAATCAACCTTAAGATCATGCAACTGACTTTTGAAGGAAAAGGATTGAGAGTCATAGTACCCTTGGACCCTTCTCAAGGAGAAAGGTACACAGATCCAGTCAGAGATGAAGATCAGGATGTTTTGGATCATATTTACAACATCATAGCTAAAGAAGAAGACTATGTTAACCCTACTACTGAAGGTATGATGGATTGGCAGTGTGACAGTTCTTGCATGACTGATTCAGATGAAGGCTTAGAGAATTGGCAGAATAGACTTTATGAACTACATGGACACCGATGTGCAAGAATTACCAAGTCTCTCAGATGGCTTGGCTCGCAGACAAGAGTCTTACCTACTTTTGATGGCTTGACAGACCCAGAAGATTTTATTGTACAATTCTCAGAGCAGGTACCAGATTCACAGAAAATGGAGACTCTAGATTAAGTATTTAGAGCCACAGCTGCCAGATGGTGGAATGGCCATAAAAGTATATCCCTAGTTGGGGAGCTTGTCAAAATTTCCTTCGCCTGAGATTCATGGATCAACCTCAGGAGGTGCGAAGTAGATTTAATGGTAAGACTAGCCCTCAGGAACATTTGGAGCAGTGCTATGAAGCATGGAAGCATGTACCTCATGAAGAATGGGTATGTAGGTTTATACACACTCTGGAACCTGTAGCAAAAAACTGGTATGCGGAGGTGGAGCTTCGCCATGGAACTATAAGTTGGGATAGTCTTGTTGATAGTTTTGTGCTCACATTTGCTATTAATGAGGTTTGCCCTGCTTTGGATGTAGCTTTTAGGTTGATCCATACTAAGGTGTTTGATGATAAAGAAATAGTAGAGTACCAACCTGATTGGAAGGAACAAGAAGCCAATGCAGTAGAATTCTATAACCTCGCAATTGACGAGGATGATGACCCACGCAACATTAACATTCCTGAGTCAAAAGGACACTGTGAAGTACATGGACCAGCAGTCGAAGCACCTGAAGTAACTCAGCCCTTGAAAACAAGGAAAGTAAACATTGGATCAGAAGAAATGCCCAAGTATGCAACCATGGGAGATTATTGGGAAGAACAAATGGTGAGCAAAGTGACCCAACTTCTCCATGAGTATCAAGACTTATTTCGGACGAAGTTCTTAGAATTGAAAGGTATCCTTGGTGATATAGGAGTGATAAAGATCTCTTTGAAACCTGATGCGAAGCCTGTGAAACAACGCCCTTATAGGCTGAACCCTAAGTATAAAGAAAAATTCAGGATGGAGCTAGATAAGATGCTCATTGCAGGAATCATTGAACCTGTCAAAGAGTCTGAATGGGTCAGCCCTATGGTGGTACAAGAAAAGAAGACCAAGGGAGAAATCAGAATCTGTGTTGATCTGAGGAAGTTGAATGATGCCTATTTACATGATCCTTTTCCTACTCCCTTTACAGATGAAGTTTTAGACAATGTTGGAGGTCAAGAAGTGTATTCCTTCACTGATGGATTTTCAAGTTATCATCAGATCAGAATTGCTCCAGAGGATCGACATAAAACAACCTTCGCTACAGAAATGGGATCTTTTCAATATACTGTTATGCCCTTTGGATTGAAGAATGCCCCTGCTATGTTTTCCAGAGTAGGCATATCTGCATTTAAGGAATTTATTCATAAGTTCTTGGAAGTTTACTTTGATGATTGGACTATCTTTGGGTTACTAAAAGATCATATAGCCAGTTTAAGACTTATGTTGGACAAGTGTAGGTAGCATCAGATTTCATTGAACCTGAAGAAGTGTATCTTTTGTGCACCTTTTGGAATTATGCTAGGTCACATTGTGTGAAAGCAAGGATTGATGGTGGATCCTATGAAGATAGCCATTATTGTGAACTTGGCACCCCCGAAATATGTTAAGCAACTTCGCACTACACTTGGTCATACTCGATATTATAGGAAATTCATCAAAGGATATGCTCAGATTACAGCCCCTATGGAAAAGCAATTGAAGAAAGATATTAAGTTTGAATGGACACCTGAATGTCAGGAAAGCCTGGACATTTTGAAAGAAAAGATGGTAACTTCTCCTATCTTAGTATTCCCTGACTGGAATAAGGAGTTTCATGTTCATGTCGATGCATCTTCCATTTCTTTAGGTGTAGTTTTGGCTTAGTCAGGTGAAGGTAATATTGATCACCCTATTGCCTTTGCAAGTAGAAAATTGTCCACAGCAGAAAAGAATTATACTACGACAGAATGAGAAGGTTTAGCTATGGTTTATGCTTTGCAGAAATTTCGACACTATGTGTTAGGATCTCATTTTAAGATGTTCACTGACCATTCTGCTTTAAAATATCTGGTTAACAAGCCTGTGTTAGGTGGAAGGATATGCAGATGGCTGATTTTGTTTTAGTAGTATGACTTTGAGATCATAGTTAAGCCTGGAAGACTTAACTTGGGACCTGACCACTTGTCGAGGCTCGAGTCAGGAGAAGAGCCCACTAGTTTGGACAAAGGTCTTCCTGATGCCCAGTTGTTTTCCATTCAGATGGTTGATGACTATTTTTAGGATATTGTTCAGTACTTGTCTATAGGTTTTGCACCTGTTGAGATGACAACACAGCAGAAGAAGCAGCTGGTGGTTAGAGAGGTTGAATTTACTTTGATAGTGGGACAGCTATATAAGATGGGACTGTTACCACCTAAGTTGTACATAGTGGTTTTTATCAAGTGAGCCCAGTGAACCGGATAGGGCTAACTTGTTCAGACTTCAAAAAGACCTTTGGAAGTACTTCTGGGAAGTGCTTGTTGTACTATATCACATGTTCATACCCCATG